>CM064863.1:5053632-5386425 GCA_032719365.1 Prinsepia uniflora
AAGGATATGAATCATAATTATATGAATAGGTAAATAATTCTATGCCTTGATTATGTATTCTACATTGCAGAGCTAGATTTTTTTTAATAGTTAAATAATATCATTAAAAGATAGAACTACAAGTTTACAAAGGGTATATCTTAAAGACTAAAAATTACTTTCGGCACACCTACAAACAAACTAATAAATAAAAATACAAGATTCAACATAAATAAAAAACTTGATCCAAAATAATTCTACATGAGTTAATCAAACTGAAGGTAAAAACAACCCCAAACCGATGAACAGTAGCAAAAAAGGAAAAAAATAGATCTGGACACAAAAATAAGGCAAACACAATGACTAAAAATCAAAGTAAACCCACAAAGATAACAAAGAGCTCAACAAGCCCAAACATAAACCTGCAAGTACAATCGTTATCTCCATAGAAGCTAGAGGGAGATCAACTGCACCAGCAACTTCATTCACAATTGGGTAGATCCTCCACAAAGTGCGCCATCATGAAGGCGATCCACGATGCTCCATCATTGTAGAAGCCAAATTCCAATGAACCATTATAACTGCCGTCGAAAAGTAATGGTGGTAATTTTTGAATATTCGGATTAAGTGTGACAATTTTTGACACGACTCGAATCCCGCATGAAATTTATCCGGGTCAACCAGCACGATTAAAATTTTGAGTCATTTTTTGTTCAACCCGTTATGACCCGTTTATTAAACGGGTAGGTTTCGGGTCAACCTGTTAACTTGTATAATAACATATTAACCCGTTTAATAAATATGTAGATTTCGGGTTAACAGGTTAACCCGTATATTGACTTATATATTAACCCATTTAATAAATGTGTCATTAGTAACACATATATCTACCAATTTACTTACCTAAATATCTATTAAATCTTATAATTTAAATAGGTTAAACATGTTAAACGGGTCATAAGTTAATTGGGTTTTGAGTATGACCTATTTATTAAATGGGTTAAACGGGTCATTAACAGGTCGGATTCGAGTTGAACATTCTTGACACGATTATTAAACGGGTCGGATTCGGGTTGGTTATAAATGGGTAAAACAGAATTCATGACACGATACGAACCCGACACGACACGACCCATTGACACCCCTAATCCGGATCAACATGTACAATTAAAATTTAAATCATTTTTTGGGGTGGAACCTCAACTTTTTACATGGTATCAGAGCGAGGTTATCTCACGTGAAGGCTTAACCGTCACACGTGTTACACGTACCCATTCAAATCGTCACGTGATAGGCTGGAAAATCTGCCACACGTGAAGGGGCGTGTTGAGATGTGAGGAAAATGTCCCACATCGAAAAAACACAACTACAATTTGTGCCTTGTATAATCTTAGGCTACTCCTTCCATGGCGAATTGGTTTTGGGGTGGAATCTCAACTTCTTACAGAGTCAACACGCTATGATACGTTTAATGGACGGGTGGATTTGAATCAACATGTTAAGTTGTATAATGACATAACCCAGTTAATAAATAGTCATTGATATGATTATTAAGCATATTGGATTTGAGTTGGGCAAATTTGGATATAATAGAATACACAACACAAACTTGTCATGACACGTGGAGTAAGGGTTGAGAAGATGGGGACATTAATAAAACTAGGGAAGAAGGTCGGAAAAAAGTTTTGATGAAAATGGGGAATTGAGAAGAATGTTAGAGAAAAAAGGGAAGGGGAAATGAGAAGAGAAGTGGAGTAAGGGGTGCCATCAACTGAGGCTGACGACTAAAGTTTGAATTTTTGTTTTCTTCGTTTCAAACAGAGTTAGAATTTCAGTTGATATAATAAACATATGATGAATCAAAAACTTGTGGAGAAGTATAAGAATAACTTATTCTTAATAGTTTATAATCAACCCTAATTCGACAGTGTTGAATCAAAGATTGAACTCGTCGCGAAAAGTCCTCACAATTCCTGCAAATAGCAAACAATTAGCTATCGTTGCCTCGATCGATTTACCCGGGGGGTTGTTCGACCAAGAACACTCCGATGCCTAAGTTAGCTTTGAGAGAGGAAAGGGATATACTTCGAAACGAAGAATCAACGTACCTTGAAATGAAATGTGCCTTGCTATTTATAGGAAAATCTTGGGAGCCTTGGAGCGTTCTGATTGGTCGGTTGAATATTTAATTAGTAAATAATATATTATTATTAAATATATTATTTAATAATTGTAATGATGGCTCATCATGATAGTAATGATATTTATTGTATTTTAATATTAATATTAATTATCCATTATTAAGAATAACGATAATTAACTCTCGGGGAGAGTATCAATCTTACGGAGATTTTAACCCGATCAAATATCGTATTTAACTGGTAAATAGATTATTTAATGTGCGGGTGTTTTTCAAATGATCACCGTTATTGCCAAGGGCAATTTGGTCATTTTTGGGAATTACGGGACACGTGGCGGCTCCATAATTTTCGGATGATTTTGGGTTCCACATACAGCCTATCCGACTCCATTTGCTCTCCTCAACACAGATGAAACAAATATGAACTTATAAAAAAAGAAAAGAAAAAAAAAGGGTATTGCAGAGGTTAGAATTGCGAAGACAAACTTGAAGTTAGGGAATAAATTCCAAAGTAGCTAAACTGGGAAGCTAGTGAAGCTAGTTGGATTTGCCGATTTGGGGCAAATAAATAAAGCTGTAAAATAAGAGTAACATCGTACGGAAATAGATGGACGTGGGAGCATTCATTGTACGTGTTCTAAGCAATGTTAGTTTGTCAGTCGACCTAATAATTAATTGGACAGATTGATTCGTAGTCTCGTGGGTCTGTCTTCCTTCGCCTACAATCTTTTAGTGGGTTTGGCCCAATAGCCTACTGTAAAGAAAATTGTTAAGCCCGGCCCACTTCTGCTGTGATCAAATATGGTGCCAAGAAAATTGTATTTTGCGTTGTCAAGACTCAAGAGTCAAAAGGTGGGCTACACAAGTAGAGTGTTTCCCGATGTTTGAGATCTGAGGACCTGACTGTCGATAATGTGCGATCTATTTGTCTTATTGCCCTATTCAGCCCGAGGCAATGAGGAGCCTACCTTCAAGCTATCCAATTGGTCAACAGTACTATTTGAGACTGACAGTTTTTCATCTCATAATTTAAGTAGGCTCAATTTACAGATTAAATATAAAATAATACGAGAATACGAATGGCTCTCATTTTAATATTTAATTATGTTTTCATTATTGTATATGAATTGGTAATTGAAAATTAGAAAGAAAAAAAACTTATTATATATATATATATCACGCGTGATATAAATATTCGAAGCTAGTCACTTTTTATTTAACTGTACATATGGTCCCTTGGCAATTCTGGGTGATGGGCATAATTGCTTGTTTTGTCTCCATCAAATATTAGTCAGCATATCTTATATTTTTCGTGAAGGTAATTATGTTGCGGATGGATGCTTTAAAAAATTACAGTTCACTGAGAGCTAGTTTTACTTGGTGGGACTCCCATCCAAATTTTATTTAACATTTATGTCACGGGGATTGGTTGGGTACTTGGGTATGCCTAAGTACCATTTCATAGCTATGCATTGGTCTTTCTTGTATTATCTTTGCGAGGTTTTAATTTTTTGTCCTCTTTTTTGTATTTTTTTCCTTAATAAATTTTGACTTGTGTAGTGCTTAGAAGGATTGGGCGCCATCGTATTGAGAGCTAAGTTTCCTCTCAATTATTTTGTGCTTTGAAAAAATAAGTTGTTGTAGTAATTGAACGATTAAATTTTGGCATGTAATTATACTCAACTACTCATTTATATCCTCTCTAGTAACTTTATAAAAAAATAAAAATAAAAGCAGTGGCAATCATTTTTCTCTTTATGCAAGCTAGCTGCATCAATGACAATGATTATCAACCTGTGTTTAGCTTTTGGGAAACAATTTCACATGTGACCCTTGCATATATAATAATCCCATGGAAAATTACCAACCACCAAATGCTTAAAAAATCTAACTAATTTGATCGATCACATATCCTCATCGTCATTTTCAATTACAAAACATACAATACATACGTGGCAATGCATGATAACATTGTTAAACGATTTTGTACTTTTGTATGTAGATAATTGCTTTAAATTAAAAAAAAAACATTACACACATTTAATTATTTTAAAATAATCCTACGTTCTTGTGTCGTTTTTTGATTTTTCAAATAGTTTTTTTTTTAAATATCATAACTAAAAACGTTTATTCTATAAATCATCATTTCAAAATTATTTTTTTTAAAAAAATTATTAAAATTGGAAGCCGTTTAACTATTCATAAGTATCAAATAAATTAAGATTTTTGGTTGTTGAAGCAGAATTCGTCCTTTAAACTCAAAAGACTCAAGGATCCCTGCAAACAAGCAAACAGTAAGCTATCGTTCGTTCAATGATCGAGACCCGGGGGGTGTTTGACCAAGAACGCTCCAATGCTTAAGTCAGCTTCGAAAGAGAAAATCTCAAGAGCTTAAGTAGCGTTGAACAGAATTACCTGAAAAGTGAAATGAGCTCCGCTATTTATAGGAAAACCTTGGGAGCCTCGGAGCGTTCTGATTGGTCGGTTGAATTTGTAATTAATAAATAATATATTATCAATTAAATATATTATAATAATAGCTCATTATGATAATAATGATAATTAATGTGATTTAATATTAATATTTAATTGTCCGTTATTAAGAATAATGACAATTAACTCTCGGGGAGAATATTAATATTACGGAGATTTTTAACCCGATTAAATAACGTATTTAACTGGTAAATAGATTATTTAATGTGTGGGTGTTTGCAAGTAATTTGTATTATTGCCAAGGGCAATTTTGTCATTTCAGGAATTTATAGGCCACGTGGCAGCTCCACAATTTTCAGGTGATTTCTGGGTCCCACAAATGCCCCCACTTCGCTTAGGAATTCAGGGAATCGTAAGGGAATTAAGTTTTTGGTAGTCCCAGTGAATCTTGTTTGTATTGTTGACGTTGATGCTGAAGTCTCGCTAAGTCCGGGATTAAATGAGCATGTACTTGACCCAAATTATGTATTTGTACAAGGTATATACTTGCCCCAAAACATCAGAAGAACTGACATCAGCTTTTCAACTCAAAACTCTTTTTTTTAAGAAATAAATCCCTCTTAATGGTAATTAATTTCATTTAATTGAAATTAACTCCATTTTTTTCCGTTTGAGATTTCTTCTTACTTAAAGTGGCTTGGGTGCAAAGAATGAGAAACCCTTATCCTCAGTCTGCTGGTTGGAAAAAAGAAAGTGGTGAAGTCGGCTCATTTGGAAGTGAGAAGGACAGGTGCTCACGTCAATTCTCCAAAAAATTGTGGGTAAGACCAATTGCTATGTTTTGTTTTATTATATTTGTTTTGTGGCTTTTTCTTTTCGCTTTTGTCAATGAAAAAACGAGGTGAGAGAGCTGAAACCGCACATGGGTTGGCTGGGGAGAGAGAGAGCTGAAGCCATAGGTGGTGGAATGAAGTGTTGTGAACGGTGGGGCCCAACTGAGGCTGAGTGAAGGACGACGCGTGCCCAACATTTGTGGAGTGCGCCAGGCACATACGCCGACAAGCGCGAGTCGCTCGCAGAGCCGTCAGGGACCACGGCGCAGAGGGCGCCACCCGTTCTTCATCGATTGGAGGCTTCTACGCCTGGTGGATGAGGGGACCACGTGGCGCGAATCGGATAGACCGTCATTCTTCCTGGATGACCGACGTGTGAGGATAGGTGGCCACATTTCGAACCTGCCCCTCTTTGACTGCCACGCGGCGTGTAGCTACTGGCGATGAGGCTGTTGTCACTGCGTGCCGCCATGTGGCGAGCTTTGGCTGGGCGTTCTTGAGGTTCTGGTGACCATCGAGTGGGTCTAGGGCACGCCTCCAATGTGTTATTTACGTATTTAATATAATGTTATATATATGTATATATATATGTATATATATATTAATGTCTGTTTTTTTGCAGGTATATATACATTTAATATATTAAACGTATGTTTAGTATATCTACATTATTAATTGTGTTTTATGATAACATACATATTTTGAATATATGTATATTTAATTTATATAAATATATTAATATATTAAAATGTGTATTTAATATATTAATGTTAATAATGTGCTTGATAATTGCATTCGTACTTCGAACAATTATTTTGTGTATATAGTCTGGTACGTATATTTTTGGTATATATATTTTTTCAGGAACTAATAAATTTGTTCCTTTTTGTAGGTGAACGTTTTTGCCCATTTCGAGAGTTCAGGACATCCGCTGAATACGATTCAAGCGGCGAACTTTTGATTTGTTCGAGGCGATAGTTTCAAGATGCGTCAAGGTGCACCTCTAGAGAGACCTAGCATGCTCGCATTGTGGGAGCAGGGTGGCTCGCGTAGTCAGATTCCATTCCGGGGGAAGGACAAGGACTTTGAAGGACCCGAAGATTTCCAGGCGTGGAAGATCCGCTACAAACATGCGTTTCCAGAAGGGGTACTTGCAGAGCTTTGTGACAGATGTTCCTCCCAGAAAGCTCCCAAGAATAGCAGAGGAAGAAATCTGAAGTCCAACAGATGGACCAAGTTCCACCCTTTGATCGTCAGCTGGGGATTCAAATTCCCGTTTTCAAAGTTTTTCTCCGGGATTCTCAGCCAGATGGGTTGCTCGCCTGCTCAACTGGACGTTGACTCTTACAGACACGTCATGTGCTTTGAGAAGCTGAACGAGTTTTTCAAACTGGAGCTCACAGACGAGGAATTCTGGCACTGCTACACCATAGCGCACGATGGGCTCTCCGGTGGAAGTCTCACACAAGTCGTCCCCAAAGTCGAGTTGTTCGTGAACACCGTATTTACCGACGGGGCGTACAGGCATAGATGCTTTGAGGTGGGTGGCACATGGGATCGCAACTGCAGTGGAAATGTGAGGATTGCATCTCGCTTCCGTACCCGCGATGAACTGTACTCAGATTTCGAGAGCCATCCTGACCTTACGAAGATTGATAGAGCTCTGAAGATTCCTCCTGACTTTCGCGAGATGAGCTGGCTGCTTTGTCCATCCAGAGATGCTGATGACGGAAGACCTCCTGCTAGCATAGTCAAAGAGTGGTTAAGTGCTCCGCTCCGTCTGAAGAGGGCTGTCATCCAGAAGAAGAACCATAGAGAAGGACTTGGTGCACCCCCAAATGGGAAATCAGGTCCTGAAATGCATTCACAAGCTGTCCCGGACTCCACACCTCGCCCAGCTAGTCCTACAGGATCATCCAGCAAACGTAGAGCCTCAGGTGGTCCCTCAGAGCAAGCGGCAGACCCTTCCAAGAAGCTGAAAGTTGCCTCTACTTCCCCTGAAATGATTGAAGCCCTTCGGGATGATGGTTCAGAACGTCTAGTGGAAAGAGCACAACCAACTTCTAGGGTCGTGGATACAGAGGCTTCCCGTGAGATTGCAGAAATGACGAAGGGTGTACCACAGGCTGCGTATGATAAAGTTGTTAGAGACCTCAGGATCGCAAAGGCGGGGGCCCACAAGCTGGTTGACATACTTCGTGGACAAGCGGGGCTGAAAGAAGAGAACAAACGAATGAAATCGGAGTGCATCCGCCTTCGAGAAGGTCGCGACCATTCCAGACGGAACAACAATTCCTTGGTGGGGAAAATTCGATCATTAGAGAACAAAATGATCGAGCTAGAGACAAGTCATGCAGAAAAGCTGTTGGTAGAAAGTGAACGCGACACTGCCCTTAACGAATCTGCTTTACTGCGCGGGCGTTTGCACGAGTCGGAAGAGAAAGTCAAACTCCTGGAAGCTGAAATATCAAATCTGAAAGCTGATTGCTCGTTACCACCACATGCCCCCACAACTTTGTACTTCAAGGAGAGTGAAGCGCAAAAGTTGGGTTTGGAGAGCCGGAGCGGGATCTCTACCAAAGAGCAAGGGCTTGAAGTAGAAGTAGAGCCCGAGGCTAGACCTGAGCCTGAAGACGAGGCTAGGAAAGTTAATGTTCCTGAAACCGATGAGTCACTTTTTGATGACATTTCCCTACTTTCTGCAGAAGAGTGGGCAGAGTTTCAAAGAACCATGGGCTGTGAAGACTTGCATCCATAGTTTCTTTACATATGTATGTTGACTATTGCATTTTCATTTTTGTATTGAATAACTGGTTTGAGCAATCGTGATGTGATTAGCCAGCCATTCTTCGAATAAATAAATGAAAACAATACATATGACTTTATTTGGTTTTCCCGGCTCTTTGTCAAATTTTTTTTTGAACTATTTGATGTATCCCAAACTTATTTGTTCATCAAATGCCCCCCGTTGTAGCCATGGGCGTTCAATGTTGGGGTTTAGCTAACTTTGTTAGCATTTGCATTGGTGTTGCCTTCAAGGAAGGGCTTGTGCTTCTTAAGAGAAGACTTGAAGTGCTTCTTAAGAGAAGACTTGAAGTGCTTCTATGAGGAAGACTTAGGGTGCTTCCAAGAGGAAGGCTTTGGGTACTTCCTGAGAGGAAGGCTTGAGATGCTTCCTGAAGGAAGGCTTCAGGTGCTTCCGAGAGGAAGGCTTTGTGTGCTTCCAAGAGGAAGGCTTTAGTGCTTCTCGAAAGAAGGCTTTGGATGCTTCTCGGAAGAAGGCTTGAGTGCTTCTTGGGAGAAGGCTTTGGATGCTTCCCGGAGGAAGGCTTTGAGAACTTTGCCGAACGTACAATAGCACATAGGTGAACTAGGAATTACTTGATAGCTTTATTGATAAGTTTAAATACATCATTCTTGAAAATAAAGTCTATATTTTGCACAAAACAATGACTAGCTTAGCTTTGAGCTCTAGTTTGCATTATACATAATATCTTCGGAGGTGATGAGCATTCATATAACCACTCACTAACTTTCCGTCCATTGTCTCTAAGGTGTAGCTTCCTTTTCCGCCTACTTGGTAGACTCGGTAAGGTCCTTCCCATGGAGACTTGAGTTTTTGAGATCCTGGACGATTGGGTGTTGCAAACTTTTTCTTGAGTACAAGATCACCTGGGAGAAAGTGCCGGAGTCGGGCCTTCTTGTTGTAGGAACTTCTCACCTGCTGCTGGTAGCTGGAGATGCGATGCACCACTTGCTCCCTTAATTCCTCGCTGAGATCAAGTGAAGTTCTTAGAGCGATGGAGTTGACTACTGGATCATCGAGCTCGGTAAAGGGCGCTGGAACAACAACATGTGGAGGAATGACTGCGTCAGTGCCATATGCAAGGGTGAATGGAGACTCTCCTGTTGCACGACGCAGTGTGGTACGGTAAGCCCAGAGCGTGCCATCCAACTCCTCCTCCCACAAGCCTTTCTTATCATTGAGTCGCTTCTTGATACAGTCAAGGATCGTCTTGTTTGAAGCTTCTGCCTGACCATTACCCTGGGGGTAATATGCAGTTGAAGTGAAATGCTTGATCTTCCAAGACTCAAAGAACTCGTTGATTATGGCACCAGTAAACTGAGTTCCATTATCAGTTAGAATGACTTTGGGAAGTCCAAATCGGCAGATGATCTGGCTCCAGATGAATTTTTGAACATCAACCTGAGTTATGGTAGCCAAGGGTTTTGCCTCCACCCATTTGGTGAAGTAGTCAGTGGCAACAATCAAATATTTCTTGCTTGGAACTGGAGTGCTTGGGAGTGGTCCAATGATGTCAATTCCCCATTGCATGAATGGCCAAGGGCTCATCTGTGCATGCAACTCTTCCGGTGGCGCCAATTGGTTAGGCTTGAACCTTTGACATTTGTCGCATTTCTGGGCATACTGCAGAGCTTCCTGGCGTAGAGTAGGCCAGTAAAATCCCGCACTAAGCGTCTTTTGAGCAAGCGATCTTCCACCGGAATGATTTCCACAATGTCCTTCATGAATCTCAGCCAAGACTTTCAATGTTTCAGGATGCTTCAAGCATAACAAATTTGGCCCTGTGAAGCTCTTTCGAAAGAGTCGGCCCTTGTCAACATAGTATCGTGCAGCCTTCATTTGGACTTTGCGGGCTTCTAATCGTTCATCAGGTAATATTCCATGCTCTAGATAGTTGATAAAAGGATCTTGCCAGCTTGGAGATGAATCGATTTGTCTTACTTCAATCTCCTTCACATCAATACTCCTCTGCTCGAGATACTCAATCGGAATTGAGCGCTTGAAACGAAAGTCAAGTGATGACGCTAGATTGGCCAACGCATCTGCTTGTGTATTTTCGGCTCGTGGAAGTTGATGAAAAGTGAAAACCGAGAAAAAAGCAAGCATTTCCTGGACCTTGTTGTTATATCTGAGCATCCTTGCATCACGCGCAGCATATTCACCGATCGATTGGTTAGTGATCAACTGCGAATCCGAATGAATAGCAAGTTTTTTGACGCCCAACTCCTTGGCAAGTGTGAGCCCACAAATCAAAGCTTCATACTCCGCTTCATTGTTAGAGGCTTTGAATCCAAACTGCACTGCCTGCTCCATTATTGAGCCATCAAGAGTGATAAGGACAATCCCCGCTCCTGCCCCCTTCTGGTTCGAGGAACCATCAACAAAGAGCTTCCATAGATGATTGGAAGTTGAGGGTTGCAGAGAAGAGGAACTGTCCCCATGAGCTCGTGACAAAGAAGTTTCGACGGCCCTGGGGGCATTGCCGAACTTATTGTCATTGCCTCCTTCCAGTGATGCTGGGGTGAACTCCACAACAAAATCCGCTAAGGCTTGGCCTTTGACAGCTGTTCGTGGACGATAGAGCAAATCATATTGACTTAACTCTATGGCATATTTCATTACCCGTGTCGATGCATCAGGTGCATGAAGTAATGAACGGAGTGGATATTCTGTCATGATGATTACCCGATGAGCTTGAAAGTAAGGCCTCAACTTCTTTGTGGTAACCAGCAATGCGAGAATCAGCTTTTCAAATTTTGGATATCGTGTCTCCGCATCAATTAGGGCTTTGGAAGTGTAGAACACAGGCAGTTGAATCCCATTTTCTTCTCGGATAAGTGCAGAGCTTACAGCAACATTAGAGACCCCCAGATACAGGAACAGGTCCTCGTTATCTTTGGGTTTTGATAGCAACGGTGGAGACGTCAAGTAGGCCTTGAGATCTTGAAATGCTTTCTCCCAACCTTCATCCCATTTATCTCTGGATGCCTTTTTTACTGCTTGGAAGAAAGGTCGACACCGGTCAGTTGACTTGGACAGGAACCTGTTCAATGCTGCTGCTCGTCCAGTGAGACTTTGAATCTCCTTTAGACTTGATGGGGACTTCATCTCGAGAATTGCCTTGATTTGCTTTGGATTTGCTTCGATCCCACGCTGAGTCACAAGGTATCCCAAGAACTTCCCTGCTGATACCCCGAATGTACACTTTAGAGGGTTGAGCTTCATTTTGTACTTCTTCAGCAAGTTGAAGGTCTCTCGCAAATTGGTGATGTGATCCCCTCGTCTTTCTCCTTTGACCATGATGTCATCCACATAGACCTCCATGGTTTTTCCAATGAGATTTTTGAACATTCGATTAACGAGTCTCTGGTATGTTGCACCCGCATTTTTGAGGCCAAATGGCATGACCTTGTAGCAGTACACACCTCGATCGAAGACGAAGGCAGTTTTGTCCTTGTCTTTTTCATACATGGAAATTTGATTATAGCCCGAGTATGCATCCAGGAAGCTTAGGAGCTAATTTCCTGCAGTTGAGTCCACTAAGAGATCGATCCTGGGTAGAGGATAGTTATCCTTTGGACACGCAAGATTGAGATCGGTGTAATCAACACAAACTCTCCATCGTCCTGCCTCCTTTTTCTTGACAAGTACGACGTTTGCTAGCCATTCAGAGTGCGGAACTTCTTCAATGGATCCAGCAACGAGTAACTTATCAATCTCATCCTGAATGATAGCAATTTTTTCGGGGGAAAAATTACGTCTTTTCTGCTTGACCGGCTTGTGGTTGGGATTGACGTGCAGCTTGTGGCAAGCGATGGTGGGATCAATCCCCGGCATGTCAGACGGAGACCAAGCAAAAACTTCTTTCTCCTCACGCAGGAAAGCTATGAGTTCTTCTTTTTCTGTGTCACTCAACCGAGCACCAATGCGGGCCTCTCGCTCAGGATATTAAGGGTCAAGTTGGATGAGGGTGACGTCATCCTCCGGCTGCCATCCTTCCGGAGTTGGTGGTTCCTCACGAATGTCTGGATCTTGACCCGTGATTAGTTGCTATTTAGGAGACGAAGAAGAAAGCTTGCCCCCAGTGGATGATCCTGTCTGGGGAACAAACTCTGCCTCCTTGACCTCCTTTAGCCCTTCAGTAAGGCACCGCCGAGCCATCGCCTGATCACCTTTAATCTCCCCGATTCCACCACCGGGAATAGGGAACCGAATTTTCTGGTAAAGGCTTGATGTGGTTGCGAGTATCTTGTGAAGCCATGGCCTTCCCAAAATTCCATTGTATGGGGAGTATTCATCCATGATGTAGAAAGTCTGGGACGTGACTACAGGATCAGAATGTACATCCAGCTGGAGAGTGCCTACGGTCATGCTGGTCGATCCATTGAAACCTCGGAGCGGTACAGCCCTTTTTGTTGTGAGGGTTTCTAACCCCAACTTGCGCACTGCATCCAAGCTGAGGATATTTGCTGCACTCCCTTCATCAACGTGAATCCGATCAACTTGAGCATGAGCGATTTGGATGGACACGACTAACGCATCGTCATGCGGCCAGTCAAGTCCTACCTTGTCCTTCAAAGAGAAACCAACGACAAGGTCGTTGGCCACCCCGGGGGTGGAAACATGGGAGACTTGAGAGACGGCTAGTGCATCCCGGATCTTTCTTTTCTTTTGCTTGGAGGTGGTTCCTAACAACTCTGATTCTGCTATGATGGTATTGATGCGAATCATCTTTGCTGCAGGTTCCTTTAGCCCTTTGTCTGCGGGTCGATCCACAGCCTTCCCTTTGACGTACTTAGTGCAATGTCCTTCTTTGATGAGATTCCGGAGATATCTCTCGAAAGATATGCATTTTCCGATGTTATGCCCATAACACTCGTGGAAGGCACACCATTTTGTTTTATCAGCCTTCTCTTGATCACCTTTGACTGGCTCCGGCTTCTTAAACCATGGCTTGTCCTTAATTTCATTGTGGATCTGATGGACTGGCAATGATAGCTGCAAGTTAGGCTTCCCCATAGCCGGTGTTTGAGAGGGTTGTCCCGCCTTGCGCTTGTTAGACTTTCCAGCTGCAAACTTTCCATGGGGCTCATCTTTAATGGAGGTTTTTTCACCAGCCCCAGCATGGTCCTGGGTATGAGTGGCGTTCTTCTCGTCCTCCCAGCTTGCATGTCGCTCTGCTAGCGAAAGCATTTTGGTGAGACTTCGCGCATTACTCATGACGATGTCCCCGTAAAGCTGGCTGTCTCGAGGAAGTCCTTGTTTAAATGCCATTGCCGCAACAAGGTCGCTACAGCCGACAATCCGAGACTTCTCTTCGCAAAACCTTCGTATGTATTGACGCAGAGTTTCTTTTGCTCTCTTTCGGACAGAAAAAAGATGGTCATCCTTCACCTCGATTGTCCGAAGTTGTGCGTACTCCTTCACAAATGCTAGAGCCAACTCTTCAAAGGATGCAATCGACCTCCGGGGGAGATGATTGAACCAAGTCATGGCTTGGCCATGAAGAGAAGCTTGAAAAACTTTGCACATGAGCGCATCGTTATGCCTGTGGGGGACCATGACTCCCCGGTAATAATCTATGTGCTTCACCGGGTCGGAGGCTCCTTTGAACGGAGTGAAGTTTGGCGTTGCAAACCTTTGGGGGAATGGCTCCTCCTTAATTTCCCTTAAAAAAGGCGTTGAGAGCTGTATCTGGCGACGTAGATCGTCCTCTAGATCGCCATCTCGTTGAGCACGAGGGTGCCTGTCCAACATTCTTTGAACATCATTAGCCCGCAACGCACCTTGCTGAGGCAATGAGTCATTTCGTGCTAATCGCCGAGAACCTCCTTGAGCTTCTCTCCTTGATCTCTGGGATCGTGCTGGGGAGTAGGCCTCATCTTCCCTCTCACTGCCATGGGCAGATCGTCTTGGGTCTTTGTGTTGAGCCTGAGGTTGCCCCCTACTTCCATCCGAGCGCCGTGAGCGCTCCACTTGTGAAGTAGCCCCGATCCTACTTCCTAGCCGCTCATGTACTGATGGCCTTAGGCGTTGTGGGCTATTTGCTCGACGAGTGTGACTTTCTTCACCAGAGTCGCTTAGCGAAGTGTCCCGTGACATCGTTCGGCTGCGGACTGTTTCTTTCTCAGGACGCCCTGGAGCATTCTCTTGTCTCCCACGTGATGTGGAATGTCTGTCTGGCTCTTGGACTGGTCTTTCCGCTAGGAGTCGCTGCAAGAGTTCCGACTGGAGTTGAACTTGGCTGCTCAACCTTTCAACTTGCTGTGCCAAGTTTTCCTGGAGAGATTGATGGTGAATTCTTCCCGAGATGTCGTGACGCCTATCCAGATAGTTCCTTAGGTCCATGTTTGTTGCGGGCTGATCATGCCGTGATGCACTTCCCATCATCCGCCCGCCTGCTTGTTGAAAAGCCGAAGTTCCTTCCCCTAGTGCAGGCACTTGGTTAGTTGGAGAGGGAAATGCTCCAAAGCTGAAGGTTGTCCTCCCTCCTAGCGCCTCCATGGGTGCTTCTATGGACACCCGCCTGGGTCGAATTGGATGCTCCTCCGGTGTCTCTATGCGAGCCTCATTCCTCGTCGGAGCAGTTGAGGTAGAAACACCTTCTCCTGCTGAACGAACAGATCGTCGAACCCTAGCCATGCTTGATCAGCGAATCTTGAATGGAAATTTGTCGAACGATGAACACGTTCAAGATCTTCGAATCAACGTTATGAACGATGATCGAAGTAGGATGAACGATGAACAATCGTGAGAGCTTCTTCTTGAATATCTTCAAGCTCTCAATGAAAGCACCAATTGTTGAAGCAGAATTCGTCCTTTAAACTCAAAAGACTCAAGGATCCTTGCAAACAAGCAAACAGTAAGCTATCGTTCGTTCAATGATCGAGACCCGGGGGGTGTTTGACCAAGAACGCTCCAATGCTTAAGTCAGCTTCGAAAGAGAAAATCTCAAGAGCTTAAGTAGCGTTGAACAGAATTACCTGAAAAGTGAAATGAGCTCCGCTATTTATAGGAAAACCTTGGGAGCCTCGGAGCGTTCTGATTGGTCGGTTGAATTTGTAATTAATAAATAATATATTATCAATTAAATATATTATAATAATAGCTCATTATGATAATAATGATAATTAATGTGATTTAATATTAATATTTAATTGTCCGTTATTAAGAATAATGACAATTAACTCTCGGGGAGAATATTAATATTACGGAGGCTTTTAACCCGATTAAATAACGTATTTAACTGGTAAATAGATTATTTAATGTGTGGGTGTTTGCAAGTCATTTGTATTATTGCCAAGGGCAATTTTGTCATTTTAGGAATTTATAGGCCACGTGGCAGCTCCACAATTTTCAGGTGATTTTTGGGTCCCACATTGGTAATAATTAAGTCCCGTATGATAAACTGTTTATTTTGATAATAGATATAAATGACTAAATGATCTTCAATTTCATTGATTTTTTTTTTTGCGTAAATGATCTTGAAATGACGATTTAGAAATTGAACAGTTTTAATTATGATATATGTAATATGAAAAATTAGATAAATCAAAATGATGTTATGATTAGTTAGATAAATCAAAATGTTATCATGATAGATTACAAGTATTATCCTTAATTGATATAAACATACAAATTTTGAGTTTTGTTAGCATTCTTAATTATCAATTCTAAATTTAAAACATATTACTGAGAAATGTAATTAAAGTAATTACATAAAGGAATTCATAAGTAACTAGCTAGTTGACCAACTAATAGGGGATTGCAGTATAATTGCATACGAATAACAAAACTATTAAAACACCAATCAAGATGTTACTTATAAAGCTGTAAATCTATTACAGCCAGTTAATTGGAATCCCTCTATCTTGTTAAGTTCTTTAATTTTAACGAACACTACAAGAAACTTGTAATTACCCGAAAAATTAGCTTCATTAGGCAAAAATGAGGCGTCTTCGAATAAAATGTTAGCCGACGAGTCTTTGTCGGGCAACTTTTGTCAAGCAGCAATTGTCAAACCACGACCTTTATCGATGAAAAAAAATACGCACGTCGGGTAGCATGTATTTTACCTAAAGAACAGTGTCGTTAGTAAACGTTCGTCAGGTCGAGTTGGTCAATGCATTTCTCCGGACGAAAAAATTGTGCTCATCGGGTAACATACGCTTATCTGAAGCGTTGGACAATTCGGCGGCCACCTGCCGAATACACTTTGCCCAACTAATGGAGTTCGTTAAGCTATATTAAATATTAATTATATATATATAATTTTAATAATTCATATTAATTAATTATTTAATAAATATAAAAAATATGAAAAAATAAATACATTCAAATATGAAATTAAAAAAATATATTTATAAAATTTAAACCAAAGTTTTGAACATAATTAAAATAAAACGGTATTTACAAAACATAAAAATTGAAATGGTCGGCTACAGGTGGGGTTGGTTGGGGGTGGTGAGGCTATTCGGACAGAGTAGGCTGTTGGTCCTCGGGTTGCGGATGTGCCCTACTAAAGCGCTGAAAGACCATGGCGAGTTGAGCCCTGATCTCGTCGTTTTGGGCCTGAAGACTCTCGTTTTGGGTCTTCAGCTGTGCAGTCTCGGTTCGTAGGGAAGTGTAATTGCGCCCTAACTACGAGAACTCCTCGAGATTGACTTCCCTGGAAGAACTTTCAGAGGTAGTCGATATATCCCATTCTAGCCCTTTACTGGCTCCCTGACCGATTTTTCCTGTACGCTTACCTAGCCATCTCTCCAGGATCGCCCTCGATAGCTTTGTATCTCGCAGTTGCTACTCCAAGGGTATGTTCGACTACTACTGTCAGGACCCACCCCGGTTCCACCCCGAAAAAATCGAGGTAAATCCTGCTCCCGTCTGACGCCCCGACACACAACTAAAGTAAACTCACGAAAAACCACCAAATTACATGCCAGACGCAGGAGAAAATTTAAACATCCCGAAGTCAAAGTTTTACAGAGTATAGTACCAAAATACAAAGGAAAGAAAACCGATAAACAAGGTACACGCACAACGAAAAATTTAAAGCACTCCGGGGTCACTCTCGAGTATTCTATGCCTCTGACGCTGCCTCAACGTCAACCCCCGCGCTAGCTCCACGACCTGGAAGGCAATTTAAAAACAAAAGGTGTGAGTGGACCATAAATAAAAAAAGAGTTTCCAAACTCCGAGTCTTTAAACTCCGTGTCTTTAAACTCAACAGGCCTATGGGGGAAATATCAATATATCCGAGTCTTTAAACTCTCGAGTCTTTAAACTCAATCCGGGTCTTTAAACCCAATCCGGGCCCGTCCCCCGTCAATCACAATATCCAGGTCTTTAAACCCAATATCCAGATCCAGCATATCCAATCCAAAACCAATTGAAAACCATTTCTAAATCCACATCCAAACCCGAATCCGAAATCACCAGTCTGAAGCCCTTCCGGCATCCATAACCGTCATTCCGAACCCAAATCCTGAAATCCCACGTTTCAACTTTAAAACCAAATTCCGCTTTCTGAAATCCGATTTCAAAACCGAAAACCTCGATTATCAAATTACGTCTCAAAATCCATTTAATATCATTGAAAACCACTCATCGTTTGAAAATCCCAATTCATGGCATCAAAATCAGAATCCAAACTTTTCTCGTAAAACATGCTGAAAACCGTATTTTCTCGAAAAACGTGCAATTATGTAAAACCAACATAGCATATTCAACAATCATGAAATCACATGTAAAACCATAAAACAATAATAGAAAAACAGTCATGCATGCTCGAGTTTAGAGAAGGGGTCCACTCACAGTCACCGACACGTCACTCGCGCCCCATACGTCCCGTACGTTCCTCAGCCTCCTCGGGAAGTCCCGATCCTGTCACAAGTCACCAAAGTACGTCACTATCACGTCAACGAAGACTCTCCTAATTTTCCCCAAAAAATCTCCGGATCCTAAACGTAACGAACCGGAACCCTAAACCTTTTACCTCGCGGAACTAACCTCAAACGACGTCCGAATAACCCGAAACTTATTCCACTAGACTCGTTACAACCTCTAGACCAAAAACATAGTTGACACTTTCCCCAGAAACCACCGCACGTGCCTCCACGAGCCGCCCAAAGTGGCTGCACGTGGGCCTCACGCGCCTGCACACAGTCACTGTTCATCGTCGTCTTCAACGGGTGAACTGGTCTGAACCCGCGTACCGGGTTCTCCACCGTTCCTTCACCGTTTCGACTCCTCTCTTCACCATTCTCACCGTCCAGTCCTAAGCAACCTATTCCCCTCACTCTAACAAGACGACTAAGCCTCTAGATCATCGTCCCAAACTTGAAAGAAAAACCCGTTCTGTCCCCTGTTTCACAATCCGGCCACCCAAGTCTTCCCCCATCATGGTGGCTACACTAAACAACTCCTAGGACCTCACTGAGTCTCACACAACTCACTAAAACTGTCAAGACCCGACCCTCTTCTGTCAGGTCCCGGTTCATCTAGCACGATATTGTCCGCTTTGGGCCTCCTTGCCCTTGCCCTCACGGTTTTGTTTTCGGGAGCTCACGGTGCAACTTCCCAGGGGGTCACCCATCATGGAATTGCACCAGCCTCAACTCGCTTAACTTTGGGGTTCCAATCCCCGCCAAAGCCACTTGAGCTCCCAAAAGGCCTCGTGCTAGATAGGTGTGTGCCTACACCTTTAAGGCACACCACCATCCTCTCCCAGACCATTTCCCCTCGCAGGAATGTGGGATTGTTCACCGTTCCCTCCAGGACACGGGTCTTACAATCCACCCCCTTAGGGCCCAGCGTGCTCGCTGGCACACTTCCCGGTCGGGGTCTGGCTCTGATACCAAATTGTCAGGACCTGACCCTCTTCTGTCAGGTCCCGATTCATCTAGCACGATATTGTTCGCTTTGGGCCTCCTTGCCCTTGCCCTCACGGTTTTGTTTTCGGGAGCTCACGGTGCAACTTCCCAGGGGGTCACCCATCATGGAATTGCACCAGCCTCAACTCGCTTAACTTTGGGGTTCCAATCCCCCCCAAAGCCACTTGAGCTCCCAAAAGGCCTCGTGCTAGATAGGTGTGTGCCTACACCTTTAAGGCACACCACCATCCTCTCCCAGACCATTTCCCCTCGCAGGAATGTGGGATTGTTCACCGTTCCCTCCAGGACACGGGTCTTACAAAAACCCTTGACTCGTACTCAAAACCGCGACTAGTTGACAGGACCCATCCCAATCCCCCCGGGATTAGTGCGGGATGACCCTGCTCCCGTCTGACACGGAGTGTCAGACAAGGGATAATTTCGACCTTTGCCCTCTCGGGCTATCAGAGTACGCCAGGATCCGGAGGAGGTATGTGATATCTCGGTCTCTACTACAGTCCACATCCGATGTCAACCTGAAGGGCAGTCAAAACATTAAAAACTGTGAGTGGACAAAACAAAAGTTATTAAAAACATTTAATAAGAAGACATTTGTACCCTCCACTAAAAAGCATGCATGCATTCGAAAACCATTTATCCAAAACAAACCATATGTGGGACTAAGCCCAAAGCAGATATAAACCAAGGTCGAAAGCACCACAATGAAAACGACCATACGGGCCACTGCCCAAATCCATACGGGACTCGGCCCCAAACCATAAAGAAACCAAGTACACGAGCCACTGCTCAAATCCTGTGCACACCTGTGCACACCACATATCATATATCATATATACATATAAGTCACACAACCAATCCTGTCACGGTATCCAAAGCTACGCGCGTGCTACCCAGGTCTCAATCCGAGTCATCTCAAAGTCAAGGTCAATGTCCGCAGACCACTGACCCTACCCGAGGTAATAGTAACCATAGCCTTCCTGAGAGTAAGGAACCCAACTGGGGGGTGACTCCACTCAGTCGGTGCTCCGTGACTACTCCGGGGTCCACCCAGGCCAACGACCCTCCCCAGAGGAGATAATAGAAGTAAAGGAAGGTAGATGAACATATATATATATATATACATAACATAAACATTCATGACCGGTTCCCCTGAACCGTCATGATCCATAATATCCATAATCAGGTAACATGCCGGTTCCCATAAACCGTCATGTACCGTAATAACATAACCGAGGTAACATGCCGGTTCCCATAAACCGTCATGTACCGTAATAACCAACAAGGGTTCATGCCGATTCCCATAAACCGTCATGAACCATGATACCATAAGAAGGGTTCATGCCAGTTCCCATAAACCGTCATGAACTTGGGAATCCATTTAAGGTTCTCTGACCTGAAATCAAAACCGTAAAGTGACTGGGTCTCGTGCCCGAACATAGGACATCAGCTGGGCACCGTGCCCGGAATCTGAGGTCATATGCCCGAGACAAAACCAAATGGGTCTCATACCCGAGTTTATCCTTTTGAAATCCAAAACCTTTTCATTAAAACCAAATAAGAAATACAGACTCGTATAAGCACTGTATAAGGCCGAAACCTCGAAATACGTGCTTATACGTAACCACATACAAATGCACACATGGCATCACCAAACAAGTAATAAAACATATAATAAACATTTATACATGCACCAATTTAGAAAACAAGGTCCACTCACAGACCGTCCGAGCTGCCGCCTCGATTTGCGTGCCATACGGCTCCCCGAGCCGATCACCGTCACCGGGACTCCCAAACCTGTCCAAATCGTAATAGAAGGTTACTAACTACTTAATTAACCTCCCACTAAAGCCCCGTAATTTTCCCGTATTTTTAACTATTTTTAAAACCGAACCTAAACCTTCCGATGCCCCGAAACATATCGAGACGGTGTCCGATTGACACGAAACCAGTCCCAAAATGTTCGTTACATCGAATAGATGATTTCGTATGTTGGAACCTTCCCCAGATTCCCTGCCACGCGCCCTCACGCGCCGCCTGAAGTGGCTGCGCGTGGGCTTCACGCGCCTGCTACAGTAATTGCTGACGTCATCGCTGACGTCATCTGACAGCTGTCAGGTCTGACATGTCAGACTCTGACAGGTGCCATATGTCAAGTTCCCATTGGTCCACGTCACTGTGCTGTCAGTACCACGTGGTAGTCTGACATGTGCCACGTGTCATCACGGCACTGGTCCACGTCAGTGCCACGTGTCAGCCCCTGATTGGGCCACGTCACTGACATGTCAGTGCTGACTGTGCACTGACATGTGACACGTGTCGGCTGATGAGTGGTCCACGTCACCTGACAATCTGACAGGTTCCACGTCATCATGCCACGTCACCACTTTCAACCACTCGACGGGTCGACCCGAACCCTGCAACCGGGTCGCCGTGACCCGCGACTTGACCCAGCCGGTTCTCCACCGTCCGACCACCAAAATGCCTCCCGTTTATCCCATTTTCATCCTCAAATCCTAACCTAGGGTTCTATGACATTAAAATGGAAGAAAAACATCAAAAACCCGTACCTTCAATTCGGCCATGGCGGCCGTGACTTCTCCTGCCGTTCACGGCTGTTCCAGGTCGTCTAATGCCTCGAAACCAATCCCATTCATCTCTTGGGATCCCTAGAAACCTTACCCAATTAATGGAATCGAGTAAAAACCATTAAAATCCAATTTTCAAAATTTGAATATTTCCGTACCTCACGGGTTCACTCCGCCGTGGCCTCCACCGTGGGCCACCGTCCTCAGCCGTCGTCCTCAGCCCCTCACACTCCTCACACGGTCACTCCTGGCTCAGATAAGGGAAGGTGTGGTGTGGTATGGGTTGTGTTTCGGGTTTGGGAAGGAAAATGAAGAAAATGAAAAATGAAGAAGAATGATGAAGGTGAGGTCGTGGAAGAGAAGGGAGAAGGAAATGATGTGATCAGATGAGGGAATGAGAGATGGAGGGTGAGGATTTAAAGATGGAATTGAAATGGATGGCTAGGATTGAATTAGGTGTGGATTGGATTATAAAATTAATTAAATAATATTAATTAATTATGTAGATCCACAAATTGGGGGTCTAAGCCAATGGGATGAGTGACACTTGTCACTCATCCATGGGACCCACCAAAATATCCACCCAATCAGATTTCGCCAAAACGTCCCCGTCTCGAAGTTCGTGCATAGTGAAATCGAACTTCCGTGACCCATAACTCTCTCGTTCGAAGTCCGATTTCAGTGTGCCGACTGTCTATGGATTCGTATCGTCCTTATCTACGTAACGGTCTTCGGCCCTCGGCCATCGGACCTTTTGGTCAAAAAGTCAACATTTGACCCCATTTAACCAAAATTACCAAAATACCCCTAAACTTCCGAACGTCATAACTTCCTCCCCGAACGTCGGAATTGAACGTGCCACTTGCCTATGAACTCGTGACGTCACGAACTACGTCACGGTCATCGGTCAAAGTCCATTTGACCGCCCGATTGAAAAGTCAACGTTTTGCCACCACTAGGGGCAAAACGGTCATTTCGCATCGTTCGTCCGATTTCGCCCAACTAATCACGGATTAGCCTCACTAATCGTGATTAGTCACTAATCTAATCATGAAATTTGGGACGGGTCGTTACAACCTTCCCTCCTTAATTAATTTCGTCCTCGAAATTCCAACCGACCTAATTCTAACTGTTCTTCCCTCCTTAATTTTGTTCCGTTCTCGAAATGCCAACTATTCTGATTCCACATCCATCTCGTGGAAAGTAGAATCGACCTCGAAACTCGTGTACACTCGTACACCCACTAACCAGAACGATACTCGTCTGCAACCAGACGTACCACTAACACTCACGTCGCATCGACTACATTCGGCCATGTAGAATGACAGTAGTCGTACGCTCCGAACTGACACCACTGGTCAAATCTACCATTTCGTTGACACAACAACTCGACGGTTCCGTACTAAATCTCCACTCAGCGATCCACGCTGACACATCTGACAAACTGCCACCACTTGACAGTCGCCAGTAAAAAACTGACACTATACCCATTTGTGGTTACACTAACCACCAACTTACTCAACTTGAGTATACATCTACCCACAAACACTCGACCTGTGTGTAACTGGACCCACCAGAAATACTATGACCCAATGCACAGGATCCAATGTCCAGTTCACGACCTCAACTAATCCCATGGTATCGGAACTAAGCCGACTACCAACACATTCACCAACGTACCACTGGTATATCCAAAATACCGCTACCAGACACCACAAGCCTATCCAGTATCGTACCTCGGACAACGTACAAGGTACATACAACTACCCATCAATCAGCCTACAACCACCTAGGTTGTAGCCAATCACGTTTCTATAATGGAGTTCATATGTCCAATCCAGTATTAGACAAATCGAAACTCCGACCCAACATCTATTTCCAATTCCAAATCCGAATCCGCAATTTCGTAAGAAATCCCGAATCCAAATCCAGAAATCATATCCATAATCATGTCCAAATTCAAATCCGAAATCATCATTCCGTAGACTAGTATTAGGAATGACCATTCCGAACCCAAATCCATAAAAGAAAATCCATAGTCAAGCTCCAGAATCAAATCCTGAATCGTCACCCAGAATCCGATTCCAAAACCCAAATACAGAAATCCTCTTTCAAGTTCCAAAATCAAATCCTGAATCGTCATCCAAAAATCTGATTCCAAAACTCGAAATATCGTTCACGTCTAGCGAGACGTAACAAAACCGAACCTATCGGTTACCTGCTCAACCGATTACACACCATACATTAGATTGACTTCATAGAGAAATCAATCCCAACATCCACACGGCTCTAAGGCTGACCATATCTGACCACGTCGGAAAACTACTCATCGGACAACTACTCAGGTGAGTAATAAGTCATATGGGATTTACCTCGAAAAGAAGTTCAGTCCCATCATCCTCAACTCAAACACTCAAGTAGGAGTGATAAACTCTCCACCTATCGGGATCATCAAAATCACGATCCAGAGCCATAACGATACCCAAAGTCCTAAACCAATTCCCACATCTAAACAGATTAGTCAACGACGAGACACGCCGAGACTGTGGGTTCTCACTGATTACCTCGTATCGATCCTTGTCATTCCACCGAGGAAAAATCAAGAATGATCGAATAATCCATCCTACGTGAATGCAAACAACACTCGCTGCACTCACCACGTCATGTAACCTAACATTGTCTGCCACCAAGTAGAAAATGAGGAATCTCAGTCACCTAACTTCGATATACTCATCTCCTCCTGATGATCCAGAACAAATCCCGGGTCCACCAACCAATACAAGATCAGTGTACTAGTGGCAACCAACAACATCTATATCATCAACGTCATCTACCATCACCAATCATGATAGAATCTGAGAAGTCACCCAAAATGACTTCGACATACCCAATACCAATGCGGAAAACCCGCATTCCTCTCGTCACCTCAATCGCAACCTCTCGCGATTTCGAAGTTCCAAAAAGATTGGAAACAACATACCCAGACATCAACCACTTGTCCCCTAACCAGTTTAACTCTATCTGAGATCCACTCCTGAACCACAGATACCGAACATATGCCCATTACGACGGTGTCACACCCCGATCCGTAACTCATCGTCATCACGATCACCGGCACCAGCACCAGCACTAGTACCAGTATCATCACCTGCCAGCATCAGCACAAAGTGTGCATTCAGACAATCCTGGATCTCCGCTCATACCGAACGACGACCCCGTACCTCTGTTCGAAAAGGAGAACTCTGCCTCCCTCGTACCCAACAACTCTGGGTACGGTCACTCTGACAACTCATACGAGAAAAGTAAACGCTCCCCGAACATCCCCAACTCATTCTGCGATCGCACTCAGCCGTAACCGAGTCGAATCCAGAATCACTGCTCGTACATTTGGGTTACTCACGCACCCCGTATCATCGTCACGACTGACAATCCCATCGTCACAATCGTCACGGTAACCCGACTCTACTCGACTACGTCCATCGATAGTAGCGTCTGCCCCAACCTCGTGCAGACCTAACTACCAGGAATCACGATATACAAACTCCGCATCCAACGGAATCAACCGCTCGTACCAACTACTCCGTATCCCCGCTCCGGGATTCCATCGACAAGTACCAACCTTGATAACTTGTCCCACCAATCACTAACCAGCCGTACTCCGACTAACCCAAATGTCGTCTACCAGGTCGCCCACGACCTTAGTTGCACCAACCCACAACTGAAGTAGCACGACAACCAACTCGGTCTAACCGATACGTACAACCCTGACTGCGAAGTGCAGTCCCAACACAAGCTAACATGACTAGACCGACTAACGAATCCAAATCCGAATAGTCGTCCAAGTCAAACCACTCGTCAACTCACATTTCCGAACCATACACATACGGTAGGGTTCCACGATCACCCCTAGAGTTCCGCAGAACCCAACTGCATAAGGCAGTAAAATCCACGATCTGACCGACTCCGCGGTCTTGACATCGTAAAGACGTCAATCAAATCCTACCGTCAATCAACTAGGATTCTCCGAATCCGGCTGCTAACTGCCGACTGCAGTAAATCCATTTAACTCAACATAATCCGAACATTGATGGTCATAATTCCCAACCAGTCGTCAGAACCGATCCTACGACATCGTGAAGACGATCCCAACTAACCATCTCACGATCAAAATCTATAAGAATACGTTTATCCCTTTGTAGTGTCCCACACTGTCATCCACGACAGAACTATGGCAACCCCGGCATCGAATGCCGAACCAAGACGTTCCACGATTCAATCCTACTAACTATCGTATCGGCATCCCAACATCAGGTTGACCACGAACTGTAGCCCAATGAGATATTACATCCTCGACCTGTGTACATACTCCAAGAGCTACACGGTTGCTCGAATAGAGACAACCCCGCTCTGATACCACGTTGACAGGACCCATCCCAATCCCCCCGGGATTAGTGCGGGATGACCCTGGTCCCGTCTGACACGGAGTGTCAGACAAGGCATAATTTCGACCTTTGCCCTCCTGGGCTATCAGAGTACGCCAGGATCCGGAGGTGGTATGTGATATCTCGGTCTCTGCTACAGTCCACATCCGATGTCAACCTGAAGGGCAGTCAAAACATTAAAAACTGTGAGTGGACAAAACAAAAGTTATTAAAAACATTTAATAAGAAGACATTTGTACCCTCCACTAAAAAGCATGCATGCATTCGAAAACCATTTATCCAAAACAAACCATATGTGGGACTAAGCCCAAAGCAGATATAAACCAAGGTCGAAAGAACCACAATGAAAACGACCATACGGGCCACTGCCCAAATCCATACGGGACTCGGCCCCAAACCATAAAGAAACCAAGTACACGAGCCACTGCTCAAATCCTGTGCACACCTGTGCACACCACATATCATATATCATATATACATATAAGTCACACAACCAATCTTGTCACGGAATCCAAAGCTACGCGCGTGCTACCCGGGTCTCAATCCGAGTCATCTCAAAGTCAAGGTCAATGTCCGCAGACCACTGACCCTACCCGAGGTAATAGTAACCATAGCCTTCCTAAGAGTAAGGAACCCAACTGGGGGGTGACTCCACTCAGTCGGTGCTCCGTGACTACTCCGGGGTCCACCCAGGCCAACGACCCTCCCCGGAGGAGATAATAGAAGTAAAGGAAGGTAGATGAACATATATATACATAACATAAACATTCATGACCGGTTCCCCTGAACCGTCATGATCCATAATATCCATAATCAGGTAACATGCCGGTTCCCATAAACCGTCATGTACCGTAATAACATAACCGAGGTAACATGCCGATTCCCATAAACCGTTATGAACCATGATACCATAACAAGGGTTCATGCCAGTTCCCATAAACCGTCATGAACTTGGGAATCCATTTAAGGTTCCCTGACCTGAAATCAAAACCGTAAAGTGACTGGGTCTCGTGCCCGAACATAGGACATCAGCTGGGCACCGTGCCCGGAATCTGAGGTCATATGCCCGAGACAAAACCAAATGGGTCTCATACCCGAGTTTATCCTTTTGAAATCCAAAACCTTTTCATTAAAACCAAATAAGAAATACAGACTCGTATAAGCACCGTATAAGGCCGAAACCTCGAAATACGTGCTTATACGTAACCACATACAAATGCACCCTTGGCATCACCAAACAAGTAATAAAACATATAATAAACATTTATGCATGCACCAATTTAGAAAAAAAGGTCCACTCACAGACCGTCCGAGCTGCCGCCTCGATTTGCGTGCCATACGGCTCCCCGAGACGATCACCGTCACCGGGACTCCCAAACCTGTCCAAATCGTAATAGAAGGTTACTAACTACTTAATTAACCTCCCACTAAAGCCCCGTAATTTTCCCGTATTTTTAACTATTTTTAAAACCGAACCTAAACCTTCAGATGCCCCGAAACATATCGAGACGGTGTCCGATTGACACGAAACCAGTCCCAAAATGTTCGTTACATCGAATAGATGATTTCGTATGTTGGAACCTTCCCCAGATTCCCTGCCACGCGCCCTCACGCGCCGCCTGAAGTGGCTGCGCGTGGGCTTCACGCGCCTGCTACAGTACTTGCTAACGTCATCGCTGACGTCATCTGACAGCTGTCAGGTCTGACATGTCAGACTCTGACAGGTGCCACATGTCAAGTTCCCATTGGTCCATGTCACTGTGCTGTCAGTACCACGTGGTAGTCTGACATGTGCCACGTGTCATCACGGCACTTGGCAGGTCCCATCCCAATCCCCCCGGGATTAGTGCGGGATGACCCTGCTCCCGTCTGACACGAAGTGTCAGACAAGGGATATTTCCGACCTTTGCCCTCCCGGGCTATCAGAGTACGCCAGGATCCGGAGGAGGTATGTCATATCTCGGTCTCTGCTACAGTCCACATCCGATGTCAACCTGAAGGGCAGTCAAAACATTAAAAACTGTGAGTAGACAAAACAAGAGTTATAAAAACATTTCATAAGACATTTGTACCCTCCACTAAAAGCATGCATGCATTCGAAAACCATTTATCCAAAACAAACCATATGTGGGACTAAGCCCAAAGCAGATATAAATCAAGGTCGAAAAGACCACAATGAAAACGACCATACGGGCCACTGCCCAAATCCATACGGGACTCGGCCCCAAACCATAAAGAAACCAAGTACACGAGCCACTGCTCAAATCCTGTGCACACCTGTGCACACCACATATCATATATCATATATACATCACATACATATATATAAGTCACACAACCAATCCTGTCACGGTATCCAAAGCTACGCGCGTGCTACCCGGGTCTCAATCCGAGTCATCTCAAAGTCAAGGTCAATGTCCGCAGACCACTGACCCTACCCGAGGTAATAGTAACCATAGCCTTCCTGAGAGTAAGGAACCCAACTGGGGGGGGTGACTCCACTCAGTCGGTGCTCCGTGACTACTCCGGGGTCCACCCAGGCCAACGACCCTCCCCGGAGGAGATAATAGAAGTAAAGGAAGGTAGATGAACATATATATACATAACATAAACATTCATGACCGGTTCCCCTGAACCGTCATGATCCATAATTTCCATAATCAGGTAACATGCCGGTTCCCATAAACCGCCATGTACCGTAATAACATAACCAGGGTTCATGCCGGTCCCCATAAACCGTCAAGAACCAGAATAACTTGACAAAGGTTCATGCCGGTTCCCATAAACCGTCATGAACCACAATGACCTTTCCAGAGTTCATGCCGGTTCCCATAAACGTCATGAACTTGGAAATCCACGTAGGGTCCCTGACCCGAAATCATAAACCATAAAGTAACTGGGTCTCGTGCCCAAACATATGACTCAACTGGGCACCGTGCCCGATATCCAAGGGTCAGTCACGACTCCGATCATAGTGATGCGTGCAACCATCCATCCAGGACCGCCCTCAATCCTGGTATGTCGCCGTGAATGAATCAACCGACGCGACCATCGCAAGATCATGGTGCACTCATCACCGATCGCTATCCTGAACCGTCAGCACTCCGAAGTCGAGCCTCCCCAGGCTGCCCGACAACGAATCGTGCATCGTGACCTCTCCGGAAGGAACACATCCCAAACCGGAGGCGAGCGTCGTATCGTCGATCGCCGTGCACATAGCACCCGTCGCGACCACGATTTAGACCCGAAGGTCGTAAATAGTGTCATATGCCCGAGACCAAACCAAATGGGTCTCATACCCGAGTTTATCCATTTAGAAATCCAAAACCATTTCATTTAAATCAATAAAGGAATACAGACCCGTATAAGCACCGTATAAGGTCGAAACCTCGAAATACGTGCTTATACGTAACCACATACAAATGCACCCATGGAATCATCAAACAAGTAATAAAACATATAATAAACATTTATGCATGCACCAATTTAGAAAACAAGGTCCACTCACAGACCGTCCGAACTGCCGCCTCGATTTGTGTGCCATACGGCTCCCCGAGCCGATCACCGTCACTGGGACTCCCAAACCTGTCCAAATCGTAATAGAAGGTTACTAACTACTTAATTAACCTCCTACCAAAGCCCCGTAATTTTCCCGTATTTTTAACTATTTTTAATCCCGAACCTAAACCTTCCGATGCCCCGAAACATATCGAGACGGTGTCCGATCGACACGAAACCAGTCCCAAAATGTTCGTTACATCGAATAGATGATTTCGTATGTTGGAACCTTCCTCAAATTCCTCCCCACGCGCCCACACACGCCGCCTGAAGTGGCTGCGCGTGGGCTTCACGCGCCGCTACAGTACCTGCTGACGTCATCGCTGACGTCAGCATGACGTCATCACTGACAGCCCCTGATAGTGACACGTGTCACGCTCCCATTGGCCCACTGTCTGACATGTCAGTCTGACATTGTCAGATCTGACATGATGACGTCATCCCTAACATGATGACGTCATCAGGATGACGTCATCAGTCATCCCCTACATCGGTCAGACCGGTCCGAACCGGTCCGGTCTGGTTTTTCCTGCAACTTGGACCGGCGTAACCGGTCCAGGTGTCCTTCTCCCTCATTTTCGGTCCGATTTCATCCTTTCCAATTCCTAAATTCCTATTTCTTCATTTCCTATCTAACCCAATTAATAAAACTACCTAAAACCCCCGAAATTCGACCGGTTCAATTTTGAACCTCACGGTTCAATTTTCCCGAAACCTCCCAGGGCTTCTCCGACGTCCAACCACCACCAAAACCTCCCTAACAACTCCCTAGCAACCTATTTAACTCAAACCAATCGTCCAAATCGACCCATAACAACAAAATCCACACAAAAATTGAAAATGGGCTTACCGGGTACCCGCTCGGGTTCTGGGTTCCCGCCACCGCGCACGGCGGTTCCAGCCACCAGCTGCCGTCCTTAGTCCTCCTCTCTCACCCTCTGGTCTCAGCTATGGTTAGAAGGGAAGGGTTTGGTGTTTGGGTGAAGAAATGGTGATCGGTTTGGTTTGGGAAGAAAATGGGAGAAATGGATGAACGGGGAAGGGTTTGGTGCATGAGTGGGTGGGGTTGGCCAGTGGATGGGTGACAAGTGTCACTCATCCATTGGGCCTCCATTAAATATCTGGGCCTACTAGAGACAAAACTGCACTTTTTGTCTTGTAAAACGTGCCATCGTGAATAGTAACTAGGAACTTCCGTGAACCGTAACTTCGCCGTCGAACGTCCGAATTCGACGTGCCGCCTGTCTACGGATTCTTATCGTCCTTATCTACGTAACGGTCTTTGGCCCTCGGCATTGGTCCACGTCAGTGCCACGTGTCAGCCCCTGATTGGGCCACGTCACTAACATGTCAGTGCTGACTGTGCACTGACATGTGACACGTGTCGGCTGATGAGTGGTCCACGTCACCTGACAATCTGACAGGTGCCACGTCATCATGCCATGTCACCACCTTCAACCACTCGACGGGTCGACCCGAACCCTGCAACCGGGTCGCCGTGACCCGCGACTTGACCCGGCCGGTTCTCCACCGTCCGACCACCAAAATGCCTCCCGTTTATCCCATTTTCATCCTCAAATCCTAACCTAGGGTTCTATGACATTAAAATGGAAGAAAAACATCAAAAACCCGTACCTTCAATTCGGCCATGGCGGCCGTGACTTCTCCTGCCGTTCACGGCTGTTCCAGGCCGTCTAATGCCTCGAAACCAATCTCATTCATCTATTGGGATCCCTAGAAACCTTACCCAATTAATGGAATCGAGTAAAAACCATTAAAATCCAATTTTCAAAATTTGAATATTTCCGTACCTCACGGGTTCACTCCGCCGTGGCCTCCACCGTGAGCCACCGTCCTCAGCCGTCGTCCTCAGCCCCTCACACTCCTCACACGGTCACTCCTGGCTCAGATAAGGGAAGGTGTGGTGTGGTGTGGGTTGTGTTTCGGGTTTGGGAAGGAAAAGGAAGAAAATGAAAAATGAAGAAGAATGATGAAGGTGAGGTCGTGGAAGAGAAGGGAGAAGGAAATGATGTGATCAGATGAGGGAATGAGAGATGGAGGGTGAGGATTTAAAGATGGAATTGAAATGGATGGCTAGGATTGAATTAGGTGTGGATTGGATTATAAAATTAATTAAATAATATTAATTAATTATGTAGATCCACAAATTGGGGGTCTAAGCCAATGGGATGAGTGACACTTGTCACTCATCCATGGGACCCACCAAAATATCCACCCAATCAGATTTCGCCAAAACGTCCCCGTCTCGAAGTTCGTGCATAGTGAAATCGAACTTCCGTGACTCATAACTCTCTCGTTCGAAGTCCGATTTCAGTGTGCCGCCTGTCTATGGATTTGTATCGTCCTTATCTACGTAACGGTCTTGGGCCCTCGGCCATCGGACCTTTTGGTCAAAAAGTCAACATTTGACCCCATTTAACCAAAATTACCAAAATACCCCTAAACTTCTGAACGTCATAACTTCCTCCCCGAACGTCATAACTTCCTCCCCGAACGTCGGAATTGAACGTGCCACCTGCCTATGAACTCGTGACGTCACGAACTACGTCACGGTCATCAGTCAAAGTCAATTTGACCGTCCGATTGAAAATTCAACGTTTTGCCACCACTAGGGGCAAAACGGTCATTTCGCATCGTTCGTCCGATTTCGCCCAACTAATCACGGATTAGCCTCACTAATCGTGATTAGTCACTAATCTAATCATGGAATTTGGGACGGGTCGTTACACTAGTGGTTTGAACCTAAACAGCAAAACAGAGCATTTGAAAGGGAACTAGAAATTACCTGTGCTCAGGCCGCCGCCGTGAGCTCCGCTGGATCTGTTCGACTCTCCTCCGTCCTCCCAACGCCACCACGGGTCCAAGTTGAGGATTTGGGAAACACACAGTTGCACCACCACCAAACTTCTTCTCTGTTTCTCCCTGAGAACTCACACCGTACACACTCAAATTCCTCACGACACTCTTACTCAAAATCACTCCTCAACTCCCTCTAAATCTCTTCTCTCACTCAGAAATTCACCACTACTCACATCACTCTTCACCTGATCGATTTTTCCTTCTCAGCCTCACTCTGTTTCTCACTTGTTCGAACACACACGAGCACATACGACACAACCGTTTAATTGAACCGTGAAAAATCCTAAAAACCTCTAGCCCAACCCCACATGTCATAGCCCTGTGGTCCCAAACCAAAATATCCCCATCTCCACTATCCACTTGTCCTGATCCCATTTGCACAAATCCCAATGTGCAAATGACCAAAATACCCATCCTTTGAGTCAAAATTACAATTATGCCCTTACCGTTTTAGACCCGTATCTTACTCACCCTATGTCCGATGAACATGTGCCGCCTGTCGTTGAACTCTGGACGACGAGATCTACTTAACGGTCCTAGGTCAACGTGTCAAAACCCGATCGTACGAAAAGTCAACTTTCCCCCTATTTTAGCCAAATTACGGTAATGCCCTCAACCTTCTGAACATCATAACTTCCTCCTCGGATGTCGGAATCGAGCGTGCCACCTGTCTACGGATTCGTGACGTCCTGAACTACGTCACGGTGACCGGTCAATACCCAATTGACCACCCGAACTAAAAGTCAACTATTTACCCAACCTAGGGGCAAAATCGTCATTCGAAGCTAACGGACCTATCAGAACCAACTAACCACCGATTAAGCTCACTAATCCTTCACTAAACAGCGTCTTAACCCTAATTTCCGGGACGGGTCCTTACAACTACTATGTCAACTCCGTCTGTGTCTATTGGACGTCTTCTAGCATTTCGCTTACAAATTCAAAAACATATTTATTATTATTTCAAAAATCAACAAAAAATTTTAAAATGAAATATATCAGGTTAAACCTTTGTGATTCGTGTCAGTCTCCTGACTGCCCCGACCAAAGTACACTTGTCCCCAAGGAACCACCTCTAGGAACAACGACCGAATATTATGTTGGTCCTCATTCCTGGCAAGTAAGGGACGCAACCCACCTGTGATGGTTCAACTTCTTCGCCTCCCAGTTTAGCTTGTTAGCCCTCACTTTTTTCTGTTCATTTATAAAAATAATTAAATTACGAAATGGAAATGTACGATAAAAAAATTGAACAATGTAAGTAATTGAACATTACCAGATATTCAATCAACACAAAATGGTTGTAGATCCAGTCCCACCCGATCTCTCGAAACCCCTCCAACTCATGCAGAGGATTAGCATGAACTTCCTCTGAGGTGGACCACCTCTTCCATCATTCATGGAGCTTGTACTTACATTATGCGTATCATAGCTGCTAGTGGCATCCCATGTATTTCATGAGAGCAGTATCATCAGGATCATACTGAAAATTGACATGCATTAAATTATTAAAATATGAATAATAGTTAAAATAATTTAAAGTAACTAAAAATAATTAAAAATGTCAAATACAAATAAGGCACCTTAACAGAACCTGAGCTGCTCGAAGGATTGCTTCTTGAAGGTATCGCCCATCATGTGACAATTGGTGTGAAGAATGACACACATGTCATGCACCATTAAGCTGTGGATTTTTCCAAGTGCTGAGTAGAGGCGAAGGACGTAGACGAGTTGGATCTTGATAACCACTTTAATTTTTTTTTTAGCTATCTTGTGCTTAAGATATGAGGAAATTATTGAAAAAAAAACAAAATAGGAGGAATGAATAAAATTTTGTTGTATTACGTGAAAGAAATATAAAAGGATCAAATGATTGAAATTAAAATTTAAAAAGTGAAACTCCCAAATAATAGATTTTTGTTTTTATTTTGTTTACTACATATTCCTCCTATATATATTTTTATTTTCTATCTTTTCCACATCAAATCCTTCCTCCACCCTTCTCTTTCCTTAATCATTTTCCTCACATGTACAAAATAAAAAATAAAAACTGAATAATTATGTATTAAATGAGCCATTATCTTCTAGGGTGTGTTTGGATGAGGAATAAAAATATGAGATTTGCTAAAAAAATTAGAATTTCAAGCTTCCAATTTTCTTGTTTTGATGCATAAGTATATATAGGAATTTAATATTTTAAGAAAATAAAAAAAAATTGGAATTTGGGTGCCACAAATCACATGTTTACATTACATATAAAAATGTGTTATTTCCAAAATTTCATATTTATAACTACCAATTATATATGAACATTAAATTACATGTTTAAATTTCATTTTACTTTAATAGATTACCCAAATATAAAACTCTACAATTTTTGGAAAACTAATTTATGGTAATTTAAATTTCATCATTTAATATATTTTTAGTGATCTTAATTTTTTTATTCGAACACACCGTATATTTTACTATATATGTTGAATACTCTACATTATGATGTAGAATTTTTGGATTCTTCAATCAACAAATGAACTCTTGAAATTAATATTCATCTAGCTAGTCTCTTAATTATATATATCATGAGACTCGTACTTACATAAGTGGTCCTCGAAAAATGGAACATAGTTTTTGAAAAGTTGTTCTAGTGCGAATTTGGCACACAAACCATTCCTTAGACCAAGTATAACGATAGCATTCTAGCCCAGATAAGGCATGATATGACCTTTAGCCCCTAAGACAATTGTTCTAATGGGAGTAAGTTTGGCCAGGGCAAGGTTTGCCCTGGGGCTATTCTTGCCTCCCTCCATGCCGGGTTGGGCAGTTGGCCCACCAAACAAAGAGCAACCAACGACTACTTTGCTCTAGAACAATCCAGATTTCATCCTTCACAAATGAACAAAAATTGAAACACCAAATTAAAACGACATCAATTGAACAATTTCATAGGAAGAAATCAAAATCTGAACAGAAATCGATACAATCTCAGAGGAAAAAACCAATTTCATCCTTCGTGGATGAACATAAATTGAACAATTTCAGAGAAAAAATCGAAAATTCGACAACAAAATTCACATGATAAATTGACCAATTTGGCCAAAATCAAAACTAACTCTCACCTGATGTAGCCCAAGTGCCTTTCGATTCAAGTCCTCACAACTCGATTCTCCATCTCCTTCATTTTTCGATTCAAGCCCTTGCAACTCCAGTCGACGATCTCATGACAGGACCCATCCCAATCCCCCCCGGGATTAACGCAGGATGACCCTGCTCCCGTCTGACACGAAGTGTCAGACAAGGGATATTTCTGACCTTTGCCCTCCCGGGCTATCAGAGTACGCAAGGATCCAGAGGAGGTATGTGATATCTCGGTCTCTGCTACAGTCCACATCCGCTGTCAACCTGAAGGGCAGTCAAAACATTAAAAGCTGTGAGTGGACAAAACAAAAGTTTATAAAAACATTTCCATAAAGACATTTGTACCCTTCACTAAAAAGTATGCATGCATTCTAAAAACATTTAACAAAATGGAACCATCTGTGGGAACTAAGCCCAAAACCATAACCATACTAAAACCAAATACACGAGCCACTGCTCAAATCCCGTGAACACCTGTGCACACCACATATCAAAGAATCATAAAGATTCAACCATACGGGCCACTACCCAAAACCATACGGGACTCAGCCCAAAACCATCATGAAACCAAGTACACGAGCCACCACTCAAATCCTGTGTAACCACACATCACATATCATAATTCATATATATACATATAATTCACACAACCAATCCTGTCACGGTTTCCAAAGCTACGCGCGTGCTACCCGGGTCTCAATCCGAGTCTTCTCAAAGTCAAGGTCAATGTCCACAGACCACTGATCCTACCCGAGGTTATAGTAACCATAGCCTTCTTGAGAGTAAGGAACCCAACTGGGGGGTGACTCCACTCAGTCGGTGCTCCTTGACTACTCCGGGGTCCACCCAGGCCAACGACCCTCCCCAGAGGAGATAATAGAAGTAAAGGAAGGTATATGAACATATATATATACATAACACAAATATCCATGCCCGGTTCCCCTGAACCGTCATGATCCATAATATCCATTCCGTTCATATATATATATATATATATATATATATATATATATAACATCCTCCATGCCCGGTTCCCATAAACCGTCATGTACCACAATCACATAACCAGGGTTCATGCCGGTTCCCATAAACCGTCATGTACCATAATAACATAACCAGGGTTCATGCCGGTTCCCATAACCCGTCATGAACCACGATACCATAAAAAGGGTTCATGCCGGTTCCCATCAACCGTTATGAACCTGGAAATCCATTTAAGGTTCCCTGACCTGAAATCAAAATCGTAAAGTAACCTGGGTCTCGTGCCCGAACATATGACATTAGCTGGGCACCGTGCCCAATATCTGAGGTCATATGCTCGAGACAAAACCAAATGGGCCTCATACCCGAGTTTATCCTTTTGGAAATCCAAATCCTAATCATTTAAACCATTAAAGAAATACAGACCCGTATAAGCACCGTATAAGGCCGAAACCTTGAAATATATGCTTATACGTAACCACATACAAATGCACCCATGGCATCATCAAACATGTAATAAAACATATAATCAACATTTATGCATGCACCAATTTAGAAAATCAAGGTCCACTCACAGACCGTCCGAGCTGCGGCCTCGATTTGCATGCCATACGGCTCTCCCGAGTCAATCACCATCATTGGGACTCCCAAACCTGTCCAAATTCATTTAGAGGGTTACTAATAGCCTCATTAACATCTCATTGAAGTCCCATAATTTTCCCGATTTTCTAACTATTTTTAAAATCGATCCTAAACCTTTGGACACCCCAAAACCTATCGAAACGATGTCCGATTGACACGAAATCAGTCCCAAAATATTCGTTACATCGAATAGATGATTTCATATGTTGAACACTTAACCAAATAGTGGGACACGCGCACACACGTGCCCCAAGAAGCCACTGCGTGTAATGACCCGTCCCGAATATTGGGATTGAATATTAATTAATTATGGTTTAGAATGACTAATCGGGGATTAGTTGAGTGAAATCGGACGAATTGTGCAAAATGACCGTTTTGCCCCTAGCGTGGGCAAAATGTTGACTTTTAGTTCGGGCGGTCAAACGGACTTTGATCGATGACTGGACGTAGTTCGGGACGTCACGAGTTCATAGACAGGTAGCACGTTCGATTCCGACATTCGAGGTGAAAGTTATGGCGTTCGGAAGTTGAGGGGTATTTTGGTAATTTGGCATATTAGGGGCCAAATGTTGACTTTTTGACCGGGAGGTCTGATGGACGAGGGCCAAAGACCGTTATGTAGGTCTCGTCGATACGAATCCAATGACAGGCGGCATGCCGAAATCGGAGATTCGACGACGAAGTTATGGTCATGGGAACGAATCGATTAACCGAACGAACTGGGAATTCGATTAAAATAATATTATAATATTGAATAGTGATCGTTGATGTGGCTGCTTGGATGAGTGACAAGTGTCACCCATCCCTTAATTTGAGGCTTACAATCTGCTCCTTGTTTCCCGTAATTCCTCATCATCATTAGCCATCACTAACATATTTTCTTCTGTGTTACTTGAACCTGAACCGTGAAGAAGCAAAGAAAACAGAGCACGGAAAATTGAGAGAATTGAGCTTCCTCTCTTACCCAATTCCTTCCACAATTAAACCATCCGAAAACTGAGATTTAGGGGAGGAATTATGAGGAATGAATTGAGGAGGAAACCACTAAACACAAAGCCCAAACCGTGAAAATTCAAATTTCCCCATTAAATCGAATTCGAATTCTTAGGTCCAGAAACGTCAAATTGATGCTCGAGTAAGCTTTCTGGGATCAATCGAATTGTTTTGCAACAAGAACGAAGAGAATTGGTGTCGATTTAAGCAAGAACAGAAGGAACGTAATCTTCGAAATTTCGACCTTGAGTCGAGGAATTTGAGGCTTCGATGGATGAAATTGAACTGGGGATGATGTTCCTGAGGATCCCACGATGCTTCTGGAAAGATCAATTGAAGGAAAACATAGGAGATTGATGAAGTTCCATCTTTGCACAGTGTACGGCTGTTCTTCGAATAATCGAGTTTGTGTCGACTGATTTAAGGTAAGTGTTCGTGAAATTGACTTCACAGAACCTTAATTGGATTCAAATAGAAGCTGTTTGAATGCTCAATTGAATTAATTAGTATCGAATTGATAGGAGACAAGTCGGGTTATCTCGCGGGCCAACTGGACCCGTTTTACAGAGAAACGGGTTGAGACGACAGTACTGTAGCTGGCGCGTGGGGGCGCGTGAGTGAGAATTCCGAGGTACGATCAACATGACTTTTGATCCTCTCATTGTAACGAACATTTTGACACTGGTTTCGAGGAAATCGGATATTGTTTCGATAATGTTTCGCATATCCGAAGTTTTGTTTTACGTTAAAAATACGTATTTAAATTCCGGAAAAAATTGGGGAAAATTATATGAAGTATTTTGAGATGGTAGTAACCCTCTATAATAATTTTGGACAAGAGTTGTGATTTCCAGAAGTTACGGAAAAACGTGCAGCTTGGAAATGGTCTGTTTTGGACGGTGTGTGTGAGTGGACTTTTGTTTTTCTAACCGTGATGCATGCATATATGGTTTAAAATGCTATATTATATGATTTTTTATGATTTGACATGATTGATGTTTTGATTCGGTGATTTCTCGATTTTCTCGGTTTTATGATTATTATATTATATTTTGGCACGAGTTTCGAGAAATGACAAAATTGATGTTTTGGGCGTGGGCCCGGGACTGAAAATGATTATAATGATGTTTTTACTCAGGTTATGAGTCAGGAATTGATTTTTATGGATTTACGTGATCGTGGCAACTCGGGTTTACGGTTGCACGGATTTGCGTGAAAATGGTATTTTGGGCTTGAGACCCAAGTGAATAGTGATTTTGACTCGGATTTGGAGTCACATGTGAATATGATTAAATTAATGATTTTGATTTCTAAAGTGAATCCTGGACACTGTTTAATGATGGTTTTGTGGAACTTAATTTGTGAAAGCTATGTCTCGGGCATAGGCCCTATTGAAATGTTTTGACTTGATTTGAGACATAAATAATTTTAAAATGAGATTACTGGTTTCGGGTGACCTGTTCCACATATACCATCCTCTGTGATTTGATAGCCTCCTCCGGACGTCGTAGATCCTGGAGAAGTCACGATCCACTGCCTGGAGATGAGTAGCTCCTAGGGAGGCTCACTCGCAGGAGCGTGGGATTATGATGATATCCTCTAGACGTCGTTGACCCTAGAGTTGATATCCCCCTAGACGTCGTAGATCTTGGGGGATGTAATCGGACGTGAGACACCGAGTTGCACGCGTTGCATTGATATCGTGACGGGTTATATGGATAATGTGATTGTGCACTTGTGAGTAGTGCAGATGTGATTGTGATAGTTTATGCACTTGTGAGTAGTGCGAATTGATTGGATTGATATATTTATTGTGCACTTGTGATTAGTGCTGATTGAGGTTATTTGTGATGACGTACTGGTATTGAGTACGGGTTTTTGGTCTTTGTGGCCAGATGATTATGTTTTCACATGTTTTGGCCTGAGAGCCGGGATTTGATGTTTTATAACATGAACTGATTTGATGAACATGAGTTTTTATGGACCATGGGAAAACGTGTTTCGATTTTATCGGTCCACAGTTCGTACTTGAATGATTTCATACTATTACTCATGTTTTACGATATGCATGCAAGTTTGTGAAAACTGGAGGGTAAGAATGTATTTTTGCAAATGTTTTTATAAGAGGTCATTTTTGTCCACTCACACCTTTTCTGTTTTGTGACCCCCCCGGTCGTGGCGCGATGATCGAGGCTATTTGAGAGGTGGAGGTATGAGCGGGCACCGGCACAAATATCCCTTGTCTGGCAGGTACTGAAGGGTAGTTTCGGACTTTCAGTTGACTTGTCAGACGGGAGCAGGACCGGGCATGGTTAACTTTGTCCTTCGGGGACGGGTCCTGTCAAATTGGTATCAGAGCACTAGGCTGCTGATGCTGTTGCCATGCCATACCTCTGGAACGTGAGCCTCGTGCGCGACCTGGTAGTGAGATGGGTATATTAGGGTATTTGAGACCTTGTGATAGATTTCGGAATGTAATTGACCTTGGTTCGAGGGTCGGATGTTAATTTGTGTAATTGCGACTTACTAATTGTCGAATATGTATTCTTGTGGGTCCTAGGATTTAATGAACCCAGAGGCTTGGAGGGTAGCACAATTGGGGTAGGTTGGACCGAGGATGAGATTATTCTCAGTAAATTCCTTGTGCGGAATGTGAGTTCCAACGTCTAAAGTGTGATGGGGTATTCCTTAGGCTTTGTAAGTGGTATAAGATGTGGTTCACTGGCGGTAATTTGCTAGGTGACTGAGTATGCCAGGGATGGCATGGATGATTGATTCAAGATTACGGTTAGGACTCGAGATGAGTCATGGTAACATCTTAGGACTCAGGAGCAGTCGGGTTTTGAGGAACCCTAGGGTAGGGTGTATGGTTCGGAAATGTGAGTTGACGAGTGGTTTGACTTTTAATGACTTTTTGAAGTCGAGACCGACTGACGGTTGTGTCAGGTCTAGTCATGTCAGCTTTAGTGGTGGAACTGCAATCCACAGTCGGGGTTGGTACATGTCGATGGAATCCCAGAGTAGGGATACAGAGTAGCGTACGGGTACATGATTCCATTAGATGTGGAGTCTCGATACCGGTGTCTGGTGGTTAGGTCTGCACAAGTTTATGGCAGGCACTACTACCGAGAGTGGTTGTTGAGAATTGGGGGACGTTCAGGGGACGTTTCCTTTTTCTCACATGAGTTATCAGGGTGACTGTACCCAGAGTTGTTAGGTACGAAGGAGGCAGAGTTTCTCCTATTCGAGCAGAGGTACGGGGTCGTCGCTTGTTATGAGCGGAGATCCAGGGTTGTCAGTTTTGCACACGGTGTGCTCATACTGATACTGTTGTCTGTGTGCTAGTGTTGGTGCTGGTACTAGTGCTGGTGTTGGTGCCGATGTTTATGCTGACGATGAGTCACGAGTCGGGTTGTGACTTCGTCGAGATGGGTATGTGTCCGTAACCAGTCTAAATGGGACACGTGGTTGGTGTCCGAAGTGCGTTGGTTTCAACATGGTTGGACCTACGGAATCGTGAGAGGTTGTGTTTAAGGTGATAGGAGAATTGCGGGTTTTCCGCATTGGGGATTAGGTATTCTGGAGTCATTGGGGTTAACTTCTTGTTTTCTGCCCTGGCAGACGTTGACCGTAGTTACCAGTATGTTGAGCGTGTATTGGTTGGTGGGCCCATGTGTGTTTCCTATTTTCTGCTTGGTGGCAGACGATGTTGGGTTACATGGCGTGGGGAGTGTAGCGAGTTTTGTTTACATCCACGTAGGATGAGTATTGGTGTCATTGTTTTGGATCATCCTTGGTTTTCCCTAGGTGGGATGGCAAGGATAGATACGAGGTAATCAGTGAGAACCCACAGTCGCGGCGTGTCTCGTCGTTGACTGCACTGTTTAATTATGGGAGTTGGTTGTCAAACGTTGTGACAGTACGCAAATTAGATGAGGTTGTAAGAACCTATGGTTCATAGTAGTTAACTGTGTGGATCCTAGGTGGATCGGGTTTGTGATGTCGTGGACATTGGGCGTTGTAACGATCTAGGATCGTGATGTTCACGGTCGATTGACGTCGTGATGGATCTGGGTCGTGATTTCGATGATCCAGATGGGGAGAGAGTTTATCACTCTTACTTTGCTATGTGAGTCGTAAATGACGGGACTGAACTTCTTTTCGAAGTGGAGCCCCTTATGGTATAATACTCGAGCGAGTAGGTTTTCGACGGGGTCGAATTTGGTCAGCCTTAGAGTTGTGACTGATGGGATTGGCTTCCCTATGAAGTCAACCGAGTATAGTGAACTCGTAACCGATAGGTTCGGTTTTGGTGTGTCCGAGTGGACGTGAACGAGATTTCGGGTTTTGGAATCGAATTTCTGGGTGACGATTCAGGATTCGATTTTGGAACTTGAAAGTGGAATACTGGATTTGGGTGCGGGATGGTTATCCAAATGCTAGCTTACGGAATAATGATTTCGGGTTCGGATTTGGACATGGATTAAAAATGTGATGTCTGGGTTTGGATTCGGGATTTCTTACGAAATTGCGGATTCGGATTTGGAATTGGAACTAGATGATGGGTGGAGTTTCGATTTGTCTCTTGCTGGTTTGGGCAAATGGACTGTAACGACCCGTCCCGAATTCCGGGATTAGATTAGTCATTAATCTCGTTTAGTGAGGTTGAACGGTGGTTAGTAGGGCGGAATCGGACAAATTGTGCAAAATGACCGTTTTGCCCCTGGTCGTGGGCAAAATGTTGACTTTTTGATCGGGCGGTCAAACGGACTTTGACCGATGACCGTGACGTAGTTCGGGACGCCACGAGTTCATAGACAGGTGGCACGTTTGATTCTGACATTCGCAGAGAAAGTTATGATGTTCGGAAGTTGAGGGGTATTTTGGTAATTTTGGCATGTTTGGGGCCAAATGTTGACTTTTTGACCGGGAGGTCCGATGGACGAGGGCCAAGGACCGTTACGTAGGTATCGTCGATACGAATCCAATGACAGGCGGCATGCCGAAATCGTAGATTCGACGACGAAGTTATGGTCAAGGACGTGAAACGCGATTAACCGAGACTCAGAATAAAATAATAATAAAATCTGATTACTTTAATCCAAACCAATCTGGACCCTTGATGTGTGACACATGTCATCATCCCCTTCATTCCCTAAATCAGGGATCTTTGCAGGCCATTTGGGTTAATTAATCATTTTCTCTCCTCAAATCCTCACCCTTCATTTTATATGGAGATTGAATCTGGGCCGTTAGATCTCATTCCTTCTCTCTTTATTTGATCAGACCACACATCCTCTCATTTTCATTCTCCCTCAAAACTGTGAGCACGGTTTCCTTCCAAGAACAAACACATCACCACATCTCAGCCTCAACCCATGCACCAGACACGTCCAGACGAACCCCAGCCACCTTCAAACGACGGCCACCGCCTCACGGCCGCCCTGCACGGCCGGAAACCTCCCAGACCCGAGAAGGAAACCAAACAACCCGATCAACCCAAATCGATCCAACCGTCCAAACCTTCATACCTGGACTCGAACCAACGTTGGGTTAGGATCAGTGTGACCTTAGGACAACTCAGACCACGACTGGACGAGCCACGGCGGCGCCACGGCGGCGATATGCCCAGAAACCCGAGAAGGTTTGATTTTCTTCCTTGTTTCGAAACACTGGTTTTTGACGTTGGGATTGCTTGCTTACTTCTGAAACATGTCCTAGGAACCTAGACGACCATTTTGGACCATGAACCACGGCCGGAATCTCGACGAGTCGCCGGAGTTGATGACCTGAGTTCTCAGCCGTTTTTCCTGTCAGATTTCAAGTAGTTAAATCAACCTAAAAATGATTTTGGATGTCACAGAACCGTAGAGGAGGTTATGACGAGTCCATAGGATCAAACCGCATAAAAAATGGTGGTCTGGAATTCGATCTGTGATCGGGTCAAGCCGTGGGTCGACGACGACCCGGTTACAGACCCGGTTACTGTAGCGTGACGTCATCAATGTTGACCTGAGTGTTGACCTGGCGCGTGGGGGCGCGTGAAGGGTATTTTGGGGAAACTTCCAACATGACTTTTAATCTATTCGATGTAACGGACATTTTGGAATTGGTTTCGTGTCGATCGGACACCGTCTCGATATTGTTCGGGATGTCCGAAGGTTTTAAAACAAGTTTAAAAATAGTTAAAAATTCAGGAAAATTACGGGACTTTGATAGGATGTTAATGTTGAGGTTAGTGACCCTCTAATGTGATTTGGACAGGATTGGGAGTCCCGGTGATAGTGGTGTGGCCCGGGAGGGCCGGTGGCACGCGTATCGAGGCATACCGTTAAAACGGTCTGTGAGTGGACTTTGATTTTATAAATCCTATGCATGCTTAAATGTGTTATATGGTTTATATACATGATTTCTATGATGGTATTTGTGAGTATTGATTTCGGGTATGTTGCACGTATTTCGAGGTGTTTTCCGTATTTCACGTATATCGGGATTAACGGTTTATTTGTGGTTTTGCGTGCTTGTGGTTAAATAAATAATATGATGAAACGGTTTTTATATTGGAAAGAAGAACTCAGGCTTGAGGCCCACTTGTTTTGGAAATCTCGGACTTGGAGTCCATTTGAGTACGTAATCGGGCTGCGGGCCCAGTTGGTTTATAAGTCGGGCTGCGGGCCCAGTTGGTTTATAAATCGGGCCGTGGGCCCAGTGGTTCATAAAGTCGGGCATGAGGCCCAGTTGGATTATAATGGTGATTTCGGGTCAGGGACCCTATATTTAATAATTGTGATTTTGGGTCAGGGACCCTAAATGGAATTACATGGTTTTATGGAAATTTCGGGCAGGGCCCAATGGTAATGATGTGATAAAAGGATTTAATAAAACTGTTTTCCATATACCATCTGGATACAAGGATACATGATGGTCTCCTCCAGATGTCTAGGACACTGGGGAAGTCACGGTGCATTGCCTGCGAAGGGTCACCATACGGAGCAGCCGGACCGTATGATGACTCAGGAGCAGGATTGCTATGATTGACGTCTGGGACGTCAGACATCAGGGATGTCAGATATATAGACCCGGAGAGACCCCGGGCAGCACGCGTAGCTTATGAAACCGTGAGATATGACGTCAGGGACGTCTAGCATCAGGGATGCTGGTGATGGTAATGGTAAAATACGAATTAATGAAATGGATTTCCGGGTGGATTTGTGATTATATGATTTTAATGGATTGATGTTCATTTATGGTTTTGGGTGGTGACCCACATGGTTGTTTATGTATAGTTGTGGTATTTCACAGTTTTGGGCTGAGTTCCCACACTTGGTTTTTGGTTAACGGTTTTTGGGCTAAGGCCCTAATGGCTCGGTGGAGCAAACGTTTTGGTTACTGGTTTTTGTGGCATGCATACGTTTTTATTGGAGGGCATAAATGTCTTATAAATGTGTTTAATAAACTTATTGGTTTTGTCCACTCACAGCTTTTGGTTTTAATGTCCTTCAGGTTGATCACGAATGCGATTGCAGCAGAGACTGGGACATTGCACACCTCCTCCATCGATCCTTGCGCACTCTGGATGCCCCGTTTGGGCAGTGGCTCGTGGTTATCCCTTGTCTGACACCCCTTGTTGGACGGGAGTAGGGCACATTCCACTGTAATCCCGGGGGGATTGGGATGGGTCCTGTCAACTTGGTATCAGAGCATGGTTGCTCTATTTGTGCGCGCAGGTTGAGGGTGTGATGTCTCTTTGGGCTGCAATTCGTTATCAACCTGATAGATAGTTTTTGGGTTTGGATAGTGGATGGAGTGTGATTGGCCCGATACGCCGTGCGTTAATGTGATTCGACCCAAGTGGGGTTGATTGTGATGAACTGGTATTGTGGGACCGACGGTTCGGTCATGTAATATTAAACTTTGTGCTGCTAGGTGCAGCTAGGTTCGGGGAACCTCATGTGAGTAATGGTTTAAAAATGTGAACCCTAGTGGTGGTTGTTGGTGTGAGGGATGTTGGTTCATCGGAGTTGGCCGATGACCTAGTGGTGGAACCCACGTTGATGGGATGGTAGGATTGGATTTGACGTCTATTCGATGTTTGGACCGCGGGGTCGGTCAGGTTGTGCATTTTATATTACGGAGAGCTGTTTGGTTCGATTGAACCATGGGGTGTGATTGTGGAACCCTAGGTAAACCTTAATAATGATTAGCGGGTGAGAACTTGTGCTGCGACGAGCGGCTGAGGTCATGGATGACCTTGTGGATGGCTCTGGTGAGTCTCGTCAGAATTATGGGATTCGATTTACGGATACGGTTCAAAGATAAATTATGGAATCCCGTGTTGGATCGGGTATTAGTGTGAGGTATGGATGCGGATCTCGATAGCAATGACAGTTAGTTGGAAGTCATATGGAGATGACTGGCTATCTAGGGTAATTAGTGTGGTTATAATACTTGGGGATCAGGGGACGTTCATGGAACGTTCATTTTCCTGATGTGGATTGTGAAAATAGTGGTACCCATAGTCGTGAGGTACGGGATCGTCGTTCGGTATGAACGGAGATCCAGGGTTGTCGTATTTGCACACGGTGTGCAAGTATGGATGTTTGCGGGTTGGTACTTTTGTGCTGATGCTAGCATGGATGCCTGTGTGCTGATACTCGTGTTGCTGGTAGTGTGTTGGTGATGGTACTAGCGCTAGTGCTGGTGTCGGTGATGGTGTTGACGATGAGCCACAAGTTGGGGTGTGACTCCGTCATGATGAACATATGTTCGGTCTTTGAGATTTGGTAGTGGTTGAGTGATGGACTGGATGGGATCCAGTTGAGATTGTGATGTGTTGGGATTAGTCCCGACAGGGGTAAAATGACAAATGATGAGTGGATTAATATGGTATAATTGAGACTTGAGTAATCTTGGGATGACGTCCCCTACGTCATGATAATTGGTGGATTTGGGGGAGTTGTTGGCAACTCCAAAATTTGTGTGATTTTATGTTTTTAAATATCCCTAAAATGTACATGGAAATGATTAAAACTGGAAAAGACAAGGAAAACCATTAGTGGTATAGATGTGGAAATTTATAATTGAGAACTTGGAAAATTGAGTATTGAACCGGTAAGGTTGGGGTGTGCGAACGAAATAATAAAGGATTGATTGTGGACACGGGGTTGTCCAAGTGAATTGAGGAGGTAGGAAGTCTAGTGGTTAGACTTGACATCTCGTTGGGAGCATGTCTGTTTCCAACATGGTTGGAACCTTAGTGTCGAGGAGAGTTGTGATTGGGGAACGAGAGTGGTGTTCGTTTTTGGTGATTGGTATTCCGAAGTCATTGGGGTTGACTTCTTGCTTTCTGCCCTGGCAGACATTGACTGTAGTTACGAGTACGTTGAGCGTGTATTGGTTGGTGAGCCCATGTGTGTTGTGGGGTCATCAGGGGGAGTTGCGTAATCAAAATTAGGTAAACGAGATTTCCCATTTTCTGCTTGGTGGCAGACAATGTTGTGGTACATGGCGTGGTGAGTGCAGTGAGTTTTGTTGCATCCACGTAGGATGAGTATTGGCGTCATCATTTTTGGATCATCCTTGGTTTTTCCTAGGTGGAATGACAAGGATCGATACGAACTTGGGTGTGTGAGTCGTAAACGGCGGGGTTGAACTTCTTTTCGAAGTGGAGCCCGTATGGTATCTTACTCGAGTGAGTAGGTTTCCGACTGGTCGGACTTTTTCAATCTTAGACGTGTGGAGGTTGGATTGGCTTCCCTATGAAGTCAATTGGAGGTATCGAACGGGTAGCCGATAGGTTCGGTTTTGGTGTGTCTTGGTAAATGTGACGAGATTTCGGGATTTGGAATCGAATTTCTGGATGACGATTCAGGATTCGATTTTGGAACTTGAAAGTATATTTCCGGATTTGGGTACGGAATGATTATTCCAAATGCTAGCTTACGGAATAATGATTTCGGATTCGGATTTGGAAATGAGTTAAAAATGTGATGTCTGGACTTGGATCCGTGATTTCTTACGAAATTGCGGATTCAAATTCGGAATTGGAACTAGATGTTGGGTGGAGTTTCGATTTGTCTCATGCTGGATTGGGCAAACGTACTCCATTATTGGAACGTGTTAGGCTATGACCTAGGTGGTTGTAGTCTGGTTATTAGGTAGATGTGTGTACTTCGTACATGGTTCGAAGTACAATACCTTGTAGACTTGTGATGTCTAGTTACGGTATACGGGATATTCCCGAGGTGTGTTGGTGAACGTGTTGGTAGTCGGATTGGTTCCGATACCATGGGATTGGTTGTGGACCGGACATTACTATGCAATGGGTCATGGTAATTCCAATGTGTTTAATTACACACGAGTCGGGTGAAAATGTCGGTAAGTGTATTTGTGAGTCAAGTACGTTGGTGGCATGTGTAGCCACAAGTGAGTCTAGTGTCAGTTTTCGACTGACAACAACTGTGTGGTGACAGATTGTCAGGATGTGTCAACATAGATTGTTGAGTGGGGTCAGCTGACTCCTAGTGGGAGTGGGAAAGGAACCGTCGAGTGTTGCGTCAACGAGAGGGTTGATTTGATAAGTGGTGTCAAATTCGAAACAAGTAGTTTCAGTCATTCGACGGGGTCGAATGTAATCGTTACGTTTTGAGTACTAGTGGTACTTTTGGGTGCAGAAAAGTTGTCTGATTAGTTGGTGTACGGGTGTACACGTGTTGCGTGGTCGATTCCACTTTCCACGGGGTGTTTGTGGAATCAGGGTAGTCGAGTTTCGAGAGCGAAACTAATTAAGGAGGGAAGTACGTTTGAGTTTAGATCGGTTGGAATTTCGAGGACGAAATTTATTAAGGAGGGAAGATTATAACGACCCGTCCCGAATTCCGGGATTAGATTAGTCATTAATCTCGTTTAGTGAGGTTGAACGGTGGTTAGTAGGGCGGAATCGGACAAATTGTGCAAAATGACCGTTTTGCCCCTGGTCGTGGGCAAAATGTTGACTTTTTGATCGGACGGTCAAACAGACTTTGACCGATGACCGTGAGGGGGTGACAGTTGTGGTTACTAAGGTTAGTATTTGTTACAAGAATGCGGTTGCCTTGTGTGGCGAGATCATGTTGTTGATCTTGTGCTACATTGTCGAACGTTGTTATACGTTGTGTTGTCACTGATTTGTCGATGATTGGAGCTTTACAAGGGCGGTAAAGCTTAGTGGTGACAGATTGGCTAGTAGTGTCGGCATGGACTGACAAGTGAGTTTTGGTGACTCTCTATGAGAGCGGAAGTCAGGGCACATTAGTGATTAAGATGAACTGTCAAGCTGAAGGAGTCAGCTTAATGGTGACATTGCCAATTTCTGGTAATCAATTTCAATCGAGGTGGTCGAGTGTAGTTAGTACGACGTGCATCTGTGATGGGACGTCTAAGTGCAGACGAGTTCTGTGTTTGGTCAGTGTGTGTACTAGTGTACACATATTGTGAAACCATTTGTTTTCCACGAGGTAGTTGTGGAATACGGATAGTTGGAATTTCGGGGACGAAATTCTTTAAGGAGGGAAGGTTGTAATGACCCGTCCCGAATATCGGGATTGAATATTAATTAATTATGGTTTAGAATGACTAATCGGGGCTTAGTTGAGTGAAATCGGACGAATTATACAAAAAGACCGTTTTGCCCCTAGCGTGGGCAAAATGTTGACTTTTAGTTCGGGCGGTCAAACGGACTTTGACCGATGACTGTGATGTAGTTCGGGACGTCACGAGTTCATAGACAGGTGGCACGTTCGATTCCGACATTCGAGGTGAAAGTTATGGCATTCGGAAGTTGAGGGGTATTTTGGTAATTTGGCATATTAGGGGCCAAATGTTGACTTTTTGACCGAGAGGTCCGATGGACGAGGGCCAAATACCGTTACATAGGTCTCGTCGATACGAATCCAACGCCAGGGGGCATGCCGAAATCGGAGATTCGACGACGAAGTTATGGTCATGGGAACGAATCGATTAACCGAACGAACCGGGAATTCGATTAAAATAATATTATAATATTGAATAGTGACCGTTGATATGGCTGCTTGGATGAGTGACAAGTGTCACCCTCCCTTAATTTGAGGCTTACAATCTGCTCCTTGTTTCCCGTAATTCCTCATCATCATTAGCCATCACTAACATATTTTCTTCTGTGTTACTTGAACCTGAACCGTGAAGAAGCAAAGAAAACAGAGCATGGAAAATTGAGAGAATTGAGCTTCCTCTCTTACCCAATTCCTTCCAAAATTAAACCATCTGAAAACTGAGATTTAGGGGAGGAATTGTGAGGAATGAATTGAGGAGGAAACCACTAAACCCAAAGCCCAAACCGTGAAAATTCAAATTTCCCCATTAAATCGAATTCGAATTCTTAGGTCCAGAAACGTCAAATTGATGCTCGAGTAAGCTTTCTGGGATCAATACGAATTGTTTTGCAACAAGAATGAAGAGAATTGGTGTCGATTTAAGCAAGAACAGAAGGAACGTAATCTTCGAAATTTCGACCTTGAGTCGAGGAATTTGAGGCTTCGATGGATGAAATTGAACTGGGGATGATGTTCCTGAGGATCCCACGATGCTTCTGGAAAGATCAATTGAAGGAAAACATTGGAGATTGATGAAGTTCCATCTTTGCACAGTGTACGGCTGTTCTTTGAATAATCGAGTTTGTGTCGACTGATTTAAGGTAAGTGTTCGTGAAATTGACTTCACAGAACCTTAATTGGATTCAAATAGAAGCTGTTTGAATGCTCAATTGAATTAATTAGTATCGAATTGATAGGAGACAAGTCGGGTTATCTTGCGGGCCAACTCGACCCGTTTTACAGAGAAACGGGTTGAGACGACAGTACTATAGCTGGCACGTGGCTTCCACGCGCAGCCGCTTGCGGCGGTGAGTGGGGGCGCGTGAGTGAGAATTCCGAGGTACGATCAACATGACTTTTGATCCTCTCATTGTAACGAACATTTTGACACTGTTTTCGAGGAAATCGGATATTGTTTCGATAATGTTCCGCGTATCCGAAGTTTTGTTTTATGTTAAAAATACGTATTTAAATTCCGGAAAAAATTGGGGAAAATTATATGAAGTATTTTGAGATGGTAGTAACCCTCTATGATAATTTTGGACAGGAGTTGTGATTTCCAGACGTTACGGAAAAACGTGCAGCTCGGAAACGGACCGTTTTGGACGGTGTGTGTGAGTGGACTTTTGTTTTTCTAACTGTGATGCATGCATATATGGTTTAAAATGCTTTATTATATGATTTTCTATGATTTCACATGATTGAAGTTTTGATTCGGTGATTTCTCGATTTTCTCGGTTTTATGATTATTATATTATATTTTGGCACGAGTTTCGAGAAATGACGAAATTGATGTTTTGGGCGTGGGCCTGGGACTGAAAAATGATTATAATGATTTTTTGACTCGGGTTATGAGTCAGGAATTGATTTTATGGATTTACGTGATCGTGGTAACTCGGGTTTACGGTTGCACGGATTTGCGTGAAAATGGTATTTTGGCTTGAGACCCAAGTGAATAGTAATTTTGACTCGGATTTGGAGTCACATGTGAATATGATTAAATTAATGATTTTGATTTCTAAAGTGAATCCTGGACACTGTTTAATGATGGTTTTGTGGAACTTGATTTGTGAAAGCTATGTCTCGGGCATAGGCCCTATTGAAATGTTTTGACTTGATCTGAGACATAAATAATTTTAAAATGAGATTACTGGTTTCGGGTGACCTGTTCCACATATACCATCCTCTGTGATTTGATAGTCTCCTCCGGACGTCGTAGATCCTGGAGAAGTCACGATCCACTGCCTGGAGATGAGTAGCTCCTAGGGAGGCTCACTCGCAGGAGCGTGGGATTATGATGATATCCTCTAGACGTCGTTGATCCTAGAGTTGATATCCCCCTAGACGTCGTAGATCTTGGGGGATGTACTCGGACGTGAGACACCGAGTTGCACGCGTTGCATTGATATCGTGACGGGTTATATGGATAATGTGATTGTGCACTTGTGAGTAGTGCAGATGTGATTGTGATAGTTTATGCACTTGTGAGTAGTACGGATTGATTGGATTGATATATTTATTGTGCACTTGTGATTAGTGCTGATTGAGGTTATTTGTGATGACGTACTGGTATTGAGTACGGGTTTTTGGTCTTTGTGGCCATATGATTATGTTTTCACATGTTTTGGCCTGAGAGCCGGGATTTGATGTTTTATAACATGAACTAATTTGATGAACATGAGTTTTTATGGACCATGGGAAAATGTGTTTCGATTTTATCGGTCCACTGTTCATACTTGAATGATTTCATACTATTACTCATGTTTTACGATATGCATGCAAGTTTGTGAAAACTGGAGGGTAAGAATGTATTTTTGCAAATGTTTTATAAGAGGTCATTTTTGTCCACTCACAGCTTTTCCGTTTTGTGACCCTCCCGGTCGTGGCGCGATGATCGAGGCTATTTGAGAGGTGGAGGTATGAGCGGGCACCGGCGCAAATATCCCTTGTCTGGCAGGTACTGAAGGGTAGTTTCGAACTTTCAGTTGACTTGTCAGACGGGAGCAGGACCGGGTACGGTTAACTTTGTCCTTCGGGGACGGGTCCTGTCACTGCGCGTGGGCTCCACGCACCCTGCACAGTGCTTCTTCAACCTGCCGCGAACCGGTTCAGACCGGCCGGTTCGGTCTTTTTCTGCAACTGGACCGGCGTGACTGGTTCAGGCCCATACAATCCCCATTTTTCATCCGTTTTTCCCTAATCAATACTATAATTCCTATTTCCATGTTTCCTATCTATACCAATTAACAAACCTAAGAGAAAACCACTAAAATCCATGGTTTGATTTTGAACCAACCGGTTCAGTTTTTCCAAAATTCCCCCACGGCTTCACAGCCGTCCAAAGCTTCCCAAAACCATCTTATGACAACCCTAGCAATCTATTTAGTTCAACCCAAACGTCCAAACAAGCTCATAACATCAAAAATGGAAAATGGATAAAAAATGGTTAAACCGCTCACCTTTCGGGTTTCATGGCTCCACCGTCCACGGAGGCGTGCCCTTGGTCGGCCACCACCTTCCTCAGTCCTCTTATCACTCTCTGGTCTCTCAGGCATGAGCCTCAGGGTCAAGGGTTTGGATTGGTTCAAGAGAGGTGAGATCGGGTGGGTTGTTTGTGTTTGAATGAAGAAATGAAGAAATGAAGATGCACGGGGAAGATGCATGAATCTGTGTGGGCTGTACAATGGATGGGTGACACTTCTCACTCATCCATTGGGCCTCCATAAAATATTTGGGCCCCACTAAAGTCCAAAACGCAATCGTTTTGTAATTCGCGCAATAGTACTTTCGTACTTCCGTGAACCGTAACTTCGCTGTCGAACGTCCGAATTCGACGTGCCGCCTGTCTATGGATTCGTATTGTCCCGATCTACGTAACGGTCCTCGGCCTTCAGACCTCCAGGTCAAAAAGTCAACATTTGCCCCTTTTTAACCATAATTACCAAAATGCCCCTAAACTTCCGAACGTCATAACTTCGTCCTCGAATGTCGGAATTGAACGTGCCACCTGTCTATGAACTCGTGACGTCACGAACTACCTCACGGTCCTCGGTCAAAGTCCATTTGACTGTCTAAATGAAAAGTCAACGGTTTGCTTACTCCTAGGGGCAAAACGGTCATTTTGCATCGTTCATCCGATTTCGCCTAACTAATCACCGATTACCCTCGCTAATCGTGATTAGTCACTAATCTAATCCTGAAATTCGGGACAGATCGTTATAACCTTCCCTTCTTAATTAATTTCGTCCTCGAAATTTCAACCTACCTAACTCTAACCGTTCTTCCCTCCTTAATTAGTTTCGCTCTCGAAACTCCAACTATCCTGATTCCACATCCACCCCGTGGAAAGTAGAATCGACCTCGAAACTCATGTACACTCGTACACTAACTAACCAGAACAATACTTACTCGTCTGCAACCAGATGTACCACTAACACTCTCGTTACATCGACTACCCTCGACCACGTCGAATGGTAGTAATCACACGTTCTGAACTGACACCACCTGTCAGTATCAGAGTAGCCCAAGTATCCTATGAGCTAACCACTTGTCAATCTACCATCTCGTTGACACAAACAACTAGACGGTTCCCTGCTCGAACGCTGATCTTGACGTCTACTCCGCTAGGAGTAATCAGACCTCAAACAACGATCCACGAAACATCTGACAAACTGTCGCCACTTGACAGTTATCAGTCGAAAACTGACATGATACACACCCGTGGTTAGAATAACCACCAGCTTACTCAACTTGAGTATACACTAACCAAAAATTACCTATGTGTAGCTAGAACCACCAGGAATACCGTGACCCAGTGCACAGTATCCAACGTCCAGTTCACGTCCTCAATTAATCCAATGGTATCAGAACTAAGTCGACTACCAACACGTTCACCAACGTACTACTAGTATAACCTATATACCATCACCAGGCATGACAAGTCTTCCTGGTATTGTACCTCGAACAACGTACAATGTACGTACATCTACCCATCAATCAGCCTACAACCACAACAACCACAACAACCACGACAACACGACCACCTAGGTCGTAGCCAAACACATTTCCATAATGGTGTTCATCTGTCCAATCCAGCATTAGACAAATCGAAACTCCAACCCAAAATATATTTCCAATTCCGAATCCGAATCCGCAATTTCGTAAGAAATCCCGAATCCAAACTCAGAACTCATATACATAACTATGGCCAAATCCGAATCCGAAATCATCATTCCGTAAGCTAGCATTTGGAATAAACATTCCGAAACCAAATACATAAAAGGAAATCCACTGTCAAGCTCCAGAATCAAATCCTGAATCGTCACCCAGAATCCGATTCCAAAACCCAAATCCAGAAATCCACTTTCAAGTTCCAAAATCAAATCCTGAATCGTCATCCAGAAATCTGATTCCAAAACCCGAAATTTCATTCTCGTCTACTGAGATGCACTATATCCGAACCTATCAGATACTTGTTCAAACGATTACCTCATTACGTTCGATTGACTTCATAGGGAAGCCAATCCCAATATCAACACGTCACTAAGGCTGACCAAATCCGACCTCGTCGGACACCTTACTCGGGCGTAATGTATCGTACGGGGTTCACTTTGAAAAGAAGTTCAGTCCCAACATCCTCAACTCAAACATCCAAGTAAGAGCGATAAACTCTCCACATATATGGATCATCAAGATCACGATCCAGATCCATCACTACGTCAACCGACCATAGACGTCACGATCCCCGATCGTCACGACGTCCAAAGTCCTCAACATCAAAATCTCGATCCATCTAGGATCAGCACATGCTCACTCAGCTAACAATCCACCTGATATCCGATCATAGGGTATTACACCCTCCTGAATGCTTCGTCAGTCACATCACTCTTTAACAAATTCCCACATCTAAACAGATCAATCAACGACGAGACACGTCGAGACTGTGGGTTCTCCCCAATCACTTCGTATCGATCCTTGTCATTCCACCGAGAAAAAACCAAGGATGATCGAATACAATGACATCAAAATCCATCCTACGTGAATGCAAACAATACTCGCTGCACTCACCACGTCATGTAACCTGACATCATCTGCCACCAAGTAGAGAATGAGAAATCTCAGTCACCTAACTTCGATATACTCACTCCAGCTGATGACCCAAGACAAACCACGGGTCCACCAACCAATACACGATCGGTGTACTAGTGGCAACCAACAACATCTACATCATCAACATCATCTACCATCATCAATCATGGTAGAACCTGAGAAGTCACCCTAATGACTTCGAAATACCCATTACCAATGCGAAAAACCCGCATTCCACTCGTCACCTCAATCGCAACCTCTCGCGATTCCGAAGTTCCAATTTGGTTGGAAACAACATACTCGGACATCAACCACATGTCCCCCTTTTTGACTGTTTACGGACACATGTCTATTTACGACCGTATATGTACCTCTCGACTAGAGAGTCACAACATACCCCTGCTGTGATTTGCAGTCAAATCTCTGCATACCACTGTACCTGACCAATTTTAACCAACACTGACCAACTGGTCGCTGGATCCAGTCCGGTCCATCACTATCCGTGATCCACTCCCAAACCACAGATACCGAACATATGCTCATCTTGACAGAGTCACATCCCGATTCGTGACTCACCGTCATCACAATCACCAGCACCAGCACCAGCACTAGTACCAGTACACCACTATAACCTGTCAGCATCAGCACACAAGCATCCACACTAGCATCAGCAATAACACTAGCACACCATGTGCAAAACTGACAACCCTGGATCTCCGCTCCGGAATTCCATCGAAAAGTACCAACCTTGGTAACTTGTCTAACAATCTCTAACCTGTCGTAACTCGACTCAACCAACGTCGTCTACCAGGTCGTCCATGACCTTAGTTGCACCAACAATCCATCACAACTAAGTAGCATTAAAACCAATTAGGTCTAACCGATAAGTACAACCCTTGACTGCAGAGGGCAGTCTCATCACAAGCTGACATGACTAGACCAAACATGGCTGATAGTCGGTCCCGACTCCAGAAAGTCGTCAAAGTCAAGCCACTCGCCAACTCACCTTTCCGAACCATACACCTAAGGTAGGGTTCCACGATCACACCTAGGGTCTCCTTGAACCCAACTGCGGAAAGTAGTAAAATCCACAATCTGACCGACCCCGCGGTCTTGACATCGCAAAGACATCAATCCAATCCTTTCGTAAATGCAATTAGGATTCCACGAATCCGACTGCTAACTGCCATAAGTTCAACTAGAGTTCCATGAACTCGACTGCTAACTGCCAACCGCAGTACACTCCACAATCCGTCTGCAACTTCCAGGAGCAATAAATCCATTTAACTCAACAAGATCTGACCATTAATGGTCATAATTCCCAACCAGTCGTCGGAACCGATCCTACGACATCGTGAAAGACGATGCCAACTAACAGTCTCACGATCAAAACTCTAACGTACTGTTACGTCATCCTTCCGTAGGGTCCCACACTGTCATCCACGACAGAACTATGGCAACCCCGGCATCGAGTGCCGAACCAAAACATTCCACGATTCAATCCTACTAACTATCGTACTGACACCCTAACTATCAGGTTGACCACGAACTGTAGCCACTTGAGATATCACATCCTCGACCTGTGCGCACCATAAGAGCAAACCTGCTCTGAAATTCAGAGTAACATGAGCAACCCTACTCTGATACCACGTTGACAGGACCCATCCCAATCCCCCCGGGATTAACGTTAGATGATCCTGCTCCCGTCTGACACAAAGTGTCAGATAAGGGATATTTCCGACCTTTGCCCTCCCGGGCTATCAGAATACGCCAGGATCCGTATGAGGTATGTGATATCTCAGTCTCTACTACAGTCCACATCCGCTATCAACCTGAAGGGCAGTCAAAACATTAAAAGCTGTGAGTGGACAAAACAAAAGTTTATAAAAACATTTCCATAAAGACATTTGTACCCTTCACTAAAAAGCATGCATGCATTCAAAAACCATTTAACAAAATGGAACCATCTGTGGGAACTAAGCCCAAAACCATAACCATACTAAAACCAAATACACGAGCCACTGCTCAAATCCTGTGCACACCACATATCAAAGAATCATAAAGATTCAACCATACGGGCCACAGCCCAAAACCATACGGGACTTAGCCCAAAACCATCATGAAACCAAGTAAACGAGCCACCGCTCAAATCCTGTGCAACCATACATCACATATCATAATCCATATATATATACATATAATTCACACAACCAATCCTGTCCCGGTTTTCAAAGCTACACGCGTGCTACCCGGGTCTCAATCCGAGTCTTCTCAAAGTCAAGGTCAATGTCCGCAGACCACTGATCCTACCCGAGGTTATAGTAACCATAGCCTTCCTGAGAGTAAGGAACCCAACTGGGGGGTGACTCCACTCAGTCGGTGCTCCGTGACTACTCCGGGGTCCACCCAGGCCAACGACCCTCCCCGAAGGAGATAATAGAAGTAAAGGAAGGTATATGAACATATATATACATAACACAAATATCCATGCCCGGTTCCCCTGAACCGTCATGATCCATAATATCCATTCCATTCATATATATATATAACATCCTCCATAACCGGTTCCCATAAACCGCCATGTACCACAATCACATAACCAGGGTTCATGCCGGTTCCCATAAACTGTCATGTACCATAATAACATAACTAGGGTTCATGCCAGTTCCCATAACCCGTCATGAACCACGATATCATAACAAGGATTCATGCCGGTTCCCATTGTAACACCCCGGAAATTCGAAGAATGTAATATTGTAAAATAATGACGTTTTTACCCCTGTGAATAGTATGGACAATTTATTGACTTTTGATTGGTAGGTCAAACAGACGTTGACCGGTGACCGTGACGTAGTTCGGGATGTCACGAGTCCATAGACGGGTGGCACGTCCAATTTCGATGATCAGGGAAAATATTATGACGTTCGGAAGTCCAAGGGTATTTTCATAATTTGGACGAAAATGGGGGAAAATGTTGACTTTTTGTTTGAAAACTGATTTCCACATAATTCGAGGACTGTTAGGTAGGTCTCGATACCCTGAGTTCGTAAACAGGCGGCACGCTAAAAACGGATATCGGACGGTTGAGTTACGGGTCTCGAATGAGGAGGGGCATTTTGGTAATTTTGTGCAGAAGGGTAAAATGGTAATTTGCCAAGCCCAGTTTGAAACAGCCGTGGGAAATGCAATACAATTGTTTAATCTGCCCTCTGATCAAGGAATTCTTTAAGGTTTCCCTGAATCAAGGTTTTGTTTAAGGATTTTGAGGATAATGGAAGCTTGGTGGTGTGGGCTGGACAGAAAAAGAGGGCACGGGGACCTTTTTAAAACTGGGTTTTGGTGACTTTTGCGGGGAACAGAGTTTCAGTGGGTCTGAGAGAGATTCCCACGAGTGTTGGCTGAACGTTCGATTATCAGAGAGTTAGAATGTAACGACCCGTCCTAGAAATTAAGGGTAAGACAGTGATTAAGATGGGATTAGTGAGCTTAATCCGGGGTTTGTTGGTCCCGATAAGGTCGTTAACCTAGAATGACGATTTTGCCCCTAGTTCGGGCAAAATTTTGACTTTCCGTTCGGGCAGTCAATTGGGTTTTGACCAATGACCAGGACGTAGTTTAGGACGTCACAAATCCGTAGACCGGTGGCACGCCCGATTCCGACATCCGAGGAGGAAGTTATGATGTTCGGAAGGTTGAGGGCATAACCGTAATTTAGCTAAATTAGAGGGAAAAGTTGACTTTTCGTATAAACGGGTTTTGGTACGTTGACCTAGGATACTTAGATAGATCTCGTCGTCCTGAGTTCGATGATAGGCGGCACGTATTCATCGGACTTACGATGTGCGAGTTACAGGTCTAGAAAGGTAGTGGCAAAGTTGTAATTTTGAGGTTCTAGGAAGGGCATTTTGGTCTTTTTGCACTTTGGGATGTGTGCAACAGAGAGGGAAGATGGAAGGCTGAGATTGAGCCACTTGGGAGAGGAGTTGAGGGATTGGTGACACGTGTAGGAGGTCTGGTTGGTTCTAGTGAGTGCACGGTCCAATTATTTGGGGTGCAACCGTGCCGTGTGTGTTGTTCGACCCAGACAGAAACAGAGGGAGGAATTGAGAAGAATTGAGTGGTTAGTGTGTGTGTGTTGTGTGAATTGAAGGGTGTGGAGTGACCAGAGAGTGGAAGAGAGCTTGGGAGGAGACAGGGATGTGCGGTGGCCATGTGTGTGTGAGTAGTGAGCCACGGGAACCAGGGAGGAAGCTCAGAGAAAAAAATAGAGAGATCGTGGTAGTAGTTGTGCCGTGTTCGACCAATCGAGGCCAGAAGAGGTGTCCAGAGGTTGGAGGTGGACGGGAGGAGCTATTGCCTCACGGCTAAGCTCACGACGTCGCCTGGAAGCAGGATCGGGAGTTTCCGAGGAAGCAGAGGAACGTACGAGACGTTAAGGACGCGATTGAGGGCTTGGTACTGTGAGTGGACCCTTTCCTTAAACTCGAACATGCATAACTGTTTTCTATACTTGTTTTATATACGTGATTTCATGATTGTTGGATTTATGATGTGGAATTGCACGGTTTTCGAGAACTAACTATTTGGCACGTATTACGAGGAATGTTGATTTCTGAAAATAAGGTTATGGTTTTGGGATTTTCAAATGATAAATGGTTTTCAGTATTTGTTAAGGGATTTTGGAGCATGATTTGATGAGCAATGATTTTCGGTTTTGACATCGGATTTCGGGAAACAAGATTTGGTTTTAAAGTTGAAAAGTGGATTTCCGGATTTGGGTTCGGAATGACGGTTCGGAATGCCGGAAGGGCATCAGACCGATGATTTCGGATTTGGGTTTGGATGTGGATTTAGAAATGGTTTTTCAATGGTTTTGGATTGGATTTGCTGGATCTGGTTATTGGGTTTAAAGACCCGGATATTGATTGACGGGGGACGGGCCCGGATTGGGTTTAAAGACCCGTATTGAGTTTAAAGACTCGGGAGTTTAAAGACTCGGATATTATTGAGGCCTGGATTGTGTTTAAAGACTCAGGAGTTTAAAGACTCGGATAGGTCCAACAGGTTTGATCGGAAAATGATGAATTGATATCCATGATTTATGATACGGTTTTATGATGCTTATGATATGATTTCTATAACTGTTTTATAGTGTTTCTGTTTCTTATGATGTTTTATGGTGATTGATTGAGAACTGTTTTCTTAACTGGGTTATGCATGTGGTTTCAAAACGGAGGGCTAAAACCCTGGTTTTATTACGAAATGGTTTTGGCAACTTTTCTTTCTTTCTGGTCCACTCACATATTCTGTTTTTAATTGCCCTCCAGGTCGTGGAGCTAGAGCGGGGTTTCGGCGTCGAGGCAGCGTCTGAGGCATAGAAGTCACGAGAGTGACTCCGGAGTGTTTAATTTTTTCCGTGTGCGCATACTATTTATCGGTTTTTTTTTTTTTTTTGTACTGTGGTACTATGCTCTGTAAAACTTTTAAAGTTCGGGATGTATTGTTTAGGTCTCCTGCATCTGACTGAATGTTTTGGTAGTTTCAAGTGAGTTTACCTTAGTGTTATGTTGGGGAGTCAGACGGGAGCAGGATTTACCTCGGGTTTCGGGGTGAAACCGGGGTGGGTCCTGACATAGAAGAGTTTGAGAGAGCCATTTTCTGCTGAGGAAACACTGAGAGTTTGAGAGAAAACAGAGTTCGGAGAAATTGGGAATTTGGAGGGAAAATCGATTTTAAATTTGTGAGTCGAGTTGGACAAAAACAAGGATTGGTTTAGTCTTCTGGGACCATTTGGAACTCAACCACATCGATTTCGAAGGGAATCGATCACAGATTGGCCAAGAACTGAAACCTCTAGTTCTTGAAATTTTCGAGCTTGAAGACGACTACTTCCAGCTAAGCTTTCCTGAAATTGGTTGTGTTATAGTGTTCGTCTAGGCCCCCTAAAGCTTCTGTGTAGGTTAATTTGAAAATGGAACTGATTTGGGTGAGTTTCAAAAGTCGACCCATTCGACTGTTCAAGTGTTAATTGATCGATTTAGGGCATGTTGAAGATAATTAAGGAATGAGATCTTAAATTAACATGTTAAGGAATGATTAGGTGGAAGAAGGGAAGGTTTCGAGTGTGAATTGATGGGTAATTGGCCGAGTGGAGTCGCGGGTTGAGGACCCGTTTAGCAGACACACGGGTGAAGAATACGACACTGTAGCTACAGTGCTTGGCGCGTGGCTTTCACGCGCAGCCGCTTTGGGCGGCGCGTGACGACGCGTGAGACCTTGTATTCGATCACGGTCAACTTGAGATTTCATCCTTTCAGTTTATTGAACATTTTTTATTTAAAGTTCGAGTTGATCGGGTGTCGTTCGGGATAGTTTTGAGGGTTCGGAAGTTTAGGGCCTTAAGTTAAATTAAGTCGAAAAATCCCGAAAAATTAGAGAAATTAATACGAGCTTTTTGGGGATTTTTGTAACCCTTATTGTACTCTTTGACAGGCTCGAACATTCCCGAAGCTACCGAGGAGCGCACGGGGCGCGATTGACGCGTCCGAAATCTGTGAGTGGACTTTTGATTTCTAACCGAGCATGCATAACTGTTTTATTCACTTATCTTATGTTTTCATATATGATTTTATAGTGATGATTATGATATTTCAGTTTGACATGAATGCACGTTTCTCGAGGAGATTATCATGTTTTACGTATTTCAAGGTTACATTTTTCTCCTATGCATGGATCATGGTTTGATAAAGTGATTTGAGATGATTATGCATGTCACGTTTTAATGATGATTTGATCGTGATTTGTGAGTACGATTTGGAATTGCATGTGGAATTCGGACATAGGTCCTATTATGATGAAATGTGATTTTGGAATGGTTTTGGAAAATGGATCATGATGGATCCTAGTTTATTATGATTTTACGCATGATTTTGGGTTTAAAGACTCAGTGTGATTGTTGGATCTGGTTTTGGGTTTAAAAACCTGGTTAATCAATGACGGGGGCGGGCCCGAATTGGGTTTAAAGACCCGGATTGAGTTTAAAGACTCGTGAGTTTAAAGACTCGGTTATTGTGATACCCCCCGAGGCCTATTGATCATGTTTTGAGTTTAAAGGCTCGTTGATATCCCGAGAAGGCCTGATATTGAGTTTAAAGACTCGGATGGATCCAACGACTTGATTGTTGTTGTTACATTCGGTTTCACATGATTTTTGTGACTATATACTGTAACGGTTTTCATATGATTCATAAAATGTTTCGAGTATTAATTATGCTATTTTCATCAACTATGTTGTTTTCGAAGATTTAGTTATGCATGCGTGTTGAAAAACTGGAGGGTGAACCCCGATTTCATTAAACTGTTTTCTGGAAACTTTTGTTTTAGTCCACTCACACTTTTCTGTTTTTAATACCCTCCAGGTCGTGGTACAAGTTTGGGGGCTAATGCCGAGGCAGAGACAGAGGCAGAGGCATAAAGTTTTCCGTTGCAGTATAGTTTAGTTCACAGAGTAGGATTTGATCTTTATCCTGTTTTGTAATTTATGCTCTGTGAAACTATGGACTTGAAGTCCACTGGTTGTACTGTTTAATCTCCCTGGTCTGACAATGGGTGTGGTGTAAATTTTATTTCGTTTTCTGCTCTTTTGTGTTCGATTGTCAGACGGGAGCAGGATGCTTCCCGGTTATCGAGGCGATAATCGGGGTGGATCCTGTCACCCATAAACCATTATGAACCTGGAAATCCATTTAAGGTTCCCTGACCTGAAATCAAAACCGTAAAGTAACCTGGGTCTCGTGCCCGAACATATGACATCAGCTGGGCACCGTGCCTGATATCTGAGGTCATATGCCCGAGACAAAACCAAATGGTCTCATACCCGAGTTTATCCTTTTGGAAATCCAAATCCAAATCATTTAAACCATTAAAGAAATACACACCCGTATAAGGCCGAAACCTCGAAATACGTTCTTATACGTAACCACATACAAATGCACCCATGACATCATTAAACATGTAATAAAACATATAATAAACATTTATGCATGCACCAATTTAGAAAACCAAGGTCCACTCAAAGACCGTCCGAGCTGCCACCTCGATTTGCATGCCATTCGGCTCTCCCGAGCCAATCACCATCACCGGGACTCTCAAACCTGTCCAAATTCATTTAGAGGGTTACTAATAGCCTCATTAACCTCTCATTGAAGTCCCATAATTTTCCCGATTGTCTAACTATTTTTAAAGTTGATCCTAAACCTTTGGACACCCCGAAACCTATCGAAACGATGTCCGATTGACACGAAACCAGTCCCAAAATGTTTGTTACATCGAATAGATGATTTCATATGTTGAACACTTCCCCAAATAATGGGACACGCGCCTGCACGCGCCCCAAGAAGCCACTGCGCGTGGGCTTCACTCGCCCTGCACAGTGCATCTTCAACCTACCGCGAACCGGTTCAGATCGGCCGGTTCGGTCTTTTTCTGTAACTGGACCGGCGTGACCGGTCCAGGCCCATACAATCCCCATTTTTCGTCCGTTTTGTCCCTAATCAATACTATAATTCCTATTTCCATGTTTCCTATCTATTCCAATTAACAAACCTAAGAGAAGACCACTAAAATCCATGGTTTGATTTTGAACCAACCGGTTCAGTTTTTCCAAAATTCCCCCACGGCTTCACAGCCGTCCAAAGCTTCCCAAAACCATCTTATGACAACCCTAGCAACCTATTTAGTTCAACCCAAACGTCCAAACAAGCTCATAACATCAAAAATGGAAAATGGATCAAAAATGGTTAAATCGCTCACCTTTCTGGTTTCATGGCTCCACCGTCCACGACGGCGTACCTTTTGCCGGCCACCACCTTCCTCAGTCCTATTATCACTCCCTAGTCTCTTAGGCATGAGCCTCAGGGTCAAGGGTTTGGATTGGTTCAAGAGAGGTGAGATCGGGTGGGTTGTTTGGGTTTGAATGAAGGAATGAAGAAATAAAAATGCACGGGGAAGATGCATGAATATGTGTGGGTTGTGCAATGGATGGATGACACTTATCACTCATCCATTGGGCCTCCATAAAATATCTGGGCCCCACTAAAGTCCAAAACGCAAACGTTTCGTAATTCGCGCAATAGTACTTCGTACTTCCGTGAACCGTAACTTCGCCGTCGAACGTCCGAATTCGATGTGCCGCCTGTCTATGGATTCGTATTGTCCCGATCTACGTAACAGTCCTCGACCCTCGGCCTTCGGACCTTCCGATCAAAAAGTCAACATTTGCACCTTTTTAACCATAATTACCAAAATGCCCCTAAACTTCCAAACGTCATAACTTCTTCCTCAAATGTCGGAATTGAACTTGCCACCTGTGACAGGACCTGTCCCAACTGGACTTTGATAACCGTGCCCGGTCTTGCTCCCGTCTGACAAGTCAACTGAAGTCCCGAAAGTACCCTTCAGCACTTGTCAGGCCAAGGATAACTGCATTGATATCTTCTCATGCCTTCGCCTCTAAATCAGCCCCGAACGTCGTGCCACGGCCTGGAGGGTTATCAAAACAGAAAAGGTGTGAGTGGACAAAAATAATATCATCTAAAATACATTTGAAATACATCATTTACCCTCCAGTTTATCAAACCATGCATGCATAGGGGAAAACATATGAATCACAAGCACCGGCTTTCCAGCCAAATCACAAAATAAATCAAATCCCGGCTCTCAGGCCAAAACAGATGAAAACATAAGCACCTGGCCACACAGACCAGAACCTGTACTCAAATACCAGTACGTAATCACAATCAACATCAAAAAATACAACCAATCAATCACTCAATCCATCAATCCACAATATTCATAAGTGCACAATCAATCACACAATCACATCCGCACTACGCGTAGGCCAATCTCGGGAACTGCACTCAGGCACCATCCGAGTCATATCCATCATGTCTGGGGACTGCACACGCAACATCTAGACGTATCACATACCCGGGAACTGCACTCACGCAACATCCGAGTCACGTCTAGGAACTGCACTCGCACCATCCAGTACATGATCCACTATCCAGTATCCACAATCACAAACACAATCCATACCACAACACATATCAATCATATCCATGACCTCAAATCAAGTCATAAACATTCCCGACGGGGTTTCAAGCTCAAAAACCAATTATACGTAAATCCACAAAATCACATTAAAAATATTAAAATAATTCAGAAATCATCATAGACTCACCAATGAAGTCAAAACATCCTTTTCAATCTTTTTGACTCCGGGCCTAGCCCAAAATACCATTTGCACATTTCCTCGAAAAACGTGCCTGAAAGACCGATTAAAATAATCATTAAATCACATATAAGCATACCACATAATCAAGACATCAATGCAAGTCAAATTATGCAATCAATAATGTAAAACATTTAACTATGCATGCATCATGGTTTATAAAACAAACGTTCACTCACACACCATCCAAACTGCTCGTTTCCCGCGCTGCACGCGTTTTCGTAATTTCCGACACTTGTCAGGAATCTCGAATCCTGTCCAAAATCATTATGCAGGGTTACTAACACCTCAATTTACATCATATCAATTCCCCATAATTTTCCGGGATTTAAAAGTTTGGAATCAATTTCAAAGCATAAATTTGGAATCAATTTCAAAGTTTCATACCTCCAAGTAGTCGAACTCAATCTCTGAAATTCGACACAATTGCAGGGGCTGTTCTTCGTCAATTCACCATCAATTGACTTCCCAATTGATTTGGTTCGAGTCGTCTAGCTCCCAGGGAGCTAAAGATCCCGCCAATTTCAATCGAAACCGTCTAGGACATCAAATTCGATATATATGTGTTTAGGTAGTTTTTCGGGTGTTCCCAGTTTGGTTCCAGGTCCAATTCCTTTTAGTTTTCGCTCGATTGGTCCCTCAATTTCTCCCCTTTTTGTTCTCTGTTTAATTTTCCTCAGTCTTTGGGATGATATATCGATCAAGGTTTTTGGAGATTTTTGTGTTCTCTGTGTTCTCTGTTCTTAGTCAAGTACTAACCAGGTGCTAATTAACATGAATGCAACAGATTGATTTAATTATTTAATTCTTAACAAAAGCAACTAAGTGCCACTAATTAGCTTATGGAAATGGCAAGTGTCACTTGCTGAGCTACATGAATCATCTATTGGGCTGAATCAGAAATTAAACCATTTAATATCAATTACTTACACCGGTTAATCAAGTCCCTTGCCTAAAATTACCATTTTACCCCTACCTTTAAAATTACCAAAATTCTCTTCATAGTTCTAGACCCGTAACTTTTTCGTTCAGACTCCGATTGATGCGTGCCGCCTGTCTACGGATTCAGCGTCCCGAGACCTATCCAACGGCCTTCCTGGAAAGTGCAAACAAGGTCCCAAACAAAAAGTCAACTTTCAGCCCTTACCACTAGGGGCAAAATCGTCATTTTCCTCAAATTTTCCAAATTTTCGTTTTTAGAATTTTCGGTGCGTTACAACCTGTCTATGAACTCGTGACGTCACGAACTACGTCACGGTCCTCGGTCGAAGTCCATTTGACCGCCTAAACAAAAAGTCAACGTTTTACCCACGCCTAGGGGCAAAACGGTCATTTTGCATCGTTCATCCGATTTCGCCTAACTAATCACCGATTACCCTCGCTAATTGTGATTAATCACTAATCTAATTCTGAAATTCGGGACGGGTCGTTACATCTCAGGTTGAAGGCCTCCGGTCTCAAGACGAAGTAGTAGCACCAGTTCGTGTCAGGTCGACGAATTCACCGCCTTTGGAACCTATGGAACCTCTCGATGGCTCTCGAACGGTCAAACCTCTCAACAGCCTTATTTGACCTCTCTTGCACTTCCTCACGATATCTCCCCTTCTCAACCTCTCTTTCTTGACCTTTCTTTCTGCCCCTCTCGACCTATCTGTTTTGCCTTTCTCGACTGCTTTTTCTTTCTTTCTTTCTTTCTCTCTCTCTCTCTCTCTCTCTCTCTCTCTCTATCTCTCTCTCTCTCTCTCTCTCTCCCTCTCTCCCTCTCTCTCTCTCTCTCTCTCTCTCTCTCTCTCTCTCTCTCTCTCTCTCTCTCTCTCTCTCTCTTTCTCTTGGAATCAACAGTTCGATCTCAGACTGAAAAAAGAACGAGTTGAGGTGTACAAGAAGAAGATTCTCGACCTCTCTCTCTAATATTTTTTAATTATTAATTATTATTATTGTTATTGTGATTATTATTAGTATTATTATTATTAGTATTGGTATTAGTATTAGTATTATTATTGTCATTATTATTATTATTATTATTATTATGATTATGATTATTATTAATATTATTATTATGATTATTATGATGATTATTATTATGATTATGATTATGATTATGATGATTATGATTATGATTATGATTGTTATTGTTGTTGTTGTTATTATTATTATTATTGTTATTATTATTATTATTATTATTATTATTATTATTATTGTTATTGTTATTATTATTGTTATTATTATTGTTTTTATTATTATTGTTATTATTGTTATTGTTATTGTTGTTATTGTTATTGTTATTGTTATTGTGATTAGCCATGAAACGTTTGTTGAAAAAATGAATCAAGATCGAGAGGAAGATGAAGAATATAGGCATCAAATAAACAAGATTATCTTTAGCGCTGCTTCAAAATATCAAAATTCATCTTCCAATTCATCCACCCAACCAGGTTTACAATTTGGTCACAAAGTTAAGAATCGGCATAGGCATGTACATGCCCCTTAGCTCATGGAGGATTACTTTGTGCTGTGACCGATGTATTCCGATCATGATTTTCGTAGGCGCTACAAAATGAAGCACCACTTATTTGACCGCATATTTCAAGATGTTGTCGCTCATGATAATTACTACGCACAAAATTCAGATGTCGTAGGTGTACTTGGGTTATCACCTCATCAAAAAATTACACGTACAATTAGAATGCTAGCATATGGCTTCTTTACAAATCAATGGGATGCGATCTGCAGGTTAGGGGTTCAAACTACCATTGAATCTGTGACGCATTTTTGCAAAGAAATTGAAGATCTTTACACCAACGAGTAGCTCCGATCTCCGACATACACAGACTTGCAAAGACTTGCGGCGAAAACTGAGCAGCGGGGTTTCCCTGGTATGTTTGGTAGTATTGATTGTATGCACTGGACTCGGAAAAATTGTCCAACAGGTTGGGCATGAGCTTATCGTGGCCACAAAAAAAGTCCTACGATAATCTTAGAGACAATTGTTTCATATGACACATGGATTTGGTATGCCTACTTTGGAACTCCAGGTTCGCATAACAATATTAATGTTGTATGGGCTTCATCAGTGTTTAATGAACTCACAGCAGGACGGGTGTCACAGGTGGTGTACAATGTCAACGGCCCAACTACAATATGGGCTACTATTTGGCGGCCGGTATCTATCTGAAATGGGGTACTCTTGTTAAATCATTTTCAAAGCTTGTTAATGAGAAGAATAAATTATTTTCTAGGTACCAGGAGTCATATCGTAAAGACGTTGAAAGATGTTTTGGTATACTATAAGCTCACTTTGGCATCATTCGTGGGGCTACTCGTGTGTGGAATAAATCTACTCTACGGGGCATCATGATGGCTTGTGTGATTATGTATAATATGATTGTAGAGGATGAGTAGGACGAATATGGTGATGAATCAGAGGATAACATGCCAGAACCATTGACATCAAGGAGAGTACAAGTATATGAGCAACCATCAGAGGCTTTAGATCCTGTGGGAAGAGATGGGCATAATTTTGAGGGTTTTATGGCTCCATATGCACAAATTCACTCTGATATTGTTCATAACGCACTCTGAGATGATCTAGTTGAGCACACTTGGGCAAGAAATAAACATGTAATGTTATATTTATTGTAATATTTTTGATTTAGAATATATGTTTTATTTTAGAATATATGTTTTAATTTAGAATATATATTTTAGTTATCTTTAAGAAAATAATTCACATAAAAATTTGAATTCTTGTCAAATTAATTACCCATTAGTTTCACATTTTTTTTCATTCTTCCTCTATTTGTTTTCCTTCTATACCACAACTGCTCTTCCTCCTCCTTTTTAAACTTCATTATTAGTTTTAGAAATCGTCTATAAATTTCATTATTAGTTTTTTTCGTCTCTCAACTTTACTATAATAATTAATTTAATCTCTCTAAAAAATTTGAACATAATTCGTAAGAAAAATCCCACTTGAAAAGACGGTATAGCAAAATTCAAAGGCTATTAGTCCAGTTTTGTCATAAATAAAAGCTGAAAGATTATCTAAACAGCCCTAAATTTTTTTTTTTGCTTTGTGATATATATATATATATATATATATGTATAGTGAGAAAAAAGCATCATGTGGATAGATGATAGAGGTGAGGTAGCTAGCTAGGGTTGGAGAGGGGTGTTCAGAGAGAATGAAAGGGACATTTGGTAAACCAGTCAAAGCAAGCAATTTTGCCTTCGATGGTGGCAATTTAAAGCAGCTAGGTCCCTCAATGTTGTACACCGCACACGTACTACTAATATAATATAATATATAGAGCTATAAGCTACCCCTTTCGCTCTCTGTTATTAATTTATACTGTTCTACATTCATCATGTATAATATATAATTGTACTAGCTTTCTTCTGCTCTCTCTTTCTAGGGCAACCTACACAGTACACATGAATATGAAGGCTGTGGGTCACTTTTAGCCTTCTCAAAATTTCTCTCATCGATCTCTTTCTTTTTTGTTTGTCAAATTATATGAGAAAGCAGCTGGAGAGGGCAGGTAGTGGTATATAGCCATCTGGAGTAGTAGTCTCTGAAAAAGAAATGGCTATAGAATTAGGATAGGTCACTTTCGAGCTCTCCCACACCTCTGCACCCACCCACGTGATATGTGTCACCGGCCACTATCACTTTCTTTCTGCTTCCATTGTTGCATCTTCAAATTAAGACTCATCTTCCAATCCACATCATATCAGTACCTACAAGCCTACTTAATTATGCACATCTTCCTCCACATCTATAGCTTCTTCTATCCATAAGTACGCTTCGTCAACACCCCTCGTCCTCTTTCTATATCGATCCACTCTCGATCGCCCTAGCTTGACTGTTGACACATCATCATCATCTAACATGACTTAACAGTGAAACCCCATATTCTAACCCACTTCAATTCATTTCCTCCCCTCTTCTAGTTCTAGCTCCTCCTCCTCCTGTGGCTCTTCTCGTTATTATTTCCTCTTCTATTCAATGCTGTTTGTTTGAGCAGTTTTCCGGCGGTCAAAACAGGGCCCATAAAAGGGACTTCTCGGGTCGTCAACACTTTAGATTTACTATTACAATCTAAGGGCTGAGAGTTGATATCAATCCAGTCATGTTTCCTTATTCTTCTAGCAGCAGCATTACCAATTGTGGTAGCCAGTTACCTTTTCCATCGTGCGATTCTAATGACCAGACCCATCTGCTTGATTATGGAAACCCTAATTCAATATTAGTATCATCATCACATGCCCATCATATTCATCAACAGTACTCCTCTGGTCATGACCACATGCCTCCTGCCAATTTTCTAGAACATGATGGCTTGCTTTTGAGCTACTTGCTCTCTCACCAACAGCTCTCTCTTACCAATACGAATAATATTATTAGTAACCCCACATTACAACAACTTCAACCTCATCATCACCATGACGCTGCTCAAATTAGCGTCGCAGGCTCAAATTCAAACAACTCATCAATGGAGAAGGAGCGGACCATTGTCCCTGCTAATGTACCAGATGTTGCGCCTTCAAAACGGTCGTCTTCGTGTTCGAATGTGAAGAGAAACAGTACTAAGATCGTGAATAATGGAGAAGAAACAGAAAAGAAGGCCAAAGGTCCTCCTCGGAGGAGATCGAGTGGGAAAAATGACAGACACAGCAAGATCTACACGGCTCAAGGACCAAGAGACCGAAGAATGCGGCTGTCTCTTCAAATTGCTCGAAAATTCTTTGATCTTCAAGACATGTTGGGGTTTGACAAAGCCAGTAAAACCATTGACTGGCTTTTCACAAAGTCCAAGTCTTCCATCAGAGAGCTCAAACAGGGCTTCCTATTTTCCCCTTCCTCCTCCTCTGCCGCAGCGACCCTGCCAACAGATTACAGCTGCACCACCAATCCATCCACTAATAATTCTGAAAGCAACAGCGAAGCTACAAACGCCGACTCTTCGGCTACTGGGGCGGCGCGGGCGGTCGAAAGAAAAGCCAGGAAGTTATGTGTGGTGGCGAAGGAATCAAGGGCGGAGGCAAGGGCAAGGGCAAGGGAGAGAACCAGGGAGAAGATGAAGCACACGTGGATCAAATCTGGGTTTGATAATATTGACCATCAAGAATTACCAAACCCTAATGATGATATTGGAGGACAACCCTACTTATCATGTTGTCCCATTAATAATCCTGGAATGTTGATGAATCCCATGATGAAGGGCTCCAATCTTCTAGGTGAAGCAAAATCCGAGGATTATACTGCACCGACATCGTCTTTGAATTTCAGTTACTCTTCGATATCACCTAGGCATGGAGCAAATTCCAAGGATTATGCTTTTCCAGGTTTTTCTGGGAACCAACAATATTAATTTAGAGGTAAAATTCATTGATCAAAACCCTGGTAGGCCAATGATGTCAACCTTTGCTCGGCTAATTAAGTTCAGAATTTGATGTCAACCTCAAGCATGCAAGAAAAAACCCTAGCTAGTTCAATTCATTGTTTATTTCACAACTTGATTGCTCTTCAAGACCAAAATCACTTTACTACCATGTTCAGTTTTTGGGACCAATTCGATGATCAAGTACTATTTATTATTTAAAGCTGGTGCCAAAAAAATCACGGTTTGTACGGATTCAATTCCATTATCTAGTATCTCTTCTACTTAATTTTATTCGCATGAGTGAATAATTAAACTATATAATATTCATGATTCATGAGGAGTATCTCTTCAAATTATATTGTCTCGAATTCAATTCTGAAAATCGCGTGCTATATATATATATCAATTCTTTTATAATTGCAGTTATACATCCTCGACCCATTGATAATCGTGTGCTATATATATGAAGGAATGAAGCCCAACTAGCTAGTTCATGTTAATTTTACTCGCCTATATATTTATATATAATGTATATACATAAGAAGCTTGATTAGGTTAAGCACCTTGAGATATTCTTTTGCAGGTTTGAAATGGCAAGACTGCTGCAAACAAGAAGCTAGTTCCAGGTAGGGAGGATGACTAATTGTATAAATTTTTGCTTAAGTACTTGACCTGTTTGCTAGCTAGGTCTAAAGTGCATTGCATTATGTTCGCCCTATGTTCTCTAAAAGCTGATCGAATACATGCATGTATACATGTTTCTTTTGTTAATTTGTGTTTTTAAATTTTCGCAAATATATATATATATATATATATATATTGACAAATATACAATATCCATTTTGTGTCGGAGAATATTTGCATTTCATCCTGACGGCTTACTCGTACCACCAATATAATTTATAGAAACCATTGATTCTTTAAACAATCATATCAAAATCATCTACGAAAAATAAAAATAAAAATTAGAGGTCTTTAAATATATTAACTAAATAAATGGTCCGTTATAAGGATCTTTATTTTTATCAAACCCATTGACTTATTTAATATGTATGAATGACTAAATTACCGCTCTAATCTTATTAATTTTTCGATTTTGACATGATGCTTTAGCGATTGGACGTTTTCGATTATAATATACGTACAAAAATAATTCGATAAATTAAAAAAAGAGTATTATAAGATACTATTAGGGTGTGATGCAATCATTATCCTTTTGTGTCAGCTTAATTACTTACAGCTATATTTTCGCTTAGAATATATAGATATATATATATATATACACGCACTCAATCTATTGTTAAGCTACTAATTCATGATGATGTGGTGAAAGTAACTGTTCCCTTTGATGTAAGCATATATAGTTAGCGATTCACATTTCATCAACAGTATATCTAGTTACGTTGTATTTCAGATCATATCTAGTGCATTGTTAAGGTAAGGATAAATAGCTAGAGATAAGGTTAAATCCCTCGATGTGTCATTATTCATATATTTTACTCAAGATTATTTTAATAGGTAGGAGCAAAGGACACAATTTTTTTTTTGTGTGAATTATTTGCTTAAAGATATAATATAGAAATCTTATATAATATATCCAAATATTATTTAATTCCGTTTTATCTTGCTAAACTTAGATGGTTATGAAATAAAAATTAAACATTATGAGAAGAACAAAATTTTATTTTATAAAATTTAATTACATTAAAAATAGTGCAAGTAAAATAAAAAGTTAATTTAAATTGATAAATAAAATCCACTAGCGATGAGGGATGAACCAAAATGGTATTGTCCGCTTTGAGTCCAACTCTCACCGTTTCGTTTCTGAGAACTCATGCGCAATTTCCCAGTAAGTCACTTATTTTAGGATTGTTTCAGCCTAAACTCGCTTAACTTTGGAGTTCTAACGGAATCCAAAACTAATGAGCTCCAAAAAAGCCTCATTTCTAGGAAGATATCGTTCACACATAGAAAACACTTCAGCTTTCCCTCCTCGAGTAATGGGGGATTCTTCACTATTCTTCCCAAGACACGAGTCTTACAATCCACCCCATGGGGCCTAGCGTCCTCACTAGCACACTTCCGGTCGTAGTCCAGCTCTGATATCATTCTATTACGGCCCGACTCTCTAACACGATATTGTCCGTTTTGAGCCAAACTCTCACGGTTTTGTTTATGGGGAACTCAAGCACAATTTACCAGTAAGTCACTTATCTTGAGATTGTACCAACCCAAACTCGTTTAACTTTGGAGTTTCAAAGGAATTCAAAGTGCTAGTGAGCTCCCAAAAAGTCTCGTTACTAGGAAGATATCATAGCTAGCACACTTCCGGTCGTGGTGCAACTCTGATACCATTCTATCACGACCCGACTCTCTAATACAATATTTTCTGCTTTGGGCTAAGTCCTCACCGTTTTGTTTCTGGGAACTCAAGCGCAACTTCCCAGTAGGTCACCTATCTTGAGATTGCTCCAACCCAAACTAGTTTAACTTTGGAGTTCCAAAAGAATTCAAAGCGCTAGTAAGCTCCCAAAAAGCCTCGTTGCTAGGAAGATATTATCCACACAAATAAGACACTTCACATTTCTCTCTCTGAGTGATGTGAGATTGTTCTTCCCAAGAGGGTCTTACAATCCACCACTCAGGAGGCCCAGCGTCCTCGCTGAAAAACTCCCGGTTGTGGTCCAGCTCTAATACCATTTTGTCATGACCTGACTTCCTAGCACGATATTGTCCACTTTGGGCCCATGTAACGACCCGTCCCAAATTCCATGATTAGATTAGTGACTAATCACAATTAGTGAGGCTAATCCGTGATTAGTAGAGCGAAATCGGACGAACGATGCGAAATGACCGTTTTGCCCCTGGTGGTGGCAAAACGTTGACTTTTCAATCGGGCGGTCAAATGGACTTTGACCGATGACCGTGACGTAGTTCGTGACGTCACGAGTCATAGACAGATGGCACGTTCAATCCCGACGTTCGAGGAGGAAGTTATGACGTTCGGAAGTTTAGGGGCATTTTGGTAATTTGGGTGAATAGGAGGTCAAAAGTTGACTTTTTGACCGGGAGGTCCGATGGCCGAGGGCCGAAGACCGTTACGTAGATAAGGACGATACGAATCCATAGACAGGCGGCACACTGAAATCGGACTTCGAACGGGAGAGTTATGGGTCACGGAAGTTCGATTTCACTATGCACGAACTTCGAGACGGGGACGTTTCGGCGAAATCTGATTGGGTGGATATTTTGGTGGGCCCCATGGATGAGTGACAAGTGTCACTCATCCCATTGACTTGATCCCTCAAAATGTGGATCTAAATAATTAAATATTATTATTTTAATTATTTTATAATTAAACCTAACAACCATTAATCCTAACCATCCATTCCAAATTCATTTTAAATCCACACCCTCCATTTCCTTCTCTCATCAGCCATCCTCCTTCATCTTGTTCATCCTTCCACCCGAAACCCATAATCCCATTTTCCTTCATTTTCTTCATTTTCTTTCAAAAACCAAAACACACAATCACACTTCACCATTCATCACTTGTATGAGCTGGGAGTGATCGTGGGGGGAGTGTGAAGGGCTGAGGACGGAAAGGGTGGACGGTGGCTCACGGTGGAGGACACGGCGGAGGAGAACCCGTGAGGTAAGAAAATTTCAAAAATTCGAAATTGGGTTTTAATGGGTTTTACTCGATTCCATTAATTGGGTGAGGTTCCTAGGACTCCCAGGAGATGAATGGGATTGGTTTCGAGGCATTAGATGGCCTGGAACAGCCGTGAACGGCGGGAGAAGTCACGGCCGCCATGGCCAAGCTCGAAGGTATGGTTTCTGATGTTTTCCTTCCATTTTGATGTCCTAGGACTGTAGGTTAGGATTAGAGGATGAAAATGGGACAAACGGGAGGCATTTTGGTGGTCGGACGGTGGAGAACCGGCCGGGTCAAGTCGCGGGTCACGGCGACCCGGTTACTGGTATTCGGGTCAACCCGTCGAGTGGTTGAAGGTGGTGACGTGGCGTGATGACGTGGCACCTGTCAGATTGTCAGGTGACGTGGACCACTCATCAGCCGACATGTGTCACATGTCAGTGCACAGTCAGCAATGACATGTCAGTGGCGTGGCCCAATCAGAGGCTGACACGTGGCATTGACGTGGACCAGTGCCGTGATGACACGTGGCACATGTCAGACTGCCACGTGGCACTGACAGCACAGTGACGTGGACCAATGGGAGCTTGACACGTGGCACCTGTAAGAATCTGACATGTCAGACCTGACAGCTGTCAGATGATGTCATGCTGACGTCAGCAGGTACTGTAGCAGGCGCGTGAAGCCCACGCGCAGCCACTTCAGACAGCGCGTGAGGGCGCGTGGCAGGGAATCTGGGGAAGGTTCCAACATACGAAATCATCTATTCGATGTAACGAACATTTTGGGATTGGTCTCGTGTCAATCGGACACCGCCTCAATATGTTTCGGGGCATCGGAAGGTTTAGGTTCGGTTTTAAAAATAGTTAAAATACGGGAAAATTACGGGGCTTTGGTAGGAGGTTAATTAAGTAGTTAGTAACCTTCTATTACGATTTGGACAGGTTTGGGAGTCCCGGTGACGGTGATCGGCTCGGGGAGCCGTATGACACGCAAATCGAGGCGGCAGCTCGGACGGTCTGTGAGTGGACCTTGTTTTCTAAATTGGTGCATGCATAAATGTTTATTATATGTTTTATTACTTGTTTGATGATGCCATGGGTGCATTTGTATGTGGTTACGTATAAGCACGTATTTCGAGGTTTCGGCCTTATACGGTGCTTATACGGGTCTGTATTTCTTTATTGATTTAAATGATTTGATTTTGGATTTCTAAATGGATAAACTCGGGTATGAGACCCATTTGGTTTTGTCTCGGGCATATGACACTATTTACGACCTTCGGGTCTAAATCGTGGTCGCGACGGGTGCTATGTGCACGACGATCGACGATACGACGCTCGCCTCCGGATTTGGATGTGTTCCTTCCGGAGAGGTCACGATGCACGATTCGTTGTCGGGCAGCCTGGGGAGGCTCGACTACGGAGTGCTGACGGTTCAGGATAGCGATCGGTGATGAGTGCACCATGATCTTGCGATGGTCGCGTCGGTTGATTCGTTCACGGCGACATACCAGGATTGAGGGCGGTCCTGGATGGATGGTTGCACGCATCACTATGATCGGAGTCGTGACTGACCCTTGGATATCGGGCACGGTGCCCAGTTGAGTCATATGTTCGGGCACGAGACCCAGTTGTTTTACACTGATGATTTTGGGTCAGGGACCCTAGATGGATTTCCAAGTTCATGACGGTTTGTGGGAACCGGCATGAACTTTTGTCAGGTCATTCTGGTTCTTGACGGTTTATGGGGACCGGCATGAACCCTGGTTATGTTATTACGGTACATGACGGTTTATGGGAACCGGCATGTTACCTGATTATGGATATTATGGATCATGACGGTTCAGGGGAACCGGTCATGAATGTTTATGTTATGTATATATATGTTTGTCTACCTTCCTTTACTTCTATTATCTCCTCCGGGGAGGGTCGTTGGCCTGGGTGGACCCCGGAGTAGTCACGGAGCACCGACTGAGTGGAGTCACCCCCCAGTTGGGTTCCTTACTCTCAGGAAGGCTATGGTTACTATTACCTCGGGTAGGGTCAGTGGTCTGAGGACATTGACCTTGACTTTGAGATGACTCGGATTGAGACCCGGGTAGCGCGCGCGTGGCTTTGGATACCGTGACAGGATTGGTTGTGTGACTTATATATATGTATGTGATGGATATATGATATATGATATGTGGTGTGTACAGGTGTGCACAGGATTTGGGCAGTGGCCCGTATGGTCGTTTTTATTGTGGTCCTTTCGATCTTAGTTTATATCTGCTTTGGGCTTAGTCCCACATATGGTTTGTTTTAGATAAATGGTTTTCGAATGCATGCATGCTTTTTAGTGGAGGGTACAAATGTCTTCCTTATTAAATGTTTTTATAAACTTTTGCTTTGTCCACTCACAGTTTTTAATGTTTTGACTGCCCTTCAGGTTGACATCAGATTGTGGACTGTAGCAGAGACCGAGATATCACATGCCTCCTCCGGATCCTGGCGTACTCTGATAGCCCGGGAGGGCAAAGGTCGGAAATATCCCTTGTCTGACACTTCGTGTCAGACGGGAGCAGGGTCATCCCGCACTAATCCCGGGAGAATTGGGATGGGTCCTGTCAGCCCATCCCTCATAATTTTGTTTATGGGAACTCATGCGCAACTTCCCAGTAGATCACTTATTTTGAGATTGCTCCAGCCCAAACTCGCTTAACTTTGGAATTCTAAAGGTATCCAATGCCAATGAGCTGCCAAAAAGCCTCATTGTTAAGAAGATATCGTCCACACATATAAAACACTTCACATTTCCCTCCTCGAGCGATGTGAGATTGTTCACTGTTCTTCCTAAGAAACAGGTCTTACAATCCACCCCTATGAGGCCCAGGGTTCTCGTTGGCACACTTCCGGTCGTGGTCCAGCTCTGATATCATTCTGTCACGACCCGACTCCCTAGCATGATATTGTTTACTTTGGGCCCAACCTTTACGGTTTTGTTTCTGGGAACTCATGCGCAACTTTCCAATAGGTCACCAATCGTAAGATTGCTCCAGCCTAAACTTGCTTAACTTTAGAATTCCAAAATAAATTAAGTTAGTGAGTTCCCAAAAGGCCTCGTTGCAAGGAAGACATCGTCTACACATATAAGACACTTCACCTTTCCCTCCCTGAGCGACGTGAGATTGTTCATTGATCTTTCCGAGACACGAACGAGTCTTACAATCCACCTAAGTATAAATAATTTGATTTGAATGGGAGATGATAAAATGTATGATGAATGATGATTAAAGAATGAATATTTATAAGAGTTTAAATAAAAAATTAAAAAAAATCTAACAGCTACTTTATTATTTTACTTTAAACAAAAGGCTAGTTTTTTTGAATTATGATGTCACATGACACCATTTTATTGAAGTTGTTTTGAACAAGAAGTGGCCTGCACCTTTGCTTGGTGGGCCACTAACCAGGGAATATAGAGGGGCTATCATTATCCATGGGCAAGCCTTGTCAATTCCACAATTCTCCTCATTTGAAACTCAAATAAGTAGGCTGGGAGCAAAAACAAGCCGAGCTCATACAAGAACTACCCCATTAAAAATGGTCTTACAACTCCAATTTTTAGCCTTATTTTTGTTTATAACCTAAGATATTTTTATGCTTCAATTTAATACTAGAGATGAAAGAAATTGCTCACACCAACTTTAGAAATGTTTAAAAGGGACTTATATGTTAGTAAGTTTAGTTCATTTGGTTCTAGAATTGACTTGTAGACAATTGGTCTCAAATTCGAACCCCAAAAATATATATCAATATATTATAATCACATTTAAAAAGGATAATCCTATATACGCATTTAATATATTCTAATCACATTTAATATATTAAAGAAATCATTTAAGCTAATTAAATTCCTTGGATGCACACGTTTCATTATTGAATATTAATATCATGATCAATTCAAACTAGGGCTAGCATGTGTGTTGTCCTGTTTTGGTACCTCGAGATCGATCATTTTACCTCATGATTTAAGCTAATATATCTTATATAGTTATAATATTTAGGTGGTCTTTCATAGCTTATTCTCATTTTTAGCTCGTTAAGTGACCGTTTGACTATTATATATATATAGCAGCTGATGATGAAATAAAAAGATGCTAAGTCTGTAATACGAGGGACATTAACGGGGTGGATTCAATCTTACATTTTAAATAATTTTAAAATTCAAGTATATTCAATTAAGTTTTTAAAGTAATTTGTAGAAATTTAGACGTATACAATTGTGATTTTAAGTGATGGTAAAACTCTTAAAAATTGGATTGAATTCAATTAGCATTTTAAAAGATTGAGTACAAATTTAAGTGTATACGAAAACTCAATTATTTTATATAATTTGATAAATGTGTAGATTTCAACCGATTATAAGAAATCGGGTGAAAATTACACAAATGGTTCCCAACTCGTAGCTTCCTCTTCCATTGCACCTACCTATTCTTCATACGAGTTCTTTCCCTCTCTCCCTCTCTGAATTGCTATCTTTCTACTATTTCTCTCATATACTCTTACATGTTGGATCAGAAATCAGAGAAGAAGTGAGAAGATAGAAAGAGAGAGAGATTGAAGAAGAAGATGTGTTTACTGATTGATCAATCTAATTGAATTACAGTAGTCGTACATTGGATTGTTTTTATATCTAGTAAAGACTTGTAACTAGCATAACAAACTACAACTAACAGACTATAACCGATTCTAACAAACTAACTAATTGTTATGACATGTCATGCTGAGTCATTACAATCCTAACATGCCCCCTCAATCTGAAGGGACATCAGATTGGAAGTGTGGATTAGAAATGACCGTTCATCAAGAGCTTTGGTGAAAATGTCAGCTGTTTGAGCACAAGAAGCCACATGCTGAACATTGAGATCTCCACGAATGACTCTCTCACGAATGAAGTGATAATCAACTTCAATGTGTTTGGCTCTGGAGTGAAAAACTGGATTGGCAGACAGACTCTCAGCTGAAGTACTGTCACATAACAGCAAAGGAGGTTTAACGAGGGCAATATGAAGTGCACACAGGAGTTGACGGATCCAGGCCAATTCAGCTGAAGTAATAGCAAGTGCTCGATATTCAGCTTCAGTACTGGACTTGGAGACTGTATTTTGCTTCTTAGAGGACCATGAGATAGGATTTGAACCAAGAAAAATAGCCATCCCAGTGGTGGATCTTCGATCATTAGGATCCCCGGCCCAATCAGCATCAGTATAGGCAGTTAAGTCAAGGGAACTACTAGTGTATTGAATTCCACGATGTTGAGAACCACGAAGGTACCTTAAAATCCGTTTGACAACCATGAAATGTGAGTCACACGGTGAATGCATGAATTGACAGACTTGGTTGACAGCAAAGGCAATGTCAGGTAGTGTAAAGGTGAGATATTGCAAGGCTCCTAGGATGCTTCTGTAATTGGCAGGATTTGAGTAAGGAGAACCATCATTGTGCCTAATGCTGGGAGTGTCAACAGCATTACTATCCATCATACAAGTCTTGTTTAGCAGATCCTGAATATACTTGGTTTGAGATAAAGTTAGACCAGAGCTGGTTCTAATGATCTGAATTCCCAAGAAGTAATGAAGAGTGCCCAAATATGTCATGTCAAATTCATGAGTAAGAGCTTAAATAACCTCCTGAATCTCAGATGATGAACTCCCTGTCAGAATTATGTCATCAACGTACAGAAGAAGTACTACAATCCCAAGTGAAGTTTTTTTGACAAAAAGTGAGGCATCTGACCAAGTGGACTGAAAACCAAGGCCAGGAAGAAAACTGGTAAACCGCTCATTCCAGGCTCTAGGAGCTTGCGTCAAACCATACAGGGATTTGTGCAAGTGACAGACATAATCAAGGTGACAAGGATCTTCAAAACCAGGAGGTTGAGCCATGAACACCTCTTCCTTGAGTTTACCATGTAAGAAGGCGTTTTTTACATCAAGTTGCTTGAGAGGCCAATCAAAGTGAGCTGCTAGTGCTAAAACTAGTCTGACTGTAGTAGGTTTCACCACAGGACTGAAGGTCTGTCCATAATCTAGTCCAAGTTCCTGGCTTAACCCTTTGGCCACGAGTCGTGCCTTGTGCCGTGCAATAGAGCCATCTGAATGTTTCTTGATTCTTTAAACCTATCTACAACCTACCAAGTTCTTATTGGAAGGAAGAGGAACAAGGGACCAGGTGTCCTGGGAATAGAGAGCATCGCAATTTCCTCTTGCATAGCAGACTGCCAGAGAGGAGAAGAGGAAGCAGTTTTGTAGGTTGTTGGTTCAGTGGTGGACAGATCAGCATTGGGAGTGAGTACAGAATGGAGGGCCCTTTTTTTGAAAATTCCATTCTTAGACCGAGTTTGCATAGGATGCATGTTAACTCCTGTAATGGGAAGAACAACCTGAAGGAGAGCAGGTTCGAAATTCACTAAGTTAGGAGAACTGGAGGAATCTGTAGGAACATCAGTTCCTGATGCAGCTGATTCAGTTTCTGAGATTGGGAGATCAGGAGGAAATGGTGAGAGCACTGGATTGGAAGGAGATGGAGAAGGACTTAAGACAGGTACCACATGGTCAGAAGATAGTTGAGAGGAACTGAACTGTGAAGCCTGAGGGTTAAGGGGAGAAAACACAGATACATGTGGAGCAGGCTGAACAGAAGAACAGGGAACTGCTGTAGGATTTATCAAAGGCTTGGAGTATGGAAATTCATTTTCAATGAATAAAACATGTCTAGAAACAAAAAACTTAGAAGAAGCAGGATTAAAACAAATGTAGCCCTTATACTGTGATGCATAGCCCAAGAAGATGCACTTGGTAGTTTTAGGTTGAAGTTTGTTGGAATTATAGGGTCTTAGGTAAGGAAAACAGGCACAGCCAAACACTTTTAAAGAGGTAATATCAGGTGAGGTTCCAAAGAGTCTTTCATGAGGAGACTGCATTTTTAAGGTGAGACAAGGCATTTTGTTAATAAGAAAGACAACAGTAAGACATGCATGGACCCAAAACTGGATAGGAAGTTTGGCAGATTTGAGAAGGGTGATAGTGGTTTCAATGACATGCCTATGCTTCCTTTCTGCAAGACCATTCTGTTTTGGGGTGTGAGGACATGACTTTTGATGTTTAATCCCTTGAGATAGCAAGAAATGCATAAGATTGTTGCTAATATATTCACCCCTCCATCAGATTGCAAGACTTTCACAGAGGCAGAAAAAGAGGTAGCAATAAAGGCATGAAAAGATACAAAGACAGAATAGAAGTCTGATTTATTCTTCATAGGAAATAACCAAGTAAAACGGGTACATTCATCTATTAGTGTCACATAATACTTGAACCCCTCAATGGACTGAACTGGAGCAGGACCCCAGACATCTGTATGGATACACTCAAAAGGAACAGTAGTTTTGGAAGCAAGAAATACAAAGGGCAACTTGGTAAATTTTCCTTGTAAACACAATTCACAAATAGTCTGATTGACATCGGGAGAGATGGAGATGCCAGAATTGTGCAACAAAGTAGATACAATAGTGTTGGATGGATGACCTAATCTGTGATGCCATAGAGAGTGTTGTGTACCTTTGCACAATAGTGCAGAAGGATGTTGAGATGCTGATGTTGATGTCATGAATGTTGGATTGATATGGAAAGGAATGGGATAGAGACCCTCACTGCTCAGACCCCTGTACACGATCCTGCCTGTGGCCTTGTCCTGGATCATGAAACATTTTTCATCAAGGATAAAGCAACAATTATTGTCCTTGCAGAAGCAATTAACAGAGAGAAGGTTTTGAGATATGTGAGGGACATGAAGAACTTGACTAAGATGGAAACATTTAGGTTCTGAACTAGGAAAAATAATCGAGGATGTGCCTATATTAGCAATGGTCAAACCTGAGCCACTGGCAGTTGTGACAGTATCAGAAGAAGTGTTAGGTGTCACCATGGAAATTTGATTCAAATCTGAGGTCATGTGGGCAGTAGCACCTGTATTAGCCACCCAATACTCTCTGTGAGGTTGTGATTCAACATAAGGTGGAGTTATGGCAGTCATAGCAGTCAGATTTGCATTAAGAGCAGGAGAGGGTAGACTGCCTTGGTATGAAAAAATATCTCTATGATAGCAGTTTAAGGCCGTGTGGCCATATTTCCAACATATTTGGCAGGGCTCAGAACCTGAAACATCTGAGTGTCTCTGATAACAATCAGCAGCAGAATGTCCTCGTTTTCCACAGATTTGACAAGTAGGAAGTTGAGTATTGCCTTGATAGTAGGGTTGATTTGGTGAACCAAGAATGCCCCTTCCTGAATTGAACCTGCCCTCATTGTTGTAGGACTTGTTTCTTCTACCTCTATAACCATTCCCTCTATACCGATTGTGATGAAAAGGAGCATTATAACCACCATTATAGCCAAATTGCTGAAGATTATTACTGGCCTGTTGAAAGTTGCCTATCTGATGTGCATTTTTGAGTTGAACTTCTGCAGGTGAGTATTGAACATCAGGAGAAGGATATCTTGTCACAAGTGTCTTACTAACTCCAGGAGCATCAGAAAGTTGATCTTGGACACCAGAACTTGAGGAGCCAACATGTGTAGTAGAGTTGTGAAAGACTGGGCCAGGATTTCTTGTAGCAGCCATAGCAGAAAGGAAAGGAAATTGTTTATTTGATCGTTCCAGGACACTCTCTTCAGCCAGAAGTTGAGACCTGAACTCTTGAGCAGAAATCGTGCTCTCTCTTCCCCGTATGACACAACGAAAAGTGTTATATTCGGCAGGTAATCCTCTTAAGGCCAAGATGATCACATCATCATTCTCAAATTGAACACCACATGACTGAAGCATATCCCTTGAATCCTTGATTCTTTGTAAATACTGAGTAATGTTTTCTGACCCTTTCTTGATGTTCTGAAGATCAGTCTTCATTTGGAAGATTAGTGCTTTGGAGATAGTAGCAAACCTGTCAGTTTGACCACATATATTGAGAGGTTTTACAACCTATAACAGAAGACATGGCAGAGGTAGAAAAAGTGGTTGTGATCAGTTGCATAAGGGCCTGATCATGCATTGTCCAGATTTTAACTGCTTGTGAGCTAATTTCGTCAGGAGGAGCTGTGATTGGCCTGGGACATGAGTTGGATCCATCAACGAACCCCATCAAACCATGTACATTGAGAAGAAGCTCCATTTGGAAATTCCAGGTAAGATAATTGTGATCATCTAATTTGACTTGAACTGAGTTTCCTACCGTAGAGGCGAGACTAGCAATTGGTGACTGAAGAATCTGAAGTTGAGAAGAATTCATCATGAGAATCAAGAAAAGAACAAGAAAGATTTGATTGAGGCTTATTCTCAAACACTTTATAGGCACAACTGTTTTTCTTCAGAAAAGGAAAAGAGGATGATACATATGGAAGAAGAAGGTAGCGGAAGAAGGATCAGTTTGGGGTTAACCATTGTAGCTCTGATACCATGTTGGATAAGAAATCAGAGAAGAAGTGAGAAGATAGAAAGAGAGAGAGATTGAAGAAGAAGATGTGTTTACTAATTGATCAATCTAATTGAATTACAGTAGTCGTACATTGGATTGTTTTTATATCTAGTAAAGACTTGTAACTAGCATAACAAACTACAACTAACAGACTATAACCGATTCTAACAAACTAACTAATTGTTATGACGTGTCATGCTGAGTCATTACAATCCTAACATTACACACACTTAGGAAAAAATCCCTGACAAAGGTTTGCCCTTAGCTACCCATTTTTCTTTCGCTGTTCTTCATCGTATTTGAAACAAGATTGGTGGGTGAACCAATAACAATAAAATAAAGCAGGTTAGAATGCTAGATAGAACAAACCATAAACAAAAAAGCCTGCATGAAAGTCAAAGTTTGAAGGTAGCAATTAGACAAAATGGATAAGAAAAGTCATAGCCAAGTTCGCAAGAAAATAAATAAGTTCCTTCCTCACTACTAGGAACTAAATAGGAAAAAAAAAGCACAAAAGCCAGCTCGTCATCATCAAAAATGTTAACGGCTGCGGAGGAAGGAGGAGAAAAAAAAAGTGGAGAAAATAATCTATATTGAGGAAGAATTTTATTTGAGGAATAAAGATTGAAAATTATCCTTAGTCAACTAATGAATTTAAACACAAATAAAACACAATCAAAATTATTACAAACAACAATAAAAATAGAACAAAATTCATATAAAAACACCCTAATAAAATCAATAAAAAACTTTTAAAATCTATTGGGACCCAACAAATTTGAAAACTATTTTGAAAATGAAATTTTACAAATTAATTTTTGTTTGAGTTTGAGTTTGAGTTTGAGTTTGAGAGGTACAACCCTATAGCTAGCTAGCTATATATAGCAAAGTATTAACGAATTAATTTCATCAGATCCAAAAACAACAATAGTCAAAGTTGAAAGACGTACAGTAAAGGTAGCTAGCTCTCAGAAGATGGGGTACAGTAATTCATTAATATTGAGTGCAACTGCAAGTCAGTTAGTGTAGTTCATTTCACTCCTCACTAAGGCCCAAGCTATCGTTTTAGCCTATAAACCTGGCTACATAAAGCAGATAAGAAGAATTACTGTAGAATCTTGAAGGAATTTGTATGTTAACAGTTGACATATATTTTACTCTTCAAATTATTGCCAGTAATATTGTTAAGTTGAGAATCCAATTATGAACAATTTTACATATATACTGACAACAAATAAGTCCAGCTCAAAATTAACACGTATACATATATCTTTATATTATTCTGGAGAGGGACTTTCACCTTCTGAGCTCATAGCATATATGCAGAAAGTAAAAGTAACATATTCATGCAGAAATTGAGAATATATGATGTAAAATATTCTAATCAATTAACTAAAATAAAAAGAAATGAAATAATATATGGAGCTCACCTAGCTGCAACTCTTGCATTGAGATCTGCTTAATTGGCTCCAAATGAAGCGCGCAGCAGTATTCCGATCTCTATCTCATTCATCCCAATCTCCAGTCTCCAGTCTCCAGTCTCCAGTCTCCAGCCTCCACTCTAAACCAAAAGCCAAATGCATATATAACCAAAAAAAGGCCATATTAAATTGAAAGAGGCCCTGTGGTCGTGTGCACTTGAAAACCCTTAAATCCATAAAACAATTAAAGACAAATATCTATTTCTTACTCTGTTTTTGTGAGAGAAGATCGAGAGTGCCTCGAAAAAGGCTTTGTTCTTACAGAGAGAGAGAGAGAGAGAGAGAGAGAGAGAGAGAGAGAGAGAGAGCTGCATAGCCGGCCACTCGTCTTTTTGAGTTCGTACATTTGAACTTTTTGGGCCAATATGCCTTTTTCTGAATATAAATGAATTACAGGGTTTAATTAGTGTTGTTGGATTAGATTGGATTTGCTTGTTGGTGTGATCTTATCGTAGGTGTGATCTTATAATGGCCGTGTTTGGTGGAGCAGTGTCAACTCTCTAGGCTGTAGTACGGACGGATCATAGTTGGATGATGGAGCTACAACATAATTAACTCTTTAATTTTGTGGTTTGAATAAATGGATTAAAGCAGCTAGTAATTGATTATCATCTGCTGGTCTGGTGGTACCTGCAAATTAGGAGAGAAATGATTTAATGAAAAGAAGTGAATCTAGGGAATCCAAACAGGTCATGCACAAGATCTAATTTACCAAACAAAACAGGAGCACAAGATCTCCGCATACCCACTACACATTAGTCACACTCATATATTTACACAATCAAGGCTTATATATTGTTTATTATATTGTGGATATTATGCTGATATGGTACTAAAGTGATGCCAACATGAATGTTGTTATATTACACGATTAAAATTTTACACAATTATTGTAAAATTGTTAATATATCGTCGAGTATCTCATTCCAACTAATTAAATTAATACTCCATAATAAATAAAGTACAAGATTCTCTCATGCCATGCTAAACAAATAGCTATCTTAAACAACTAATAACAAAGTACTATAGGAAGATTAAATCTTATCCCATATCATGTTAAACAAATAACGGTCCTAAACTACTAATGCAGCAGAAATTGTGATTTTCGGATTCATGACCTATGAGTACACCGAGTTTGAAGACGGAATCAGAGTCCTAAAACAAATCTATTCAAATTTAGCAAGTAAACCGGATAATTCCTAATTTAAAGCCAAAAACAAATTTATAATTAAGACAATATTTGCCAACATATACATATAATGCATGTAAGAGAGAGAGAGAGAGAGAGGTTGAGTAGTTGTAAACAGTGAGAAGTAGGCAGAAATATGTGTGTATGTTACAGTTGAACGCCAATTAGCATGATTATGTTTGCGGTTGCTTTTTTTCATTTCTTCATGTAATTAAAAAAAGCTCGCGAATAAAGTGATTAGACTTCTGAGAACTGCAACTGCAACTGCTTCACTGTTTATATTTTGAAGTGATCGATGAAAAGTGAGTTGCTGATGAGCTCGAGATGATTTAAAAATTGTGTCATCTTCTTTTATTATTTGAAGCTAGCTGGGAGCAGCAGCAGCCAGGAACCCAGCAAGCCAGCAAGCCTGCCTGACTCTGATTCAGTTGCTGTAAAATAATGTCCATATATATCGGAATCGGAGGACTCTGTAGAGTTGAATGTCTCATGCATGTACAAAGTAACACAGGCAGGCTATATACATCAACGATTGCTGCAACTTTGCAGACTCTGCTGACACTCTAAAACTTCAAATTTACATAATGATTTAATTACCGACATGTCCTCTTTTGATTACCTTAATTAAGGCACTAACAATAATAGTGCATTTCCAACAGTACCTCATCAAGATAATTAGCTACCTAGATTAATTAATACTAGCCTCACTGTAGCGGCTCTGCGCAGGCGCGAGGCGCGAGGCGAACTCCACGCGCCATTTTTCGTTACCTGAGATTACGTTATTTTCTATTTACAATTCTCATATATAAAAATGACTAAATCATATAATAATATCGGATCGTGTACAACCTAAATTTACATAACAAATACGCATACTTAGGGAGATTTTGAATTTTCCTTTACATAAAAAAAATGCGTACATCAAAAATAAAAATTCAAAATCTCTCTAACTAGGTACATTTGTTATGTAAATTTAGTTTGTACATGATTCTATTTTATTATATGATTTTGTCATTTTTATACTTGAGAATTGTAAATAGGAAATAACGTAATCTCGAGTAACGAAAAATGGCGCCCGGAGCCCGCTGAAGAGCCTCGCGCGGGTGCGGAGCCGCTCGCAGTGAGGCTAGTATACTTATTATGTAAACAAAAAATACCTAATACCTACTTCCTATTTGGGACTAGAGAGATTTTGATTTTTCCTTTACATAAAAAAATACCTACATCAAAAAGGAAAATTCAAAATATCCCTAGACCCAAAAATTCGGATAATGCAAAGTGGCGCACGAAGCTTGCCAAAAAGCCCTATGCAGGCGCAGAGTCGAGCAGTCAGTCAGTTATATAATATATGATTTGATGATTTTTATATTCGATAATTGTAAATAAGAAATACTATAATTTCAAGTTGCGAAGGAGGGCGCGTAGAGCGCGCCAAAGAGCCTCACGTAGGCGCGGAACTGCCTACAGTGAGGCTAGTGTTTATACTTCCAATATGATTTTCATTTCTATTAATATCTCTAACAAACATCAAAATCTGAGTTTTTAATTTAAAACCAAAGTATTTATATTCAATGTAAAATATAAGATACAACTGGAGTTTTATCCAAGAAATCTAAGTTCACTAGTACGCGAGTTTGCATCAACATCAACATATTGCAATTTGGCCTCTTATAATCCCTTTTATTTTCTCATGCGTGAAAATTTCTCAAGCCCTTTTTTTTGTCAGGTCCATGGAATTTCCCCTCCCCTCCCCTCTCCCTAATTTTTTTTTTAAAATCAGAAACTGAAATTCATCTACTATAGACTTATCTTAAATTTATGTATGAATAAAAAACATAGTGAGTGAGCACGAAAGATAAAGAGTGGGGTTCTCCAATCAATCAACTTTACTAAATAATGTATAAATTAATTTACATCATAAAATGCTTTGAGAAATTGTAACTATTCAGATATATTAAGCGATTGAGACATAAAATTTGCACATAACTCAAATACATAAAAACATTATACTTTAAGACCACTTGCGCCACCCATTTCTTTGTATTTGATATTTCACTTTTTCATTGTTAGCCTATGAACAAACAATATGAGACCAATTAGTCACTCAAAAAAAAACAATATGAGACCAATTAGTGCCGTCAAATTGCATTAAATTACTAATATTATAAAATAATTGATTAATGATTTCAGATCAGCATAATACCTTAAATTTTGATAATCTCTCTGAGGCATCATATATACTCCAAATATCGCAAGAAGTCTATCAAAAATTATGTCAAGTTCATTAGAAAGTTCAATTATCTTGAACACTAGTTAAAAAGAAATTTAAAATTGATTATATGTTCTTCTACCTCAATCTTGTGCCTTATTTTCTTGATGAAAGCATGACGACGATGCCGGTAAAACTGTCCAAAATTGAAGGATAAAATTTATCACTGTAGGGTTAATTAGTTTATTATCAAAATTCATTGTAAAAGTACACAAACAGAAAATTATTATAAAATGATGGCATATAAATAATTAACCATCTTTCATTTGTCCAAAAAGAAATATATTTATTATTAAATTTAAAATGGATAAATATATAAACTCAAACCTGCAAACCTACAAACCTACAAACCTATCCCCCTTAAGACTACAACACATAAAAAAAAAAAAAAAATCTCTATAAGTAGTAGAAAAATAATTTGAAATTTTGAAAATAATAAAAAATCCTTAATTTGGGAGTCAACCGAGTCATTTTGGGGATAGAGGGACTTGAACCCTCACGATTTCAAAAGTCGACGGATTTTCCTCTTGCTATAAATTTCACGTTGTAACAAATTTTGAAATATAAAATGTTATAAACTACCTGGCTTAAAAAGTCTTTATGTTTTCGATTGCGTTTCCTCCTGTGCCACCAAAACAATTTTTTATAAAATAAATTCTTGAAATTTGTTAAAAGCAAATAAAATTTGTACCTAATTTGTGAAACAGTTTTGTATGTCCAAGTAAGGTAAGAGAGACTTGCTTGTTTAAGCTCCTCCAATGCACGATAAAAACGCCATCTGAATTATTGTTGTATTGCATGGTTAGTTACTTGACATTACTAAGTTAGTAGTTAGATAAAATAGTAATGATTGTACATACTATTCTGTTTTTTTTTCCTATTCATTCAAAATCAATCGACCAAGATCAGTTGTGTTCATTGTAATGGAATAGCTAGAACATGTCGAGACAATTGCAACATGACAAATACGCTTTGCATCATTATCTTTCTTTATATCCTCCATTTGGATGTTTTCCTACAAAGCCACAACAAATATAATCTTACATTTGAACGATGTCATTGAAGTAGGAATAAATTGTGAAAGAGTTTGGTGACTTTCAACCTTGCCATGAAATTCTTTTGCATTATAATCTTAGGCAAACTGAAGAAAGTAATTAACTTGAGATTTTTATATAATTTCCACAGTACACTTCAAAATAGCATAAAAATTATGAACCAATAAAGTTTTGAATTAAATGTTTGTTTCATCATGAATCAAATGAAATTTGTTGTCTACATGGAAAAACAATCATAAATGGTAAAATGTGAACTAAAACAACCTCACATGAGCTAAACCAAGCTTATATACAGAACTAATCAACCCCTTTAGTTTCTAATGGAATTCAATGGAAATAAATGAATCTAATTCAATTCGATTATTTCAAGTTCTATGACTTATCATACATATAACAACTCACATACATACATATGTGCTTATCATACATACCACAACACAAAAGAAATAATCATGCAAGTGTGAGATAGAGAGGAAGATGAATTGACGAAACCAATAGCTTAATTCAAGAACCCATATCTGAATTCACATAACCCACAGAAAAATTTCTGTACCCATAGCTGTATTCGCAATGTGTATTGTAGAATAAAACATCACCGCACAAATTGAAACAAATATAAAAAGAAGACGATGGGTGAAAGCAGAATTATCACTAACCCGTGGCTAGTAGAAACTCGTGCGGATGAAAGTCTATGAACTAAATCTGGCCCTCATGACATTTGAAATCATGCATCAGTTTTCCAACAGTCAAGTCCCACAACTATTAAAATATTGAATATTGGTTCATATTGCGGCAGAAGAAAATGGCATATTTAGGTTTACTTTCTATAGATTACATGTATAAACATTCATAGCAACCTAAGAAGATATTACATGTATAAACATTCATAGCAACCTAAGAAGATAGAAGGAAATATTTGGTAAGAGGAATGCAATTCAAACCAAAAGGTCTTGTAAAGCTAAGAGGGCTAATAAGCTTATTGGTAGAATTTTGCAGTTAAGGATTGTTGCCTAGGAGAGAGAGCAGAAAGGTCTTGTAATTCCTAGATGTATCTGAATGAACTGTATCATGCATTGATTTTGCAAATTGATTTTGATATTCTTGCTTTATGTATTGCATATCGATCAATCTCAGCCTTTGTGACAATTACCCTCATGAGTGTCAGGTCATCTATTCCTAACCCCCAACCCTTCACCACTCTGTGTAAAACCTGCAGCCAATCTTAAAATTTAACCTTTCATCATCTAATACTTCATCTCATTCATATAAACGAAACTCATTTGTATCATAAGACATGATCAAGCATGTGCTATAAGTACGTAGGAGTGTTTGATTAATTGCATTGGTAAGTACCATTGCAAAATGATTGCCAGGATTGTCAACACATTCCAAAATAGTCAATAGTGCATGAGAAAAAAAACCCAAATGTTTCCTTTGTTACTGCCTGTGATCATAAGTAATGTTGAGATTAAGTAGTTAGTTTAATTAATCGTAATTAGCTAGGGTCAGGGTTATACATGCTTGATCAGGATTTAGTGGCACCTTTTGCAAAGAATGGATGTATATACGTAGATGAGCACAACAAACAACATTCAAATGTACCCTGTTTCTGTCACTCTGGCCTTATACAAAGCTGCCGTGTACAAAGTCTTCTCATCAGTTTCTAATTTCTTCACTCTGGCCTTATATAAAGCTGTTGTATCCTTCTGCACCATCCCTCTATCATATTCCGGACCTTTTTACTGAAATCCACAAATGAAAATAAGCATGCAAGTGTGAGATAGAGAGGATGATGAATTGACAAAACCAATAGCTTAATTCAAGAACCCATAACTGAATTCACATTGTTTGGGTGATCAAGTAGCTAAGAACGAGTTTGGTGATAGTTTTGGTGATCAAGCTGCCCTGCAATCGGTTTCAAGCAGTGAGAAGCAATTAGAGGAGTTAGTTAGTTAGTTAGAACTGACTGTTTATGAGCTGTAGTCCATAGCCACGTGGCTCCATTACATAGGGTTAGCTAGTTTAGCACAGCCAAGAATATATTAGCTGCTTTTTGCTCTCTTTTCACTACACTTTTTGTGACACCGAATACAATCAATTGTAAAGAAATTGAACCGTCTCCTTCTCTCTCTTTTCCATTCCTTCAATCTCTCTGAAGAGTCTTCAAAGGTTTTCATGGTATCAGAGCTTCACCTCGATCCGTGATACCTAGCTGGAGTTTCCTGACTACAACCTTCAAATACCTGCAAGCATTGAGCTAAGTTCTTTCTCTCGTCTTTCTCTCTTCTTAATCGTTTTTCCTCCATTGTTGCTACCTTCGAGTTGTTTTCTCTTCCGATTGTATTAAAGATTGCGCTCGGTTGAATTCGTGTTTTTCGCACATGAAGTTAGATGTTCATATGAAGTTTCTGGTTGTTGTGTGACTGAGGATCAGTTTCTTGTTAAATTCTTGCCTTGCGTTCTTGAAGTTAGATGTTTGTATAAAATCCTCTGTCTGAATCTGTGGTTAAGAATCAGTTGTTAGTTTTCTTCATTGATGAAAAAGTTAAATCAGTGATCGAAGATCGTTTACCTACTTGAAGTTGCTTATTAGTCTGCTTAAAGCTCTAAGTTCACTTTTCCTTCTGTATCCTTCACGGAAAATATGTCGAATTCACACGCTCCAAGTTTTGGCCCCAGTTCTGCTTCTCAAACCACACCTATTTTCCTGCCAAACATTGTGCTCGATGAGTCTAATTACTCTACCTGGATTTTTCGGATGGAGTCTTTTTTGGGAGGATTGCACTTGCTTGGCTTTGTTGATGGTACAAACAGGTGTCCTCCTGAGTTTGTATTGGCTGATGATGGTCTCACTAAGGTACTCAATGATGCCTATGTGACATGGAAAGGTCAGGACCAGAACATCATCAATCTGATAGGACAGACTCTGAGCTCTCGAGCCATGTCTTGTGCTGTAGGAAGCACTTCAGCTGCTGCAATGTGGTCAAGCTTAAAGTCCAAGTTTGCTGATTCAAATAGACAGAACATTCTACAACTAAAGACCAATCTTCAGAGGACTAAGAAAGGTCAAGATTCAATTGAGGTGTATTTGGAGAAAATTAAAACAGCCAGAGATGCCCTTGCCACTGTGGGAGTCATATTGGATGATGATGATGTAGTAGTGACAGTTCTTGAAGGTCTTCCACCTGAATTCACTGCCATCAAGACAATAATCAGAACTCAAGCCACCTGCTCCATGACAAATCTTAAGACTCTTCTCAAAGCAGCAGAGTATGATCTGGAGCAGGCCTCACAGTTCACACCAATGCATAATCTGACTGCTATGATGGCTAACAGTTCCTTAACCACTCAGGATGCATCTGGTCCCTCCACTGTCTCCAGTGTGCCTTCTGGACCAGTCAATCTTTCCAATACTCAGCCATTGATGTATCCTAGTGGTGTTCCCCCCTTACCACTGTCATCTCAAGCTCAGTTCACTCATACTGTCAATCCTTCCAATACTCAGCCATTGATGTATCCTAGTGGTGTTCCCCCCTTACCACTGTCATCTCAAGCTCAGTTCACTCATATGCCAGTGTATCCTATGGGGTTCCCCTTTGACTCTGGTAATGGTAATTCACAGTTTCCAGCCCTGATTGCTAATAGCAATGGAGGAGGAGGTAGGTTTGGAGATCGTGGCTCTGGTTCAGGAGGAAGGGGTTATCAGTTCAGTCCAAATTCAGATGTTTGTCAGTTGTGTAATAAACCAGGCCATAGTGCAAGAACTTGCAACAGTCTGCAGGCTTATAACACACAGGGAGGAGGTGCTGGAAATAGGTTTTCTGGAGGAAATGGTGTTGAATGTCAGTATTGTGGAAGAAAGTTTCACACAGCAGACAAATGCTACCATTTGATTGGCTTTCCCAATCAGAGAATGCAGTTTGGAGGATACAATAACACCTTCAAAGCAGGAGGGTATAATACCAATTTTAAATCAGGCGCCTCTCCTGGTGAGTTCCACAATAACATCTCCAGTGGGTTTTCTGGCAATTCAACCTCTCAGTTTGGCATTCCTGAAGGATCCTCGGCCAATCAATGTGGTACCTCTGGTGGACTCTCAAACAACCTCAATCTCACTAACAAAGATTCTAGCATGCCTGTCTCTGTTCAACATGCCATGATGGCATCCGGTTCAGCTATGGTCTCTTCAGCTGGTTCTTCATCTATGCCATATTGGCTTGCAGACTCATGAGCTTCTAACCATATGACAAGTGACATTCAACTTCTCAACAACATTGCCTCTTATCCTACCACTGATACAGTTACTGTTGGCAATGGTGAGACTTTGCCCATCACACACAGTGGTCACTCAACACTTGGCATACTGGCACTATCCAATATACTGCTTATTCCCAAACTTAAGGCCAACTTACTTTCTGTTCATCAACTCTGTAAGAACAATAACTGCAGAGTTATACTTGATGAATCTGAATGCATTGTGCAGGAAAAGGTGCAGGGTCAAATACTATTCAGGGGATTGAGTAGGGGAGGATTATATCCTCTTCCTTGTTTTTCTGGTACACCTAAGACACAACACAGTTACAGTTCCAGCCCTTGTTCAGATCAGACACATGCTGCTGGGAAAGAGCAACTACAACACTCAGCTCTTATTGGGAAACAAGTTCAACATGAACTGTGGCATAGACGGCTGGGACATCCTTCCAATGAAATCACTCAGGTTATGTTACAAAAAACAGGTCTAGTCAATATTAATAAGTCCTGCACCAGCTCTCATCCTTGTCAAGCTTGTATAGCAGGCAAGTTTACTAAACTTTCTTTTCCAACCTCCACTTCTAGAGCTAGTGAGCCATTTGCTTTAGTCCATTCTGATGTTTGGGGTCCTGCACCTCAATCATCGATAGAAGGTTACAGGTATTTTGTACTCTTTATTGATGACTGTACAAAATACACATGGATGTTCCCCATGATCAATAAAAGTGAAGTGTTTGGTCATTTTAAGACTTTCTTTGCCTTTGTGTTAACTCAATTTCAAGTTTCTGTGAAATGTTTGAGATCTGATGGTGGTGGAGAGTTCATGAGTATCAAATTTAAGGAGTTTTTGAGTGATAAAGGTATTATGCATCATGTCTCTTGTCCCTATACCCCTCAGCAAAATGGAATTGCTGAAAGAAAAAACAGGCATGTAAAGGAAACTGCTGTGACTATGCTTAAGCAGGCCTCTCTCCCAGACTGTTTCTGGTATCATGCATGTGCCTTGGCAATCTTCCTAATTAACAGGATGCCTACTGCCACACTACAGATGCAGTCTCCATTTGAGAAATTATATCTGAAGGTTCCTGATTTAGATGCTCTTAAAGTGTTTGGATGTGCTTGCTATCCTCTCTTGACTCACTACAACACCAACAAGCTCATGGCCAAATCAGATCAGTGCATTTTTGTTGGTTTTGCTCTAGGGTACAAGGGTTTCATTTGCTATCATAGGAACACAGCCCGGTTTATTATATCTCGACATGTCATCTTTGATGAACACTGTTTTCCATATGCACTGTCATCCTCAGTACACAGTCCTCACCTCTCAGTCCAAGATTCACAAGATACTCCAGACCCTCCATCTCATCTAGTCAGCTTTCAGGAGCCTGAGCCCTCTTCAGGACAATCAATACCTTTTATGGTTTCCACAGGTGCTTCATCTTCCTCAGCAGGTCCACAGATGCATAATTCTCAGCTCTCATCACCTAGTTCCCAGGTTCCTATACCTGTTACTGGTTCCCCATCACCTCCAGTACAAGAATCCCAGGGTGTTTCAGGTTCTGGTTCCCCATCACCTTCAGTACAAGAATTGCATCTTTCTGCTGATCCTGTAATTACCTCTCCTACCTCTGTGCCCTTGTCTTCTGCACCAAATGATGAGTATCCCATTGATCCTTCCCCCATCTCTGCTGATTCTGGACCTAATCTGCTAGTTGATCTCACTGCTTTCTCTCCAGAACACCATACCTCCATTTATTTTGGGGAATCTACAGGTGCTGTCACAGTTAGTACCACTCCAGGAGAGGGCCTATCTATCCTTCTTGATACTACAGCTGAAAAAAACAGTTCTAATCCCATTTCTGAGGCTAACATCTTGCATCCTATTGATGGCTTACCTGCTGTCTCTTCCAATGTTCATCCTATGCTTACTAGAGCCAAACGAGGTATTTTTAAACCCAGATGTCTACTAGCAATTCACTCTCACCTCTCTATTGATCCAAGTCTCACTGAACCTCATTCCTACAAGGCTGCTCTTCAGTGTCCTGAGTGGAGGGCAGCAATGCACAGTGAAATGCAAGCCTTGAAATCACAGAATACGTGGACTCTGGTTCCTCCTCCTTCCAATCGAAATATAGTCAGCTGTAAATGGATTTTTAGGCTGAAAAAAAATGCAGATGGAACAATTGCTAGACATAAAGCACGTTTGGTGGCTAGAGGTTTCAGTCAAGCCCAGGGCATTGATTATGATGAAACCTTCTCTCCTGTCATTCGCCATACAACGGTTAGGTTGATGCTAGGCTTGGCAGCTCACTTTGGCTGGAAATTACATCAATTAGATGTCAAAAATGCTTTCTTGCATGGTCATCTGCTGGAGGAAGTCTACATGTCACAGCCTGGAGGATTTCTTGATCCTGATCACCCTGACTTTGTGTGCAAACTTGAGAAATCACTGTATGGATTAAAACAGGCCCCTAGAGCTTGGAATGACAGGTTCACCAGTTTTCTTCCTACCCTAGGTTTCTCTACTTCGTATGCTGATCCTAGTCTGTTCATCAAGAGTGAAGCTGGTTCCTTGGTTTATTTACTACTCTATGTGGATGACATCATCATCACAGGTAATGATCTGAGTATGGTTCACAATGTTAAAACAGCATTGCAGCAGGAATTTGAGATGACTGATCTTGGTAATCTGCATTACTTCTTGGGATTGGAAATCAAGTACCTACCAACTGGTGGCTTGTTTGTTTCCCAATCCAAATATGCCAAGGATGTGGTGATCAAGGCAGGAATGACAAGCTGTAACACTCATCCTACACCTAGTCAAGTTGGGGCTAAACTATTTAAAGAAGGGCAGTGGCTCACAGATGCTGAGACTTCTTATTTCAGAAGCTTGGTGGGATGCTTGCAGTATCTCACTTTTACTCGACCCGACATTGCCTATAGTGTTAACACGGTTTGTCAGTTTCTTCAACAGCCCACTCATCAACACCTGATTGCTGCTAAGAGGATTCTGAGGTACATCCAAGGAACAATTGATTATGGCATTGTTTTGCAGGCTGCTTCACCAACAAACACAGGACTTCACCTTCAAGCTTTTGCTGATGCTGATTGGGCAGGAGATCCAAACAACAGGAGATCCACCACAGGTTTTGTCATTCTTCTCAATCAGTCTCCTATTTCCTGGTGCAGTAAAAAACAGCACTGTGTTAGTCGATCATCCACAGAAGCTGAATACAGGAGTATGGCTGACACCACCTCTGAACTTCAATGGCTCAAGCACGTATTCAAAGACTTACAACTTACTCTTGCTGAAGTTCCTTCACTCCACTGTGACAATATCTCTGCCCTTGCCCTTGCAACCAATCCCGTGCATCACTCCAAACTAAAACACATAGAGGCAGATGTTCATTTCACGAGGGAAAAAGTGAAAGATGGTTCCATCACTCTGCGTTTTGTTGCCTCTAAGCTTCAACTAGCAGATTTGTTCACAAAGGCTCTATGCTCACCTCAGCACAACTTCTTTTGTCACAGCTTGATGTTGTGTTCCCCCCCATCAAGCTGAGGGCGGGTGTTTGGGTGATCAAGTAGCTAAGAACGAGTTTGGTGATAGTTTTGGTGATCAAGCTGCCCTGCAATCGGTTTCAAGCAGTGAGAAGCAATTAGAGGAGTTAGTTAGTTAGTTAGAACTGACTGTTTATGAGCTGTAGTCCATAGCCACGTGGCTCCATTACATAGGGTTAGCTAGTTTAGCACAACCAAGAATATATTAGCTGCTTTTTGCTCTCTTTTCACTACACTTTTTGTGACACCGAATACAATCAATTGTAAAGAAATTGAACCGTCTCCTTCTCTCTCTTTTCCATTCCTTCAATCTCTCTGAAGAGTCTTCAAAGGTTTTCACACATAACCCACATAAAAATTTATGAACCCATAGCTGTATTAGCAATGTGTATTGTAGAATAAAACCTCACCGCACAAATTGAAACAAATATAAAAAGTAGACGAAATAAAATTAACAGATAAATTGAATGAATGGAAACATTCTAATTAGGATTAATGAAAAAGAAATTGACCTATTCAAACCTCAACCAACAAAATATATGAAAAAAACCTTATTGAAACGTAGATATTTGTTGGAATTCTCCATTCAATCTATGAACCCAGTAATTAAGTGACAAAACCAATTGGGAAATTGATGAATCCATACCTAAATTCAAAAAACCCATAATTACATTGAAATAAAAAGATTGAAAATCCTAAAAAAAATTCATACCTGAAGCTGGCGGCCCGAAGATGACAGCACCTATTCTTTCTGGCTATCGTTGAGGGCTCTCTTTTCCTCTCTGGCTCTCGCGCTCTCTCTGTCTCTGAAGGCTCTCTCTCTCTCTCGCTCGCTCGAGCGTTCGTGGAGGAGAGAGCAGTCGTGAATCTTTTTCTGTTCGTGACAGTTTTGCTGAATTTTTTTAAAGTTAATTTTTAAAATATGTTAATGGTGAATAATATGATATTAAAATTAAACCATCAATGTAGTTAATTTCTGTCGTTGAAGATTTTTTGTTAAGTAAAGATATGATTGTCCAAAAACTTAGTGAAGCTTATTAACCCTCTTGGCTTTATAATAATAGAGATGTAAAATTAACAAATATTCATTCTCATAATTAATTATTATTATAAAATCATTAGCCTAAATTATGTCGATTATTGAAGCAGAAATCATACTAGCCGCGAAAAGTCTTCACAACGTTTCCTCTTGATTCACCCGTCATAATTTTCGTCATTAACTAATTAATTGTTGACATATCCTAAAAATAACTCTGAAGGTGATAAAATAAAAAATAGCAATTTGCACTAATTTTCGGCCTAAATAAAGATATGCAAAGTCAATATATACAGAACTTTATCACTAAACACTTTTGTCATTGTCCTTTTTTGTTGCCCCACAGAATTCATGTCTTCAATTCTGTGCATTATGAAATAAATTATAACAAATTGATTTCGGATGCCTTTGATTTTCCTATCTAAGCTGGGTCTAGAAATGTTGATTTCTCCGATGTTCCTAAATCTGAAGACTATGGACTCATAGATGGCTTGTGCAAAGCTAAGGAGATTGGCATTTCCAAGTTTTTGGTGAAGAACGATTCCAAAAACCCTATTAATACCATCATCCACCCCAACTAGGCGCTTTGGAATCTCCACACAATCCTCAAGAACACTCGTATCCTCAGTAACTCATTTCATCCCATAAACTTCAAGCAGGTGCTCAACTTTGTCGCCGATACTATTGGTAGCGTAAGGGCTAAGACACAATACTGTTGATCCCTCTTAGTGGTGCAGATCCCTTTCTTATAGTGCTACAAGGACTTGGAAATCTGATTTTGTTGACGATGATTGTTTAAGAGGCTTTGCCTTCTAGTTCTTTCTGTATTTCTTTTTCGTAACCAAAAAAATTAAAAAGCGTAATTACATGAAAGTGTCCCTGGGTTTTTTTCATGGATGGTTAAGATTTTAATGAAACGAAAACATTGCGAACAAAATTTACATAACACACGACATAACTTGATAACATTGACAAACTGAACACTAGTCGATATTAGCAGCGGTTTCGTTTCATCACTTAAAACATGATTACATACAAGTTCCAATCCAGACATAATCCGTATCCAAACTGAAGCCGGATCTAGAAGCCTGCTGCAACATACGCTGTCATAGAGACCACTAATTTCGACATAACCCAACCCGTATGTATAACTAGACGCGTCTCACTGTGATTGGAGCTCCATTGCGCCTGCTTGAAGAAACCGGATTCTGAGACCATGATGATGGCTTGAACCCCCCTGCAATTAAGTTAGATGCTGCAGCAGCACTTATTTTCCTTCTCTTAGATTCTAGTTCCAAACTTCTTTTATCAGGCTTGGAATAAGTCCCAGATGACCCAGGAAAAATTGAGGAAGCATTGATCAAAGCTCGTTTATCCTTTCTACTTTTTTCAAACCTGGAAGCAAACTTCACCCGCGATGCAGCAGCAGCATCCTCCTCTGCCGCAGGAAGCAGCCGTATATTGAGACCCCTTTTCCTTGCAGCACCCTCTTCTTCGGCAACTCTTTTCTTTTGAGCCTGAAATAAAACGATAAAAAAGTGAGGAAATCCATTAGGTACAGCCAAATTCAACACTCAAGTTCAGTTCAGTTCATTCGCTACTAAGCGTCTCAATATGAGGCAGTGAGAGGTGCAAGAAGAGGGGAGAAATCTTTTTAAACAGTTTTTCATGTAATTTTTTTCCTTTGTTAATCCTTACATCATATCAAAATACTTTAAAAAGCATCCAGGAACAGGGCACAGTACAAATCAAATTATCTACCCCATTCATTGATTTTTCATTCCCCTTTTTTTTTTTTGGTAAAAAAACCACACAAAAAAAAAAAACTGAAAACTAACAATTTTTACTCTTTTTTTTTTTTACCTATGGACATCAAACGATCATGTTGAGTACAAAAGAAAAACATTAAAAAGAATAACCAAATATGATCAATTACATACCCTAAGTTTGGCCCTGAGGAACTTGTTGAGGGCATAGTCATCTAAATTCCTCTCATCAGAGATTCGCTGTAGGCGCACTAATACTGGCTCGGCTTCTTTCTTCTTTTTCATATCCTCTTCTTGATGTTCAAGACGATAAAATGGATCCGCAAGCATACCCTTTTCTGGAGAACAAAGAATTAAATTTTATTTAGAGGGGGAACATCAAAATAGTGAAACAAGCATTCCAGCATCAATAAGTGAGCCTTTTCCATGGCACAGCTCACATTAAAAAACAGCACTGAAACAACAATGTTCATTCCGTTCTTTTTCTTCCTATTTGTGGTTGATTTCAAGTTAGCACAATTAAAGAACAATTAGCTCAATCAGTTTTCAAAAGCCATTATAAAGGTCATAAATGAAATGAAATTAAAATCATTTATATCTACTTCAAAACCAACCTTCATCTGCAGGGAGTGCAAAGGTTTCAGCATCTTCAATGTCATATTCCTCAGTCTTTTGAGTGGCCCCACTAATAATCACGTACTGGCAATTCTTTGGATCTGTCTGAATAACAATCTCATGTTTGCAGCAGGGAGACTTCATGGAAAAGCTCCATATCTGGGGAAAAGAAGATTTTGATTGTGAATAAACAGAAAATTCATTTCCGAAAGGAATAGTCAGAAGAACCGATAGCAGTTGAAAATATACCTTTGTAGAATAGTAATTTCCGACTTGCTTTTTTTCTGCATTAAAACGGACACCCTTTGCAATCATAGAATTGCACCCACCGCACCATATATGGTAAGGCATCTCAAACCTGAATGCAAGATAATCAGCATATCACAACTTGTATAATCAAAACAGAACTCATATAATCAAATATCCGAACTTGTCAGTAAAAGTAATTAACTAAGTTTCCCTAGAGCTGATTAGAGACATAACATGAAAAATAACATTGATAGGCTGTTGTCACAAATTCGACCACCTCCTAAACTAGAAGACCACATTACCGATAACTTATAGAAGGAAAATAACCATTTCATTTTAAAAAAGGTTATAATCTCATAAAGATACCATTGATAAGGTTTAGTTAGCAAATCAAATTTGTTTAAACCCACTCAACCACATTAAAACTTTCCTTAACAAAACATATTTCTTGAGACGCATTTGGACTACCTATGAAACACTTATTGTAATACGAGCTTGATTGTTACCTTATAATCAAAATCCCTTGGTCCAATTTCCTTGCTCTCTCCCTTAGAGCATGCTGACCATTGAACTTGTTCAAAGAACCCTGAACCAAAAAGCAATGTTAGAACTCGACATACCATCCCATTATAATGATATATCGTAACAAGAGTAGAACGCAAGTATACCTTCTTTGGAGACCATTCTGGGGGATAGTAGAAGTTGTCTGCCCTAGCAGCTGCAAGTGTAGACTGCAGAAATCCAAGAAAATCAAATTTAGCATATTGAACAGTATCAGCGGAAAGAAAAACCAAAGCTAAATACTAAGATGGAAAATTCGAGAAGTACAAATAGAACAAATTCATCTCTAGCCCAGGGAGCAAGAATCTCTAACTGCTGTTATGAAACATGTACAATCAACTTCATTAACAAAAAAAAAAATAAAAAAATATCATCCTAACTTTTGCTCGTGAAGTAGGTTTACTCATCCCCTTTTTTCATAGTAACCTGAATCTAAACTCTACGACCAGCAAAATCCTTTAATTTTTTATGCGACTAAGAAGACGCGAATGTATGTTCTCAAATAATCCAATTTATGCCCTACTAAAATCCAGACACTCGAAGGAACGATAAATGGAATGAGAAAATTCAATATTTTGATCGATACCAGAAAAAATTCTCAAAAAATTTAAAAATTCAGAGAAATTAATTCGAAAGCCCCAATTATTTCTAATCGATACCAAAACCCTAAGATTGTAGTAGCATATCGAACAATAAACCCTGATTAACGGAATTATTCGAAGGAAAGAGATGATCTTTGCATACCATTTTCGCTTTGTTGAATTACTCGGTCACCGCGGAAACCTTGATCAATCAACCGATCGGCTCAAGTCGATCGTCTTCTTCAACTTCTCTTCTCGTTTTCCGTGTTTCCTTACAAATTAAAATTGCCCTTCCACTACAGTTCTTTTAAGATATTCGGGGCCTGGAGGACTAAATTTGAAGTCGGTGGTGAGTATTTGGGCCTAGCCCAACTTTCCAGTGCCTACGAATGTGGGTTGATACGAACTATTAGATCCAATCGGCACCGAATTGCTCCATATGTATTATTATTTTTTAATTTAAAAAAATTAAAAACAAAATTGATATAGAAACACATTACCGGATAACTAATATGATAATATTTGTATACCATGTCGATGGTACATTCTTGTATAAGCCTTTCTCTTGATCTAATTATGCATATATTGATATATATAATCGAAACCGATAAACTCATAAATCATTATTTCAATATCATTTAAAAAAAAAATTTACAAAATTAAATATTATTTTGATATATATATATATATGGCTTCCCATAAAGATCTTAATTATTACGAAAATCGTTCATTTATTTGATATATATATATATATATAAATGATTGAACGACCTCAAATTTTGTTTTTTTTGTTTTTTTTTTATGTAGAGGATCTTCAAGATTTATAGACCGAAAAGTTCTAATTACGATATAAGTATAATAAAATTATAATATAATATTTGCATATCACATGCATGATCTTTAATATATATATATATATATATATATATATCATAATCAGAACCATACAACCTAATTAATTATCATTTCAAAACCATTAATTATACAATAATTCAACTAATTTGGAGATCATTGCGCTAATAGCTATATATATAAACTAGATGGATAGTTCACTATGAAGATCTTAATTATTACTAATATCACTGATTTGTTTGAATATATATATATAAATGACTAAATCACTTTTAATTTTGTTGATTTATGCCGACATGATCATAAAATGATGATTTAGAAGTATAATCGTTTAGATTATAATGAACGTGTAAGAATTACTCAAGAAATTGAAATGGTAGTTCGAAATGTGTTACTAATAAGGTGGGATACAAACTAATGTTATCCTTAATATAATCATAGACTAAGCTCAAGAATTTTATCCAAATATTTACAAATATAAATTCGAGTTGGTTGAATTGAAGGCTTTGAAGGCAAGCACATCGATTCTATTTTTTCTTCTTATCATTTTTAGTTTTTGATATTTACAATGAACTCTCGAACTCATTTTCAACTTAATGAAAAATTAACGAAGTTAATAAAAAAGATAAAAAAAAAAATACATCACATCACCTAATTGGAGGACATTAATATTTAATTGTGAAGTTCATAGATGAAATGTAATTGAGAAACTAAAAAAATATTGCTAATTAAAAACAACATTTTTTTTTAGGTAATTAAAGTAACATGTACGTATATTAATTCTTTGACCGGGTAAATAAATATGAACTCCATGATAATCGAGAATAAGCAAAATGGAAAATGAATTATTCTAACCAGTCAAAATCAAGGAAAAGTTTTCATAATAGAGATTTGTTTGTGTCTGTCAATCATGGCTTCAATTGATTTTTGATGTTTTATGTTTAATTTTTTAATGTTTAATCATAAATTTGCAAACTAAATGTTACAATCTCAAATCCATGCTATATCCTTTTCAATCATCTCATTCACATTATTTCAGGTAATTGATGCAAACATTGTTTTGTCCCTCACTTTCCCAAAGAGTTACTACTGTTCCTACATTGCTTTGTCAGTAGATAATGTAGATTGCATATCCCCCACTCTTTTTTTTTTACTTAGTTGCACTCCACTCAACTAATTAACCCATTAATAGAGTTATTTCTCACACTAATTAAGCATGCGCTTGTCAAGATCCTTTCAATTAGTGGGTTTCTATCTTAATTAATTTGCTAAAGGATTAATTTTAAATTTGATTCGTGTTACACAAAAATTATGAAAATAATAGTAAATTTATGCACAGAGCTCCACGTTAAAATTATCAACTTTTTTTTTTTTTAATAAGTAAAATTTGAACAATTGAAAAAATTACAAACTTTTGTGACTTGGATTAGAACTATATATATATTTAAGTCCCACACCAGAAGTGAAGGTGTCAGCTGTTGGTATATAAAGAGTACTGGTACCGCGCACTCTATTACTGATGGATCTTTAAGAAAACCCCATAATCATGAATCTTCTAGCTAAATGACTAAAATAAAAAGAATATTTGAACTAATATCGTATTAACTCCTACTTAAAATTGATATAATATACTCCTACCCAACAAACCTTTCTTTTAAAATTAAGAGACCTGTAAGCATTTATAGCTAAAACTTCTAGAAACAAATTAAGTTTTAAGCTCAATAATCAAAACATTCATAATTTAGGGTTTGACAATACATAATAAAACCCTTTTTAAAATTCCTTTATTTCTAAGTAACTTTCACAGTTCGGGAAAAGGGTCTACCGCCCTCTTTTTCTTTTCCCTTCCTCAACATTAAATTAGCACAGAAAGGTAGCAGCAAATCTCACATGAAAGCCAAGCAAACACACACATTTCCATCTCTCTCTCTCTCTCTCTCTTTCTCTCTCGCTCTCATATAAATATATATATATATACACACATATTTATATATATAGCTAGGTTCATTTAATTTGATCATATTGCTAAGCTGTCAAATAAACTGAGGGAAATTTGCATATCGATCTCTTCATTTAACTCCATGCTCCATGCTTCCTCTTCTCATCATCATCCTTCTCCTTTATCAGCTTCTCCACCATGGCCTTGAGAAACATTCCTCACCACCTTCTACTTCTCCCCATTCTTTTCTTCTCCCTTCTCTTCTTGTTCTTGTTTCATGAACATTATTTATACAGCAACTCCAACCCTGCCACCATCAATATTCGCAAACAAATCATCAACAGCCATGGCATTCTAATTGCGTCATCATCATCATCATCTCTCTCTTGTCGCCCTAGTAACTTTGCCACAAGAAAAGTATTAGCAAGCAAATTTGACTTCACCCCATTTGTATATCGCCACCACCAACTCCACCGTCGCATGCAACCACAATCGGCAGCCGACGAGACGGAGATTGATCCGCGTTATGGTGTTGAGAAACGACGTGTCCCGACCGGCCCAAACCCTTTGCACCATTGATCATATATATATATATATATATATATATATAATCCTGCTCACTTTCTCAGGTGAATATATAGCATGAACTCTGAAGGAAGAAGATATTACTGTTAGTACGTGGAATATATATATATATATATATATAATCCATTCCTTCTTTTTGATCGATCGATTTGTTTGTTATTTCCAACTCTCTTTCATTTTTATTTCGTTAATTTAATTGTTCAGGAAACTATATGTAATGCCTGAGTTTGACCAGGTGGTTGTACATGAATGAAATGAGGGAGTGCTGTCTGAGTGCGGGTCGACACTATAATTGTTTTTTCATAATCAAAAAGGAAGAATTAATGAATACTCAAAATTTTTTAGGTTCGGAAATGCATGATTACTGCCATGACATCTAATGCTTTACGATTTTGGTGGATATTTTTGAAGTTAGTGCAAATTAAGAAACTTGAGTAGTTGCGACGGCAAGGCACATTTTTTATCGACAGAGAAAAAGGAAGATATTTACTATTTAACTAATGAGGTTGGTTGCTTTTGTTTCTTTGAAGATTTTGATTAAGCATGCATTAACATGTTGGTCGTCGATCCCAACAAGCGATGAGTTTGGGGCCAGTGCCACTAATGAATTCATTTACTGTGGGTATATTAATGCCGTACGTCATGATCGAATGCTGAATTCAAAATAAATTTCATTGACAATTTGACATTTTTCTTTGACCTAATTGCTAACTGAGCATTTTAAAGTGATTATAAATGAATTTGTGCCACTTTTTTTAATGAGAGAATCTCTTTAAAGTAGAGTACGTCAAGTTGAATCCATTCTCAATTATTATAGGTATATATTTTGGGAAAATTAGTGAAGCAACCCATTGTTATAGTCTCCCGATTTTATTGAATTAATTTTATCAGGTGAAATCTTGAAAAAAGACTACCAATAATTCATTGTCAAGACCTAATTTTCACTCGAATCTTAATTTGTTCATAAGAAAAAATGAATAATAGACCCTAATTCGTTGTAACCAAATCTTAGAGAGGAGCACACATACACATATTTATTATGATCATTAGGCTGCTATCTAAAAATGGATATGAACTTATATAATGTACAGAATGGTCCTTGATAAAAAAAAAAAAACATGTAGAGAATGGTCACTTATTTTTTTTTTTTTTTATCAAGAGTGATATCATTATAATAATATAACAATACTATCAAAATCAAACTAAGATTGAAAAATCTACAAATCAATAGGGCAATACTAATGTATACAAAGCCCCACTAACATGGGACATAGCTGCACTAATAGCTAGTAGACAAAGCCACACTAACCGTGGACAAATGCACATTACTAAAATTATACAAAATTATAAATCAAACCCACCAAGCTCAAAACAACCAGAATTTTAGCATAGATTATAATCCTAAACAAACTATATCCACTAAACAAAACAACCACGATTATCAAATCCATTACATTTGGTCTTAAAGAACATGCAAAACATGTTAAATATGATCGATGACTTAATATTCAGCAATCCAATTGCAGATAAAAACGAATAAAGAATCAAAAGTTCTAATCTAACTATTATGACCAAAACCAATAAGAGATATTGTGGCAAACTCTTCCAACAATAAGGTAGAGAATATTATAAAGGAAAATCTTAGATAATTAAGGGGATGGATTGAAAATATAACCAACTAACATGATGGAAAACTCAAATATAATCAGTATGACTTAGATCATGCATGCAGTAGTCACCACAAATGCATTCTTATTACCAACTTAAAAAAAAAAAATACAATTTTTGAAAGGAAAGAAGATGATTTTCTCCCACCATCCTCCTAGTTTGCTTTTTCATTAAGACTGAGAAGATGAGAGAAAACTGAGGCTTGGATTTTTAATTGAGCAAGAACTTGATTATGGTCACTCATAGACAATATGTATATATATATAGATGTTGAGAATAATAGGGCAGCAGAATATGTACGTATGGGTTCTGCTTATTGAAACCAAGAAGGCTCTGCAGTGACGAATATAATTAAGAGTCAGTTTGGCAATCAATTAATAGTCACTAATTAAGGACGAAACCAAAATTCAATATCATCATCATTATCAATCTGTTTGGAGAATCCACTTAGTATTTCTGTGCTTGGGGTAAAAAAATAATCGATCTCGTGCCACTCAAATCATCCTATTTTCCGTCCTAGCTATTATAATTTCATGGGCAAGTCTAATATTATATATATATATATATATATATATATGATTGTAAATGTAGGCAGCATCTCCAATATATCAATAATTATTATTATATTGACCGAAAATATTAGCAGCATCTCGATTATAAACGTTTCACTAAACACGATACTAACATGATATTTACATTACATTTCACTAAACACAGTATTAACATGATCTTAATAATTTAAATGATATATATCAATGATGTATCGATATGATATATATTTACATTATGTTTCACTAAACACAATATTAACATAATATTTAAATAATATATATCAATGATGTATCGATATTCTACTTCACGGAAACGATATTATATTTTACTTTATTATTTCAAAGAATAAACACGCATGCGTGCGCTTGAGTAATCGCGTAATCGCATATTTATTCCGTCTCCCACCGATGCATGGATTCATACTAGGCTCCCACTAACCCACGTTTAGGCGACAAGCGACGGAGAAGGAGAGGGAGAGAGAGAGAGATGAGTGCATTTTAATGAATAGCTAAGCCACACCAATTCAAAGGGTTTGCCGACTATCTCTATTTGCTTCTCCAACAATGCATGTTTTTTTTTTTTATTTATCCTCTTTCTTATTTAGATATTGTCAACGTCTATTTAAATGGCTATAATTATCTATTCATATTGGAAAAAAAAAGGGCCAATAATTTGAGCAAAGTTGTTGTCTATTAACAATTCATATAGGTAAACCGTTTGTCGCATGATTGTGATGCTTCATACTGGCCACCTACAACCAAAATGTGCCTCATTATATATTCATATGTGAGAAGAAAGAAAAAAAAAAATTGTCATTTTGAAAAAGTAGTTGCATACTAGCTAAATATTTAAGAAATTGATGACTTACAAAAATTGATAACACTCAAATTACGCATTAAAATAAACACGTAATTTGAGTATTATGCAATTTAAACCCTTTTTGTATAGATGTAGTATTGGTAAATAGGGATCGTTCTTAACCAGTGAAATTAAAGAATATTAATAATGTGTTAGTGAGAAAAAATAATAAATAAAAGAATAAATAGATTAATGAATGAAAAAATAAATGAATTAATGAATCAAATAATAAATGAATTAAAGAATTAAAGAATAAAAAATTAAAGAATTAAAGAATAAAATAATAAAATAATAAAATAATTAAAGAATTAAAGAATAAAGAATAAAGAATAAAAGAATAAAATGGGGGGTTTTGAAAGATTGTAATCTAAACTACATTTTAACAAATTAAGAATTAAAATACAAATGCTCATGCTAATTAGAATTTACAAACCATAAAATAGTTTCATAGACAAAACCGATATTTTTACGTAAGTAATTTCAAATTAACAATCATATTATTTAAATTACTCTTAAAATAAATTTCATTTAAACACAATTTTTACCAACACTCTAACATCATGCTTATATTGAACCAATTACGAAATCCTACATTCATCATCTCTATTACATGCATACATTTTTCATATTATAAATGCACCAAATAGCAGATTATTACTTACAATATCATCTACCTTAAGTTTGTGATTTAATGCGTCGAATAGCAGTCAAACATTAAATCTCTTCAACCCTATTCTAAATGTCCCGAACAGCGGATCAACATTTAGCTTCGAATTGGAATTTAAGCACTACAACATATAAAGTAAAAGAAATTCAGAAAGTAAAATACATTAAGATTGTATTCATACTTACAAATATTAGAAAGCAAATACTCATACATATATGGAATTATAAGTAAAACTAAAATAATAACAAGAATTTAAGTAGAAAAAAATGGGTTTTCACAAAAATCACCGAACAACGGCAGGAAATTTGTGAAGATGGAAGAAGAAATACGAGGAATGCGGTCTTAAAAAATCTTGAATTTCCTTAGAATTATCTAGCCTTAGGTTTTTCTTAAGGAAAGTATAAAAATGTAATTAAAGAGAAGTTTAAGAAATTCTAAGAACAAAATAAAAAAAATGAAACTAAGAACAAAATATAAAGACATAAATTAAAAATAAGAATTAAAAGAAAACTAATTAATAAGAAAATCTACAAGAAGTTATAAATAGTCCAAAAAATAAAGAACAAAATAGAAAGAAGATGAGCTAAAAGAGAAAAAAAAGAACTAATAACATGAAACTAAAATGAATAAAAAAAAACTAAAATTGGGACAAAAAGGGACTCTAAAAAATGAAATGGTCTTCCTATTTATAGAGCGAGTGTCAAAATTCAAATAATAAAATAAAAAAACAATAATAAAAATACATGAATGAAATGATGAAAAGCTGATTTTTTTTGGGTTGATAATATTCTGGAAAGAAAGTTGATGGAGCAGGTTTGCAGGCGGCAGCAGGTTGCTGAGCTGGGGGTAGGTAAAATCGACCGAAAGCTAATGAATGGGAGCAGTTGGGCAGCACGTCAGACGCTGAAAAGGAAGACTAGACATCGACATGGCTTCTCTGAAGGGGGCGGGTGAGTTCGGCGTGGGCCGTTAGGCGGGGCAGGTAGCAGTTGGTGCACGCTTGCTGAAGGAAGTAAGGTCCAATCGTGCAAGACGCGTTGACAGGGGCTGGGTGTCTTCATGAGGCGCGCTCCAAAACAGGCCAACGGAGCTCGGCTAGTATGCTCTGAATCGGAAGTTGGGCTTGGGTGTGACTGGGCTACTCAGCGGCAGTGGGCTTGTACGATTTGGGCTGGGTTCGTGTGCAGGATGGGCTGATGATGGGTTGATGCTGGGCGAGGAGACTGGGCTAAAACTTCTGGGCCGCGTTTAAATTGGGTTCATAATTTAGGGTTGGATTTTTTTTTTCTTGGGCTACAAATTAATTATGGATTTAGTAGTTTCCCTAAGAATTTCGTCCATAATTTCTTCGTTATAATTCCGATCGGGACAATTCTTTCACCAAAACGCTCCAAACTTCAAACTTTATTTAATTCTACAAAAATCTCACAAAATATATTATTTTATCTAATTGTTTAGTATTTTAATATTAAAAATTAAGTATAAAGGATATAAAATAATATAAAATAATGCTTATTTGAAGACCTATCAATATCATATTAATCAACAAATATATTTAAAAATGAATAATACTCTTACATCCACTAATTTAGTGTAAATATTCTTGGAAAATTGATAGAAATAGGTGGCTTGGCAAAAACTTATTCAAAAATAAAAACCTTCAAAATTTCTTTACAAAATTACACACGATATATATATATATATATATATATATATATATATATATATATGACAGGACCCGTCCCAATCCCACTGGGACCACCCGGGGACGTGCCCCGCTCCCGTCTGACAATGACTCTAAACATACCAAAATTATCCTTAAATAAAAACCGATTATTCAAATAGCTAGATAACGTACATTAACAGTGTTTAAAGCGATACTGTCAGACAAGGGAAAGTAAAATACAACACGTGAGCACAATAGTCAGAGTACATTTATTCGGTGCTCAACCTACCCACAAGTGGGTGTACAGGTGCACAGCTAAACAACTAAGCCTCTTCCTCCTCCTCCGGGTCCTCCTCCTCTATTTCCGTGACAGGGTCTAGAGGGGTCAGTAAAACAAGAGTGAGTGAGCCAAAAATAACAGTTTATAAATCAATTTAATAATAAAATATTCATAAGGTTTACCCCCCCCCCTCCATTTTCCAAATCTTGCATGCAGTGAAAACATAATGTGATAATGAAATCATAACCATAGAATCACAATAATAATCCAAAGGAGAAACCAACATGTCAGTGCACTGTAAAACCCAACCCAAATGATGTCACGGTTCTAAGGCTACTCGTTGCCATTCAGGGTCTCACACCCAAGACTCTCTAGGTACATCATGACAGGACCCATTCCAATCCCCCCGGGATTACCGTGGAATGTGCCCTGCTCCCGTCCAACAAGGGGTGTCGGACAAGGGATAACCAAGAGCCACTGCCCAACGGGGCATCCAGAGTGCGCAAGGATCGATGGAGGTGTGCAATGTCCCAGTCTCTGCTGCAATCGCATCCGTGATCAACCTGAAGGGCATTAAAACCAAAAGCTGTGAGTGGACAAAAACCAATAAGTTCATCAAATACATTTATAAGACATTTATGCCTTCCAATAAAAACGTATGCATGCCACCAAAACCAGTAACCAAAACGTTTGCTCAACCGAGCCATTAGGGCCTTAGCCCAAAAATCGTTAACCAAAAACCAAGTGTGGGAACTCAGCCCAAAACAGTGGAATACCACCACCATACATATACAACCATGTGGGTCACCACCCACGACCATAAATGAACATCAATTCAAAAATCCAAAACCATTTAGGGTCCCCGACCCTACATACCATTTCATAACCAATAATCCATTTTTACCACATAACACATATCCAACCAATAAGCCATTTTATTCATTAATCCATATTTTACCATTACCATAACCAGCATCCCAGATGCTTAGCGTCCTAGACGCTTGACGTCCCTGACGTCATATCTCACGGTTTCATAAGCTACGCGTGCTGCCCGGGGTCTCTCCGGGTCCATATATCTGACATCCCTGATGTCTGACGTCCCTGACGTCAATCATAGCAATCCTGCTCCTGAGTCATCATACGGTCCGGCTGCTCCGTATAATGACCCCTCGCAGGCAATGCACCGTGACTTCCCCAGTGTCCCAGACATCTGGAGGAGACCATCATATATCCTTGTGTCCAAATGGTATATGGAAAACAGTTTTATTAAATCTTTTTATCACATCATTACCATTGGGCCCTGCCCGAAATTTCCATAAAACCATGTAATTCCATTTAGGGTCCCTGACCCAAAATCACAATTATTAAATATAGGGTCCCTGACCCGAAATCTCATTTATTATCCAACTGGGCCTCATACCCGATTTCATTAACCAACTGGGCCCCCGGCCCGATTTTCAAATGGACTCCAAGTCCGAAATTTCCAACATAATTGGGCCTCAAGCCCGAGTTTATATTTCCAATTTCAAAACCATTTCATCATATTATATCCAAGTCATAAATATGGAAAATCCATGTAAAACCGGGAAACCTCGATTTACGTGCAAGCACGTAAATCGCCTCGAAATACGTGAAACCGTACAATTTACCAACAACCAAATCAACATCACACAATCACAACCATAATCCATATAAAACATTTAAGCATGCATAGAATTTATAAAACCAAAGTCCACTCACAGACCGTTTTAACGGTATGCCTCGATACGCGTGCCACTGGCCCTCCCGGGCCTCACCACTATCACCGGGACTCCCAATCCTGTCCAAATCACATTAGAGGGTCACTAACCTCATCATTAACATCCTATCAAAGTCCCGTAATTTTCTGAATTTTTACTTATTTTTAAACTTAATTTAAAACCTTCGGATATCCCGAACAATATCGAGACGGTGTCCGATCGACACGAAACCAATTCCAAAATGTCTGTTACATCGAATGGATTAAAAGTCATGTTGACCTCACCTCGAGATTCGTGCCCACGCGCCGCCGTGAGTGGCTGCGCGTGAAACCCACGCGCCTGCTACAGTGCATCGTCCTAACCCGTATGTCTGGTAAACGGGTCCAGTTTACCCGCGAGACGACCCGGTTCCAATCCTGTCAATTCGATCCTAATTCCTTCAATTCGAATTTTCCCTCTCATTTTCCCGAAATCCAAAATCCAAAATTCAACACTCTCACAACCCCTCGTGTTTCCCCGTTAATTCCCTCATCTTAGTCTCTCATTTTCTCTCAAGAACAGCAGAAGAAGGGAGCCAAATCTCCCCAATCTAATTCCCCCAATATTTGTGCACGGTTTGAAGACAAAGGGGAGAAAATTAGGGGAAATGGTGGATTAGATGATGATGATGTAGTAATGATGATGTTTGGAGGGAAACAAGGATCAGAATTTAGGGGATGGGTGACACTTGTCACTCATCCGGATGTGCACAGTCAACGGTCACTATTCAATATTATATTATTATTTTAATCCGAGCCTCGGTTCGTAAATTCGCTTCCTTGACCATAACGTCGTCGTCGAATCTCCGATTTCGGCATACCGCCTGTCGTTGGATTCGTATCGACGATACCTACGTAACGGTTCTTGGCCCTCGCCCATCGGACCTCCCGGTCAAAAAGTCAACATTTGGCCCCAAACATGCCAAATTACCAAAATACCCCTCAACTTCTGAACACCACAACTTTCTCTACGAATGTCGGAATCAAACGTGCCACCTGTCTATGAACTCGTGACGTCCCGAACTACGTCACGGTCATCGGTCAAAGTCCGTTTGACCGCCCGATCAAAAAGTCAACATTTTACCCACGACCAGGGGCAAAACGGCCATTTTGCACAATTTGTCCGATTCCGCCCTACTAACCACCGTTCAACCTCACTAAACGAGATTAGTGACTAATCTAATCCCGGAATTCGGGACGGGTCGTTACACATCAGCTCCCGTTATCCCGGTCACTGCCCGAGGTATATGAACATGCCTTCCTGAGGGAAAGCCGCCCAACGGGGATCAACTCCACTCAGTCAGGGCCCCTTGTGTAACGACCCGTCCCAAATTCCTAGATTAGATTAGTGACTAATCACGATTAGTGAGGCTAATCCGTAATTAGTAGAGCGAAATCGGACGAACGATGCGGAATGACCGTTTTGCCCCTGGTGGTGGCAAAACGTTGACTTTTCGATCGGGCGGTCAAAGGGACTTTGACCGATGACCGTGACGTAGTTCGTGACGTCACGAGTTCATAGACAGGTGGCACGTTCAATTCCGACATTCGAGGAGGAAGTTATGACGTTCGGAAGTTTAGGGGCATTTTGGTAATTTGGGTGAATAGGAGGTCAAATGTTGACTTTTTGACCGGGAGGTCCGATGGCCGAGGGCCGAAGACCGTTATGTAGATAAGGACGATACGAATCCGTAGACAGGCGGCACGTCGAATTCGGACGTTCGACGGCGAAGTTACGGTTCACGGAAGTTCCTGGTTACTATTCATGACGGCACGTTTTACGAGACAAAAAGTGCAGTTTGTCTTTAGTGAGTCCAGTTACTTTTCAGCAACCAATGGATGAGTGACACTTGTCACCCATCCACTGGCCAACCTCACCCACTCATGCACCAAACCCATTCAACCGTGCATCCATTTTCCATTTTTCCTCCATCCATTACCCGATCCCATTTCACCCAAAATCCCAAAACCTTCATCCCTTATGATCTGAGGAACCAGGAGAGTGAGAGAGGAGGACTAGGACGGCAGCTGGTGGCTGGAACCGCCGTGGGCGGTGGCGGGAGCCCAAAACCCGATCGGGTACCCGGTAAGCCCTTTTTCCTCATTTTTCGATGTGAGCTTTATGGTTGGTTTTAAATGATTAGGGAATGATTATTAGGATGCTAGGAAGGTTTTAGGACGGTTTTGGTGAGGGTTAACGGCTGAGAAGCCGTGGGGGACCGATCGGAAAAATGGGACCGTGAGGTCCATTTCGAACCAAGGGGTTTCGGGTAGTTTTTCCTAGGTTTCTTGATTAGGATAGATTGGAAATGAGAAAATAGAAATTTAGAAATTGGAATGGAGGAAATCGGACCGAAAATGAGGGAGAAGGAGGCCTGGACCGGTTACGCCGGTCCAGTTGCAGAGGTCGGACCGGACCGGCCGGCCCAGACCGGTTCGATCGCTGGAGCAGGTGACACTGTAGCGGCGCGTGAGGCCCACGCGCAGCCACTTCAGGCGGCGCGTGAGGGCGCGTGGCAGGGAATCTGGGGAAGGTTCCAACATACGAAATCATCTATTCGATGTAACGAACATTTTGGGACTGGTTTCGTGTCGATCGGACACCGTCTCGAGATGTTTCGGGGCATCGGAAGGTTTAGGTTCGGGATTAAAAATAGTTAAAAATACGGGAAAATTACGGGGCTTTGGTAGGAGGTTAATTAAGTAGTTAGTAACCTTCTATTACAATTTGGACAGGTTTGGGAGTCCCGGTGATGGTGATCGGCTCGGGGAGCCGAATGGCACGCAAATCGAGGCGGCAGCTCGGACGGTCTGTGAGTGGACCTTGTTTTCTAAATTGGTGCATGCATAAATATTTATTATATGTTTTATTACTTGTTTGATGATGACATGGGTGCATTTGTATGTGGTTACGTATAAGCACGTATTTTGAGGTTTCGGCCTTATACGGTGCTTATACGGGTCTGTATGTCTTTATTGATTTAAATGAACTGGATTTGAATTTCAAAAGGATAAACTCGGGTATGAGACCCATTTGGTTTTGTCTCGGGCATATGACCTCAGATTCCGGGCACGGTGCCCAGTTGGTGTCCTATGTTCGGGTACGAGACCCAGTCACTTTACGGTTTTGATCTCAGGCCAGGGAACCTTAAATGGATTCCCAGGTTCATGACGGTTTATGGGAACCGGCATGAACCCTTGTTATGGTATCATGGTTCATGACGGTTTATGGGAACCGGCATGAACCCTTGTTATGTTATTACGGTACATGACGGTTTATGGGAACCGGCATGTTACCTGATTATGGATATTATGGATTCATGACGGTTCAGGGGAATCGGTCATGAATGTTTATGTTATGTATATATATGTTCGTCTACCTTCCTTTACTTCTATTATCTCCTCCGGGGAGGGTCGTTGGCCTGGGTGGACCCCGGAGTAGGCACGGAGCACCGACTGAGTGGAGTCACCCCCAGTTGGGTTCCTTACTCTCAGGAAGGCTATGGTTACTATTACCTCGGGTAGGGTCAGTGGTCTGCGGACATTGACCTTGACTTTGAGATGACTCGGATTGAGACCCGGGTAGCGCGCGCGTGGCTTTGGATACCGTGACAGGATTGGTTGTGTGACTTATATATATGTATGTGATGGATATATGATATATGATATGTGGTGTGTACATGTGTGCACAGGATTTGGGCAGTGGCCCGTATGGTCGTTTTCATTGTGGTCCTTTCGACCTTGGTTTATATCTGCTTTGGGCTTAGTCCCACATATGGTTTGTTTTGGATAAATGGTTTTCGAATGCATGCATGCTTTTTAGTGGAGGGTACAAAGGTCTTCTCGTTAAAATGTTTTTATAAACTTTTGTTTTGTCCACTCACAGTTTTTAATGTTTTGACTGCCCTTCAGGTTGACATCGGATGTGGACTGTAGCAGAGACCGAGATATCACATACCTCCTCCGGATCCTGGCGTACTCTGATAGCCCGAGAGGGCAAAGGACGAAAATATCCCTTGTCTGACACTTCGTGTCAGACGGGAGCAGGGTCATCCCGCACTAATCCCTGGGGGATTGGGATGGGTCTTGTCAACGTGGTATCAGAGCGGGGTTGTCTCTATTCGAGCAACCGTGTAGCTCTTGGAGCATGTACGCTGGTCGAGGATGTGATATCTCAATGGGCTACAGTTCGTGGTCAACCTGATGTTGAGGTACCGGTACGATAGTTAGTAGGATTGGCATGCCTTGGTTCGGCATTCGCTGCCGGGGTTGTCGTAGTTCTGTCGTGGATGACAGTGTGGGACCCTACAAAGGGATAAACGTATTCTTATAGATTTTGATCGTGTGACGGTTAGTTGGGATCGTCTTTCACAATGTCGTAGGATCGGTTCCGACGACTGATTCGATGTTGTGACCATTAGATGGTCAGATTATGTTGAGTTAGATAGATTTACTGCAGTTGGCAGTTAGCAACCGGATTCGAGGAATCCGAGTTGGATTGTTGGTAGGATTGGATTGACGTCTTTACGATGTCGGACCGCAGGGTCGGTCAGATTGTTGATTTTACTGCTTTTCGCAGTTGGGTTCTGGGGAACTCTAGGTGTGATCGTGGAGCCCTACCGTATGGGTATGGTTCGGGAAGGCGAGTTGACTGGTGGTTTGACTTGGACGACTATTCGATTTGGATTCGGTAGTCGGTCTAGTTATGTCAGCTTGTATTGGGACTGCACTTCGCAGTCAGGGTTGTACGTATCGGTTAGACCGAGTTAGTTGTCGTGCTATTTCAGTTGTGGGTTGGTGCAACTAAGGTCGTGGATGACCTGGTAGACGACAATGGTTTAGTCAAGTTACGACAGGATAGAGATTGTTGGACAGGTTACCGGGGTTGGTACTTGTCGATGGAATCCCTGAGTGGGATACAGGGTAGTTGGTACGGGCTGTTGATTCCGTTGGATGCGAATCTCGATAGCGAGGTCTGGTAGTTAGGTATGCACGAGGTTGTGGCAGACGCTACTATCGATGGACTTAGTCGAGTCTCATCAGGTCGGGTAGACTCAGGTAGTCGTGACGATGATACGGGGTGCGTGAGTAACGCATATGTACGAGCAGTGATTCTGGATTCGACTCGGTTGCGGCTGAGTGCGATCGCAGAATGAGTTGGGGACGTTCGGGGAGCGTTTCCTTTTCCCGTATGAGCTGTCAGGGTGACTGTACCCAGAGTTGTCGGGTACGAGGGAGGCAGAGTTTCTCCTATACGAGCAGAGGTACGCGATCGTCGCTCGGTATGAGCGGAGATCCAGGGTGTCAGTTTTGCACACGGCGTGTTGATACTGACACTAGTTTTGGTGATAGTGCGTGGTGCTGGTACTAGTGCTGGTACTGGTGCCGGTGATCGTGATGACGATGAGTTACGGATCGGGGTGTGACTCCGTCGTAATGGGCATATGTTCGGTATCTGTGGTTCAGGAGTGGAACTCAGATAGAGTTAAACTGGTTAGGGGACACGTGGTTGATGTCCGGGTATGTTGTTTCCAATCTTGTTGGAACTTCGGAATCGCGAGAGGTTGCGAATGAAGTGACGAGTGGAATGCGGGTTTTCCGCATTGGTAACGGGTATGTCGAAGTCGTTTTGGGTGACTTCTCAGGTTCTACCATAATTGATGGTGGTAGAGGATGTAGATGTTATTGATGTTGTTGGTTGCCACTAGTACACTAATCGTGTATTGGTTGGTGGACCCGTGATTGTCTTGGGTCATCAGGTGGAGTGAGTATATCGAAGTTAGGTGACTGAGATTTCTCATTTTCTACTTGGTGGCAGACGATCTTAGGTTACCTGACGTGGTGAGTGCATCGAGTGTTGTTTGCATTCACGTAGGATGGATTATTCGATCATTCTTGTTTTGCCTTGGTGGAATGACAAGGATCGATACGAGGTAATCAGTGAGAACCCACAGTCTCGGCGTGTCTCGTCGTTGACTAATCTATTTAGATGTGGGAGATGGTTGAGGACTTTGGACGTCGTGACGATCGGGGATCGTGACGTCTATGGTCAGTTGACGTAGTGCTGGATTTGGATCGTGATTTGGATATCCAGATAGGTGGAGAGTTATTACTCTTACTTGGATGTTGAGTGGAGCATGTTGGGACTGAACTTCTTTTCGAGGTAAATCCCATATGGCTTATTACTCGCCTGAGTAGTTGTCCGATGAGTAGGTGTCTGACGAGGTCGGCTTTTGTCTGACCTAGTGTTGTGTTGATGTTGGGATTGACTTCCCTATGAAGTCAATCGATCGTATTGTGGTAATCGTTTGAACAGGTATCCGATAGGTTCGGATATGGTGCGTCTCGGTAGACGAGAAGGATATTCCGAGTTTTGGAATCAGATTTCTGAATGACGATTCAGGATTTGATTTTGGAACGTGAAAGAGGATTTCTGTATTTGGGTTTTGGAATCGGATTCTGGGTGACGATTCAGGATTTGATTCTAGAGCTTGACTATAGATTTTCTTTTATGGATTTGGGTTCGGAATGGTTATTCCTAATACTAGTTTATGGAATGATGATTTCGGATTTGAATTTGGACATGATTATGGATATGATTTCTGGGTTTGGATTCGGGATTTCTTACGAAATTGCGGATTCAGATTCGGATTTGGAAATAGATAATGGGTTGGAGTTTCGATTTGTCTAGATCGGACAGATGGACTCCATATTTGAAACGTGATTGGCTACAACCTAGGTGGTTGTAGGCTGATTGATGGGTAGTTGTACGTACCTTGTTCATTGTTCGAGGTACGACACCGGGCAGACTTGGGATGTCTGGTGACGGTATATAGGTTATACCAGTGGTACGTTGGAGAGCGTGTTGGTAGTCGGCATGGTTCCGATACCATTGGTGTAGTCGGGGTCGTGGACTGGACGTTGGATACTGTGCATTGGGTCATGGTATTTCTGATGGGTCTAGTTACACACAGATTGAGTGAAAGGGCTTTGTGGGTAAGTGTTTACTCCTGGTTGGGTCCGTTGGTGGTTAGTGTAACCACGAGTGAGTATAGTGTCAGTTTTCGACTGACGACTGTCAAGTGGTGACGGTCTGTCGGAGGTGTCAGCGTGGATCGTTGAGTGAGGTCTGATGACTCCCAGTGGGAGCAGACGTCAGGATATCTTAGTGATTGAGTAAGGAACCGTAGAGTTGTTTATGTCACGAAAGGGTAGATTTGACAAGTGGGTCGATCATAGGATACTTGGGCTACTCTGATACTGACAGGTGGTGTCAGTTCGGAGCGTACGACTTCTGCTATTCGACGTGGTCGAATGTAGACGAGGCGACATGAACGTTAGTGGTACGTCTGGTTGCAGACGAGTAAGTATTGTTCTAGTTGGTTGGTGTACGAGGGTACACGTATTTCGAGGTTGATTCTACCTTCAACGAGGTGGATGTGGAATCAGAATAGTTGGCGTTTCGAGAACGAAACTAATTAAGGAGGGAAGAACGGTTAGATTAGGTCGGTTGGAATTTCGAGGACGAAATTAATTAAGGAGGGAAGGTTGTAACGACCCGTCCCAAATTCCTAGATTAGATTAGTGACTAATCACGATTAGTGAGGCTAATCCGTAATTAGTAGAGCGAAATCGGACGAACGATGCGGAATGACCATTTTGCCCCTGGTGGTGGCAAAACGTTGACTTTTCGATCGGGGCGGTCAAAGGGACTTTGACCGATGACCGTGACGTAGTTCGTGACGTCACGAGTTCATAGACAGGTGGCACGTTCAATTCCGACATTCGAGGAGGAAGTTATGACGTTCGGAAGTTTAGGGGCATTTTGGTAATTTGGGTGAATAGGAGGTCAAATGTTGACTTTTTGACCGGGAGGTCCGATGGCCGAGGGCCGAAGACCGTTATGTAGATAAGGACGATACGAATCCGTAGACAGGCGGCACGTCGAATTCGGACGTTCGACGGCGAAGTTACGGTTCACGGAAGTTCCTGGTTACTATTCACGACGGCACGTTTTACGAGACAAAAAGTGCAGTTTGTCTTTAGTGAGTCCAGTTACTTTTCAGCAACCAATGGATGAGTGACACTTGTCACCCATCCACTGGCCAACCTCACCCACTCATGCACCAAACCCATTCAACCGTGCATCCATTTTCCATTTTTCCTCCATCCATTACCCGATCCCATTTCACCCAAAATCCCAAAACCTTCATCCCTTATGATCTGAGGAACCAGGAGAGTGAGAGAGGAGGACTAGGACGGCAGCTGGTGGCTGGAACCGCCGTGGGCGGTGGCGGGAGCCCAAAACCCGATCGGGTACCCGGTAAGCCCTTTTTCCTCATTTTTCGATGTGAGCTTTATGGTTGGTTTTAAATGATTAGGGAATGATTATTAGGATGCTAGGAAGGTTTTAGGACGGTTTTGGTGAGGGTTAACGGCTGAGAAGCCGTGGGGGACCGATCGGAAAAATGGGACCGTGAGGTCCATTTCGAACCAAGGGGTTTCGGGTAGTTTTTCCTAGGTTTCTTGATTAGGATAGATTGGAAATGAGAAAATAGAAATTTAGAAATTGGAATGGAGGAAATCGGACCGAAAATGAGGGAGAAGGAGGCCTGGACCGGTTACGCCGGTCCAGTTGCAGAGGTCGGACCGGACCGGCCGGCCCAGACCGGTTCGATCGCTGGAGCAGGTGACACTGTAGCGGCGCGTGAGGCCCACGCGCAGCCACTTCAGGCGGCGCGTGAGGGCGCGTGGCAGGGAATCTGGGGAAGGTTCCAACATACGAAATCATCTATTCGATGTAACGAACATTTTGGGACTGGTTTCGTGTCGATCGGACACCGTCTCGAGATGTTTCGGGGCATCGGAAGGTTTAGGTTCGGGATTAAAAATAGTTAAAAATACGGGAAAATTACGGGGCTTTGGTAGGAGGTTAATTAAGTAGTTAGTAACCTTCTATTACAATTTGGACAGGTTTGGGAGTCCCGGTGATGGTGATCGGCTCGGGGAGCCGAATGGCACGCAAATCGAGGCGGCAGCTCGGACGGTCTGTGAGTGGACCTTGTTTTCTAAATTGGTGCATGCATAAATATTTATTATATGTTTTATTACTTGTTTGATGATGACATGGGTGCATTTGTATGTGGTTACGTATAAGCACGTATTTTGAGGTTTCGGCCTTATACGGTGCTTATACGGGTCTGTATGTCTTTATTGATTTAAATGAACTGGATTTGAATTTCAAAAGGATAAACTCGGGTATGAGACCCATTTGGTTTTGTCTCGGGCATATGACCTCAGATTCCGGGCACGGTGCCCAGTTGGTGTCCTATGTTCGGGTACGAGACCCAGTCACTTTACGGTTTTGATCTCAGGCCAGGGAACCTTAAATGGATTCCCAGGTTCATGACGGTTTATGGGAACCGGCATGAACCCTTGTTATGGTATCATGGTTCATGACGGTTTATGGGAACCGGCATGAACCCTTGTTATGTTATTACGGTACATGACGGTTTATGGGAACCGGCATGTTACCTGATTATGGATATTATGGATTCATGACGGTTCAGGGGAATCGGTCATGAATGTTTATGTTATGTATATATATGTTCGTCTACCTTCCTTTACTTCTATTATCTCCTCCGGGGAGGGTCGTTGGCCTGGGTGGACCCCGGAGTAGGCACGGAGCACCGACTGAGTGGAGTCACCCCCAGTTGGGTTCCTTACTCTCAGGAAGGCTATGGTTACTATTACCTCGGGTAGGGTCAGTGGTCTGCGGACATTGACCTTGACTTTGAGATGACTCGGATTGAGACCCGGGTAGCGCGCGCGTGGCTTTGGATACCGTGACAGGATTGGTTGTGTGACTTATATATATGTATGTGATGGATATATGATATATGATATGTGGTGTGTACATGTGTGCACAGGATTTGGGCAGTGGCCCGTATGGTCGTTTTCATTGTGGTCCTTTCGACCTTGGTTTATATCTGCTTTGGGCTTAGTCCCACATATGGTTTGTTTTGGATAAATGGTTTTCGAATGCATGCATGCTTTTTAGTGGAGGGTACAAAGGTCTTCTCGTTAAAATGTTTTTATAAACTTTTGTTTTGTCCACTCACAGTTTTTAATGTTTTGACTGCCCTTCAGGTTGACATCGGATGTGGACTGTAGCAGAGACCGAGATATCACATACCTCCTCCGGATCCTGGCGTACTCTGATAGCCCGAGAGGGCAAAGGACGAAAATATCCCTTGTCTGACACTTCGTGTCAGACGGGAGCAGGGTCATCCCGCACTAATCCCTGGGGGATTGGGATGGGTCTTGTCAACGTGGTATCAGAGCGGGGTTGTCTCTATTCGAGCAACCGTGTAGCTCTTGGAGCATGTACGCTGGTCGAGGATGTGATATCTCAATGGGCTACAGTTCGTGGTCAACCTGATGTTGAGGTACCGGTACGATAGTTAGTAGGATTGGCATGCCTTGGTTCGGCATTCGCTGCCGGGGTTGTCGTAGTTCTGTCGTGGATGACAGTGTGGGACCCTACAAAGGGATAAACGTATTCTTATAGATTTTGATCGTGTGACGGTTAGTTGGGATCGTCTTTCACAATGTCGTAGGATCGGTTCCGACGACTGATTCGATGTTGTGACCATTAGATGGTCAGATTATGTTGAGTTAGATAGATTTACTGCAGTTGGCAGTTAGCAACCGGATTCGAGGAATCCGAGTTGGATTGTTGGTAGGATTGGATTGACGTCTTTACGATGTCGGACCGCAGGGTCGGTCAGATTGTTGATTTTACTGCTTTTCGCAGTTGGGTTCTGGGGAACTCTAGGTGTGATCGTGGAGCCCTACCGTATGGGTATGGTTCGGGAAGGCGAGTTGACTGGTGGTTTGACTTGGACGACTATTCGATTTGGATTCGGTAGTCGGTCTAGTCATGTCAGCTTGTATTGGGACTGCACTTCGCAGTCAGGGTTGTACGTATCGGTTAGACCGAGTTGGTTGTCGTGCTATTTCAGTTGTGGGTTGGTGCAACTAAGGTCGTGGATGACCTGGTAGACGACAATGGTTTAGTCAAGTTACGACAGGATAGAGATTGTTGGACAGGTTACCGGGGTTGGTACTTGTCGATGGAATCCCTGAGTGGGATACAGGGTAGTTGGTACGGGCTGTTGATTCCGTTGGATGCGAATCTCGATAGCGAGGTCTGGTAGTTAGGTATGCACGAGGTTGTGGCAGACGCTACTATCAATGGACTTAGTCGAGTCTCATCAGGTCGGGTAGACTCAGGTAGTCGTGACGATGATACGGGGTGCGTGAGTAACGCATATGTACGAGCAGTGATTCTGGATTCGACTCGGTTGCGGCTGAGTGCGATCGCAGAATGAGTTGGGGACGTTCGGGGAGCGTTTCCTTTTCCCGTATGAGCTGTCAGGGTGACTGTACCCAGAGTTGTCGGGTACGAGGGAGGCAGAGTTTCTCCTATACGAGCAGAGGTACGCGATCGTCGCTCGGTATGAGCGGAGATCCAGGGTGTCAGTTTTGCACACGGCGTGTTGATACTGACACTAGTTTTGGTGATAGTGCGTGGTGCTGGTACTAGTGCTGGTACTGGTGCCGGTGATCGTGATGACGATGAGTTACGGATCGGGGTGTGACTCCGTCGTAATGGGCATATGTTCGGTATCTGTGGTTCAGGAGTGGAACTCAGATAGAGTTAAACTGGTTAGGGGACACGTGGTTGATGTCCGGGTATGTTGTTTCCAATCTTGTTGGAACTTCGGAATCGCGAGAGGTTGCGAATGAAGTGACGAGTGGAATGCGGGTTTTCCGCATTGGTAACGGGTATGTCGAAGTCGTTTTGGGTGACTTCTCAGGTTCTACCATAATTGATGGTGGTAGAGGATGTAGATGTTATTGATGTTGTTGGTTGCCACTAGTACACTAATCGTGTATTGGTTGGTGGACCCGTGATTGTCTTGGGTCATCAGGTGGAGTGAGTATATCGAAGTTAGGTGACTGAGATTTCTCATTTTCTACTTGGTGGCAGACGATCTTAGGTTACCTGACGTGGTGAGTGCATCGAGTGTTGTTTGCATTCACGTAGGATGGATTATTCGATCATTCTTGTTTTGCCTTGGTGGAATGACAAGGATCGATACGAGGTAATCAGTGAGAACCCACAGTCTCGGCGTGTCTCGTCGTTGACTAATCTATTTAGATGTGGGAGATGGTTGAGGACTTTGGACGTCGTGACGATCGGGGATCGTGACGTCTATGGTCAGTTGACGTAGTGCTGGATTTGGATCGTGATTTGGATATCCAGATAGGTGGAGAGTTATTACTCTTACTTGGATGTTGAGTGGAGCATGTTGGGACTGAACTTCTTTTCGAGGTAAATCCCATATGGCTTATTACTCGCCTGAGTAGTTGTCCGATGAGTAGGTGTCTGACGAGGTCGGCTTTTGTCTGACCTAGTGTTGTGTTGATGTTGGGATTGACTTCCCTATGAAGTCAATCGATCGTATTGTGGTAATCGTTTGAACAGGTATCCGATAGGTTCGGATATGGTGCGTCTCGGTAGACGAGAAGGATATTCCGAGTTTTGGAATCAGATTTCTGAATGACGATTCAGGATTTGATTTTGGAACGTGAAAGAGGATTTCTGTATTTGGGTTTTGGAATCGGATTCTGGGTGACGATTCAGGATTTGATTCTAGAGCTTGACTATAGATTTTCTTTTATGGATTTGGGTTCGGAATGGTTATTCCTAATACTAGTTTATGGAATGATGATTTCGGATTTGAATTTGGACATGATTATGGATATGATTTCTGGGTTTGGATTCGGGATTTCTTACGAAATTGCGGATTCAGATTCGGATTTGGAAATAGATAATGGGTTGGAGTTTCGATTTGTCTAGATCGGACAGATGGACTCCATATTTGAAACGTGATTGGCTACAACCTAGGTGGTTGTAGGCTGATTGATGGGTAGTTGTACGTACCTTGTTCATTGTTCGAGGTACGACACCGGGCAGACTTGGGATGTCTGGTGACGGTATATAGGTTATACCAGTGGTACGTTGGAGAGCGTGTTGGTAGTCGGCATGGTTCCGATACCATTGGTGTAGTCGGGGTCGTGGACTGGACGTTGGATACTGTGCATTGGGTCATGGTATTTCTGATGGGTCTAGTTACACACAGATTGAGTGAAAGGGCTTTGTGGGTAAGTGTTTACTCCTGGTTGGGTCCGTTGGTGGTTAGTGTAACCACGAGTGAGTATAGTGTCAGTTTTCGACTGACGACTGTCAAGTGGTGACGGTCTGTCGGAGGTGTCAGCGTGGATCGTTGAGTGAGGTCTGATGACTCCCAGTGGGAGCAGACGTCAGGATATCTTAGTGATTGAGTAAGGAACCGTAGAGTTGTTTATGTCAGCGAAAGGGTAGATTTGACAAGTGGGTCGATCATAGGATACTTGGGCTACTCTGATACTGACAGGTGGTGTCAGTTCGGAGCGTACGACTTCTGCTATTCGACGTGGTCGAATGTAGACGAGGCGACATGAACGTTAGTGGTACGTCTGGTTGCAGACGAGTAAGTATTGTTCTAGTTGGTTGGTGTACGAGGGTACACGTATTTCGAGGTTGATTCTACCTTCAACGAGGTGGATGTGGAATCAGAATAGTTGGCGTTTCGAGAACGAAACTAATTAAGGAGGGAAGAACGGTTAGATTAGGTCGGTTGGAATTTCGAGGACGAAATTAATTAAGGAGGGAAGGTTGTAACGACCCGTCCCAAATTCCTAGATTAGATTAGTGACTAATCACGATTAGTGAGGCTAATCCGTAATTAGTAGAGCGAAATCGGACGAACGATGCGGAATGACCATTTTGCCCCTGGTGGTGGCAAAACGTTGACTTTTCGATCGGGCGGTCAAAGGGACTTTGACCGATGACCGTGACGTAGTTCGTGACGTCACGAGTTCATAGACAGGTGGCACGTTCAATTCCGACATTCGAGGAGGAAGTTATGACGTTCGGAAGTTTAGGGGCATTTTGGTAATTTGGGTGAATAGGAGGTCAAATGTTGACTTTTTGACCGGGAGGTCCGATGGCCGAGGGCCGAAGACCGTTATGTAGATAAGGACGATACGAATCCGTAGACAGGCGGCACGTCGAATTCGGACGTTCGACGGCGAAGTTACGGTTCACGGAAGTTCCTGGTTACTATTCACGACGGCACGTTTTACGAGACAAAAAGTGCAGTTTGTCTTTAGTGAGTCCAGTTACTTTTCAGCAACCAATGGATGAGTGACACTTGTCACCCATCCACTGGCCAACCTCACCCACTCATGCACCAAACCCATTCAACCGTGCATCCATTTTCCATTTTTCCTCCATCCATTACCCGATCCCATTTCACCCAAAATCCCAAAACCTTCATCCCTTATGATCTGAGGAACCAGGAGAGTGAGAGAGGAGGACTAGGACGGCAGCTAGTGGCTGGAACCGCCGTGGGCGGTGGCGGGAGCCCAAAACCCGATCGGGTACCCGGTAAGCCCTTTTTCCTCATTTTTCGATGTGAGCTTTATGGTTGGTTTTAAATGATTAGGGAATGATTATTAGGATGCTAGGAAGGTTTTAGGACGGTTTTGGTGAGGGTTAACGGCTGAGAAGCCGTGGGGGACCGATCGGAAAAATGGGACCGTGAGGTCCATTTCGAACCAAGGGGTTTCGGGTAGTTTTTCCTAGGTTTCTTGATTAGGATAGATTGGAAATGAGAAAATAGAAATTTAGAAATTGGAATGGAGGAAATCGGACCGAAAATGAGGGAGAAGGAGGCCTGGACCGGTTACGCCGGTCCAGTTGCAGAGGTCGGACCGGACCGGCCAGCCCAGACCGGTTCGATCGCTGGAGCAGGTGACACTGTAGCGGCGCGTGAGGCCCACGCGCAGCCACTTAAGGCGGCGCGTGAGGGCGCGTGGCAGGGAATCTGGGGAAGGTTCCAACATACGAAATCATCTATTCGATGTAACGAACATTTTGGGACTGGTTTCGTGTCGATCGGACACCGTCTCGAGATGTTTCGGGGCATCGGAAGGTTTAGGTTCGGGATTAAAAATAGTTAAAAATACGGGAAAATTACGGGGCTTTGGTAGGAGGTTAATTAAGTAGTTAGTAACCTTCTATTACAATTTGGACAGGTTTGGGAGTCCCGGTGATGGTGATCGGCTCGGGGAGCCGAATGGCACGCAAATCGAGGCGGCAGCTCGGACGGTCTGTGAGTGGACCTTGTTTTCTAAATTGGTGCATGCATAAATGTTTATTATATGTTTTATTACTTGTTTGATGATGCCATGGGTGCATTTGTATGTGGTTACGTATAAGCACGTATTTTGAGGTTTCGGCCTTATACGGTGCTTATACGGGTCTGTATGTCTTTATTGATTTAAATGAACTGGATTTGAATTTCAAAAGGATAAACTCGGGTATGAGACCCATTTGGTTTTGTCTCGGGCATATGACCTCAGATTCCGGGCACGGTGCCCAGTTGGTGTCCTATGTTCGGGTACGAGACCCAGTCACTTTACGGTTTTGATCTCAGGTCAGGGAACCTTAAATGGATTCCCAGGTTCATGACGGTTTATGGGAACCGGCATGAACCCTTGTTATGGTATCATGGTTCATGACGGTTTATGGGAACCGGCATGAACCCTTGTTATGTTATTACGGTACATGACGGTTTATGGGAACCGGCATGTTACCTGATTATGGATATTATGGATTCATGACGGTTCAGGGGAATCGGTCAAGAATGTTTATGTTATGTATATATATGTTCGTCTATCTTCCTTTACTTCTATTATCTTCTCCGGGGAGGGTCGTTGGCCTGGGTGGACCCCGGAGTAGGCACGGAGCACCGACTGAGTGGAGTCACCCCCAGTTGGGTTCCTTACTCTCAGGAAGGCTATGGTTACTATTACCTCGGGTAGGGTCAGTGGTCTGCGGACATTGACCTTGACTTTGAGATGACTCGGATTGAGACCCGGGTAGCGCGCGCGTGGCTTTGGATACCGTGACAGGATTGATTGTGTGACTTATATATATGTATGTGATGGATATATGATATATGATATGTGGTGTGTACAGGTGTGCACAGGATTTGGGCAGTGGCCCGTATGGTCGTTTTCATTGTGGTCCTTTCGACCTTGGTTTATATCTGCTTTGGGCTTAGTCCCACATATGGTTTGTTTTGGATAAATAGTTTTCGAATGCATGCATGCTTTTTAGTGGAGGGTACAAAGGTCTTCTCGTTAAAATGTTTTTATAAACTTTTGTTTTGTCCACTCACAGTTTTTAATGTTTTGACTGCCCTTCAGGTTGACATCGGATGTGGACTGTAGCAGAGACCGAGATATCACATACCTCCTCCGGATCCTGGCGTACTCTGATAGCCCGGGAGGGCAAAGGACGAAAATATCCCTTGTCTGACACTTCGTGTCAGACGGGAGCAGGGTCATCTCGCACTAATCCCTGGGGGATTGGGATGGGTCTTGTCACCTTGACTACTCCAGGGTCCACCCAGGCCAACGACCCTCCCTGGAGGAGACAATATAGACAGGTAGGAAAGTACAGCACAACAACAGTATAGTTTACCCTATGTCCCCCCGGACATCCCCGATAAAATACACATATAATCCAGACGGGTCTCATGCCCAAAACAATGTAATAAGAGATATAAACAGTTTATATAAGACTCATCAAAATCATAAGTGGAAACAGTAAAACAGTTTATGCATGCAAGCCTTTTATAAATCAAACAGCCCACTCACACTCGGTCCTTGCTGCTCAACGATCTCTAAAACCTGTATTAACATATCTGATAGTTACTTAAGGACCCTATAACTCCAATACTAAGACCCTAGAACAGATCCGCCTCAAAAACGCATCTCGGGCACTATTCTCGAGGCTTCAAACCCCATTTTGACTAACCAAACGATCTCCGATCGACAAGAAACCACCTCCATTGGATCCGTATCGTCGAAACTTTGAAAATGGTATCGGCCCCACCAAAATCACTGTTCACATGCGCCCCCACGCCTCTGGTCAACGCTGCTACAGTACGCTGACGTCAGTAGTGACGTCATCACTAACACATGTCAGGTGACACGTGGCATGTTCTGATTGGTCCCTGGTCTGACAATTTCTGATAGGATGACGTCATCATGATGCCAGAGGTGACGTCAGCATGATGACGTCATCACTGCTACAGTACCGGGTCGACCCGTTTTACTGGAACCGGGTCGCCGTCGACCCACGGCTTGACCCGATTCCACCGTACGATTCCGGCCACCATTTTCGATGGGGTTCATTCCTATAGGGTCGTCTAGGTCTGTTCTATGGCTCTATAACCTCAAAATAGGAAGAAAACGGGAAGAAACTTACCAGAGCGTCACTGAAACTCACGGTCAAAATCCGATCGTCGTCTCCGGCTATCCACGCCGTCTTCGTCGTCCAAACAGGTCCCAATCAACTCGTCTCTAACCCTAGGACATGTCTATAACCAATTAATCGATTTCTAAGCATCAAAACAGGTTGGTTCGAAACAGGGAAGAAAAACGGGGTTCTCGGATTTTGCTTCTTACCGCCGCCGTGTCACCGCCGCAGCCTTCGCCGTCGTCCAGTTATGCTCCTAGGGTCCTCACGGTGTAGACTTGAGCTTCCCTTGCGTCGATGTGGTGTGGATGTCGAGTTTTGCTTCTTGGACCCGATTCCTCTGTGTTTCGGGTCTGAGTTTGCACGGAAGTTCAAGGCAGGGGAAATGGGGTGGTGGTCGCCGGTGATGCACGGTGATGATCAGTGGGTGAGGGTGGTGCTGTTGGTGGTCGGCTGGTGGTGTGTGGCTGCTGGTTCGATCGTTTGAGTCGAGAGAAAATCAAAGGAAGAATGGGTTGCACGGTTTTGAGATAGGCAGAGTGTGTTTGAGAGAGTTTGAGATCGTGCATGAATAAGAAAAAGCAGGGGAAATGAAGGGTTGAGATGCATTTGGGCAGGGATCCAACGACTGGGGTTAATGGAGGGAAAATATATGAGTATTAAATGTGTGAATAGTGATAAGGTTGCTTTATTGGAATAGTGTTGGCTTGGATGAGTGATACTTGTCACTCATCCACTGGTTTGATTTAAATATTAGTTTGGCACGGATTCCCATAATAAATTAATATTTTGTTCCGTTGTTCTCGGTTCGTAAATTCCGCTAAACGCTTTCTTGACCATAACTTCTTCATACAAACTCCGATTTCGGCGTGCCACCTGTCTACGGATTCGTGACGTCCCGATCTATGTCATAGTCATAGGTCAAAGTCCAAATTATTTCTCGGGTCAAAAGTCAAAGTTTTTCCCCTCAAGGGCAAAATAGTCTTTTTACATTAAAATATTATTATTTTTGGTTCGGGTCGTTACAATATATATATATATTATAGTAACCTTATAGTCAATAACTTGGAGAATTGAATACTACACCAAATCCAAGTTCTCCCAGCGCTTCCCATCTTAGCGAAACCCTAAACCCCAAATCTCAACTACTTAGCCTCCCACGAGAACAAACTCGTCCATCCTCTCTCCATCGTTGTGAATCGGCGAATCCTTCACCTCCATCATTGCGATTCGGCAAATCCTTCTCCTATAACGATCCAAACTGAAAATAAAAGTCAATTTGAGAGTTTATTTGGAAAAAAGATGATTTTACCCTCAGTCTCAAATGGACTCATAAGTCAACTTTTTCCTTAAGGCACTTTTGGATGTTGTCTTTTGGTCGTTGCATAGGCTTCAAACTCACGAGTTTGTCAATAGACGACACATAGAAATTAGAGTTCGGATACGAAAGTTAAGGGTCTGAAACGATAAGGGTATAACGGTAATTTTGAAAAAATTCCAAGTTATAAATAAGGGTCCACACTCTTTCTCCTCACGGGATTGGCCATATATTTTCCTCACTTCTTTCTTTCTCCTTCATGCGATGACCCTCCATCTTGGGCCGTCCATTTTTGGGCCAAATCACACAAAACGAAGGATGGAACTGGAATCCTCATGACCTCAAAAGCTTATTAGTGGTGGGAGGATGGTCGTAGGAGACAAATCGACGAGGATAAGTTGGCCAAAAGTTCACGACCAATTGTCGACCAAGTAAGGTATGTTATCTCAAATCTGAGCTTAGATTTGGATTCCTTAGGAATAGTAAATGAATCTATATGTGTAGATCGTCGAAAACGATTGAAAAATGAGAAATTTAGGAAGGTCTAAAATTTACGTCAAATATGAGTTTTCCATCGAGATTTCTGCAAACCAGACAGCAGCGCTAGCAACGACGCACATAGGTTCTAACGTCTTCTCTAGCCAAAAATTTGGCCACAAAATATTTTATGGTGATGGAATATTCCTCCGTTGACGAAATATCCTATTGAGGTTGACAAAATATTCCTTGACGAAATATTCTATCAGGAGAGAATATTCCTTTAGCACGTGGGGGCGCATGGGGAAGGCTGTCGACCTTCAACCTATGCGTAGCTGATTTTCTTAAGGCAGGTGGTGCGTGTTTGACAACTCTTTACATTCTAAATCCAAAGGCACCAGTTTCAGGTCAATCAGACATCATTTTGGTGTATTTTTGGATGTCCAAATTAGTGATGTCTATGTTTAGGGTGCGTATGAACTCTAAGGGTTAAGGGGGATATCGGGTTAGGACTCAAGGGAGCTAGGAGAGTCGGGACATCAGCTTATGGATTGGGAAGAGTCATAAGAGCTAAGAGATCGGGTTAGGGCTCGAAAAGAGCTAGGATGCTAGATATTGGGTTATCGATCGGGATACCAGATTAAGACTCTAGATGAGTCGAGACACCAGATTAGGACTTTAAACCAGTCGGGACACTGGATTCGAACTCTGGACGAGTAAGGATGCTGAATTAGGACTATAAATAAGTCGGAATGGTGGGTTGGGACTCTAGATAAGTCGAGATACTGAATTGGGATTCTAGATGAGTAGGAATCAGATTGATATTCTAAACAAGTCGGGACACCGAATAGGGACTCTAAATGAGTCAGGACACCGAATAGGGAGGAGACCAGACTTATAATGGGGGGTGAGGTGTAAATCAAAGGTGTTCTTGGGGGTGGTTAGTATTGAACTTGGCTCAGAAGACGGATCGTGGTCGATTGCTTTGCAACTGCTTGCAGCAGGTAAGATCACTCTCTTCCTTACTCTCCTAGCTGCTTATGTTTGTGAATCAGGATTAGCCCGTGACTACTTGATTTTTTCGCTTGCTTTGAAACACACACACACACACCCACCCACACAGAAAATGGATAGAGATTGATGATTACTTTGAATCAAAATCAATAGAACAGTGACTGTGCACTCCAGGTGTTTGTGAAAATGCCTTCTCTATTTTCCTTAGAAACCAGAAACCTTTCTCTGGATTTCTTCTCTCTGTATTTCATTAATTTCATTTGTGGGAGTGTGTACAGCAATATACCCTCACTCACACAAAGCACACATGGGCATCCTTGACAATCTTTAGTCAATCCCAAGCTGCCACATGTCAAAGACAGTTAGAGAATTTTCTTGAGAGTTAAGTCACTCTCACACACTCACACACACTCTCTCTATTATGTTATTACCTTTACAGCTCATCATAAGTCACACTTTTACACCTTCACACACACACACACACACACACACACACACACACACACACACACACACACACACACACACACACACACACACACACACACACACACACACACACACACACACACACACACACACATATTTACACAAACTAGCCGTAGGAATTTGAAAAACTGGGCGTAGGATCTAATTGTTGAATCTGTTGTGCAGCTTAAACATCAACACTCCCTCTTAAGCTAGCAGCAGGTTTAACTCCTAGCAACTCTCTTAGATAACTTAGTCTTTCCTTTGGTAGTGTTTTAGTGAAGATATCAGCAAGTTGGTCTTCTGATTTACAGAAGATCAAACTCATTTTCTTATCTTGCAAAGCATCACGGATGAAATGGAACTTCCTGTTGATGTGCCTTGTTTTCTAATGAAAAACTGGGTTATTGGCTATTGCTATGGCAGACATGTTGTCACATAACAATGGAGTTGGTTCTCCTTGTTCCTCTCCAAAGTCTTTAAGCACAAAACGTAGCCAAATAGCTTGTGAAGTTGCTTCTGCAGCACTCACATACTCAGCTTCTGCAGTGGACAAAGCAACTGTGCTTTGTTTCACAGATGCCCAGGAAAACACTCCACTGCCTAGAGTGAATGCATAGCTCGAGGTACACTTCATATCATCCTCAGACCCACCCCAGTCACTATTACAAAAATCAATTAGTGTAGATGCTTTTCCCTTCTCATACTCTATCCCATAAGATAAGGTTCCTTGAATATACCTTAACACTCTCTTAGTAGTTCCCAGATGTTTGTGTGTAGGTCCATGCATGAATCTGGAAAGCAGACTTGCAACATACATGATATCAGGCCTAGTGGCAGTTAAGTAGAGAAGACTACCCAAAATTTTCTTGTATAAATGCTCATCTGCAGCTTCACTCCCATTCTCCTTCCTTAGCTTTTCTGTTGATATCAGTGGGGTACTCACTGGTTTGCAATCTCTGAGCCCAAACTTCTCTAGGAGTGTACCAGCATACTTCCTTTGATGAATGAATATGTTGTTTTCAGTCTGAATCACCCCAATGCCTAGGAAATGATGCAACAACCCCAAATCAGTCATTTCATACTTGTTCATCATCTCATTTTTGAACTCTTGAATCAGCTCATGTGAGCTTCCTGTGTAGATTATATCATCCACATAGATTAAGAAAATTAGTACCCTTCCATCCTTAGCAAACTTGATGTATAAAGTGGCTTCACTTGTGCTTCTTTTGAAATCACAACTTAGGAAATATGAGTCAATTTCACCATACCATGCTCTGGGAGCTTACTTAAGTCCATATAGTGCTTTGTTCAACTTGTAGACCTTCCCTTTATCAATTTGAACTTCAAACCCCTCAGGTTGATCAATGTAAACCTCTTCCTCCAATACTCAATTCAAGAATGCTGATTTAACATCCAATTGATAGAGTTTCCAGTTTTTCTGAGCAGCAAGGGCAATTAGGGATCAGATTGTGTCCAACCTTGCAACAAGTGCAAAGGTTTCATTGAAATCTACCCTAGGTTTCTGTGCATAACCCTTTGCTACCAATTTTGCCTTGTGCTTTTCAACAGAACCATCCAGTTTTAGCTTAGTCTTGTAAATCCATTTAACACCAATGACAGGTTTGCCCATTGGTCTATCTACTAAGCATCAGGTCCCATTCTTCTGAATCATATCAATCTCAGCCTCCATTGCTTTCTTCCATGCTAGATCCTTTGCTGCTTCTTCATAGGATTCAGGTTCAACAATACACATGTGACACCTTGCATATATGTCCTGTAGACTCCTGAGATTTACATATGTGCCAGTGGAAGAATCTTCTTCTTCTCCCTCATTCTAATTTTCACCATCAGACTCAGTATGATTCACAGGATCTTGTGAATCCTGTCCTAAGTCTTCACTTGGTTCCTGAGCCTCATAAGAACCACTACTAATAGTGAGAAGCCTTCCACCATCAGTTTTGGAAGTATCCCAATCATAGAAACTTTTTTCATCAAAGATTACACTTCTAGCAACCACAATCTTGTTGCTTTGCAGATTGAACAATCTATATCCTTTTTCACAACTTCCATATCCCATGAAAATACATTTCACACTTTTCTCATCTGGTTTCTGTCTTAGTTGATCAGCAATGTGAGAGTAGCAAATAGAACCAAAAATTCTGAAATGCTTCACTCCTGGCCTTCTCCCACTGAATTGCTCAAATAGGGTTTTCCCATTTAGTGATCTGGTAGGACTTCTGTTTAGTAAATAAATAGCAGTGCTTACTGCTTTTCCCCAGAACCTGTGAGGGAAATTTTTCCTACACATCATTGCCTTTTCCATTTCCACAACAGTCCGGGTTTTCCTTTTAGCAACCCCATTTTTCTGAGGTGAATAGGCAACAGTTAGTTGCCTCACAATCCCAGTTTCTTCACAAAAACTCTCAAACTCTTTTGAGAGGTACTCTCCACCCCTGTCACTTCTTAGTCTCTTGATCTTGACACCACTTTATAATTCTACATAGCTTTAAATTTCTTGAAAACATTAAGAACCCCTGACTTATGTGACAAGAAGTACAACCGGCACATTCTTGTATAATCATCAATAAAAGTCAGAAAATACTTGTTACCTCCAATAGTCTCAACTTGCATAGGACCACAGACATCGGAGTGGATGAGTTCTAAAGGTTGAGTTTCCCTTAGTGCAAGTTCTGAATCAAACTGTTCAACATGCTGTTTTCCTACAACACAGCTTGCACATACCTGATTCCCATCTTGTAGCTTAGGCATCCCAATCACCATATCCTTCTGTTGTAGCTTCTTGAGACTTGTGTAGTTTAGATGGCCATATTTTCTATGCCAAAATTCAGAATCTTCTGAAATTTTTGCCCTCATGGCCACTGGTTTTACACAGTCAAAGGTCATAGGAAAACGCCTATTTTTGGTCATAGGGATCTTAGCTACCTTGTGAACCAGCTCCTTGCCTTCAAATATATCCACATACTGATCTCCAAACACAAGAAAATATCCATGTTCAATCGTCTGCCCAACACTAAGCAGATTTTCCTCCAAACCTGGTAGCAGCATAACATCTTTTATGTGTCTTTCTCCTTACTTGGTTTGAATCACCAGTGTACCCTTTCCCACTGCTTGCACCAGCTCTCCATTTCCCATTTTAACTTTGGCCTTGATGCTTCTGTCAACCTCAATTAATAAGGATTCCTGAGCAGTAATGTGATTACTACATGCACTGTCAACATACCAAACATTTTTCAGCCTTCACTGAAGCTGAATTACATGCATAAAACAGATTACCATGTGTAGGACCTTCAATTACTTCTTTTTCTATGTTCACTGGCTTGGCACTCATGCAATCCTTGGCAACATGCCCAAGTTTGTCGCAATTGTAGCACTTAGGTTTAGTCTTGAACCAACATGTCCTTGAGTGCTTCCTGCCACAATTTTTGCACTTAGGTACTGAGTTTTCTGTTTTCTCAGAATGCTGGTGTTGTCTTGTTTTCTCTCCTGTGTTAGACTTCTGGTTCCAGCCCCTACCCTTAAAGTTTTTCTTGAACTTCTCATGTGAACCTCACTGTTATGACTTAGGATTTATATACCAGCTAGCAAATGCTTTGTCTACATTTCCCTCACTATGCATCTCAATTCTTTGATCAAAGGCTCTAATGGAAGCAATGACACTCTCTACATTGATTGTGTTCAAATCCCTGATTTCTTCTATAATGGACACAATAGGATCATAAGGCTTTGTCAAACTTATTAAGATTTTATGTGCTAATCTCTTCTCATATATGTTTTCACCATAAGTTCTCATCTGATTCACAATCCCATAAAATCTTGACATATAAACAGATAGGTTTTCATCATCCCTCATCCTTGCATACTCGTAATCACGTCTTAGGGACTGAAGTTTGATAGATCTTACCTTAGCATCACCTCTATACTCTTGTTGCAACACATTCCAGGCTGCCTGAGCAGTCTCTTCATTTTGAATCCTTGGAAATATGTCTTATGCAACTGCATTTTGTAGCATGTTGAGTGTCTTAGCATCTCTCACAACATCTACCCGATTTAGTGGACGTGTAGGGCCTGCTTGTCCTTCTCCAGTTGTCACAGCACCTGGAATTCCTTCTTCTATATACTTCCATAGATCATAACCTTTGAGCACAGTCTTCATCTTAATGCTTCAGGCATTATAATTTGATCCTGTGAAGATAGGAGTTCTTAATTCTCCTCCTCCACTGTGTGTTTCAGCCATTTCTGACTTCCTTTCTTTTGAGAACTTACTTCACTTGCTTTCTTTCACAGCTCACGTCCCAGATGCAGATCTAAGCAAGCTCTGATACCATATTGAACTTGACTCAGAAGATGGATCGTGGTCGATTGCTTTGCAACTGCTTGCAGCATGTAAGATCACTCTCTTCCTTACTCTCCTAGCTGCTTATGTTTGTAAATCGGGATTAGCCCGTGACTACTTGATTTCTTTTCTTGCTTTGAAACACACACACACACACACACACACACACACACACACACACACACACACACACACACACACACAGAAAATGGATAGAGATGGATGATTACTTTGAATCAAAATCAATATGTAACGACCCGAACCTAGAATAATAATATTTTAATGTAAAAAGACTATTTTTCCCCTGAAGGGGGGAAACTTTGACTTTTGACCCGGGAAACAATTTGGACTTTGACCCATGACTATGACGTAGGTCGGGACGTCACGAATCTGTAGACAGGCGGCACGCCGAAATCGGAGTTCGTATGAAGAAGTTATGGTCAAGGAAGCGTTTTAGCGGAAATTACGAACCGAGAACAACGGAATAAAATAATAATTTATTATGGGAATCTGTGCCAACTAATATTTAAATCCAGCCAGTGGATTGGTGACAAGTGTCACCCATCCAAGCCCATACTATTCCAATAAAGCAACATTACACTATTCCTTCATTTTATATTCATTTATTTCCCTCCATTTAACCCCAGCCGTTGGATTTCCTACCCAAATGAATCCCAGCCCTTCAACCTATCTGCTTTTCCTTATTCATGCACGATCTCACTCCCTGTTTTCTCCCAAACACACACAAACACATTCAGCCCCCCCTAACCCGTGCATCTCCTTCCATTTTCTCTCAAACCAGGCGATCGAACCAGCACCCCTCATCGCACCAGCCAACCACCAGCAGCACCACCATCATCTACTCATCATCACCGTGCATCACCGGCGACCACCGGCCCGTTTTTCCCGTCTGAAAACCCCGTGCAAACTCAGACCCGAAACACAGAGGAATCGGGTCCAAGAAGCAAACCACGATATCCACCGCACCTCGACGCAAGGGAAGCTCCAGTCTACACCGTGAAGACCCCATGAGCGTAACTGGACGACGGCGAAGCCTGCAGCGGCGACACGGCGGCGGTAAGGTCGAAAACCCGAAAGCCCCGTTTTTCTTCCCTGTTTCGAACCAACGTGTTTTAATGCTAGGAAATCAATTGTTTGGTGATAGAATTGTCCTAGGGTGAGAGACGAGCTGTTTGGGACCAGGTTGGACGACTGAGACGGCGTGGATCGACGGAGACGACGATCGGACTTTGGCCGTGAGTTTCAGTGACGGACTGGTGAGTTTCTTCCCGTTTTCTTTCTATTTTGAGGTTGTAGAACCATAGAACAGACCTAGACGACCCTATAGGGATGAACCCCGTCGAAAATGGTGGCCGGAATCGTACGGTGGAATCGGGTCAAGCCGTGGGTCGACGGCGACCCGGTTCCAGTCAAACGGGTCTGACCCGGTACTGTAGCATGATGACGTCATCATGCTGACATCACATCTGACGTCATGATGACGTCATCCTGTTAGATGTTGTCAGACCAGGGACCAATCAGAATATGCCACGTGTCACCTGACAAGTGTTAGTGATGATGTCATGCTGACGTCAGCATGACGTCACTGCTGACGTCAGCAGTACTGTAGCAGCGTTGACCAGGCGCGTGGGGGCGCGTGTGAATAGTGATTTTGGTGGGGCCGGTACCATTTTCAAGGTTTCGACGATACGGATCCAATGGAGGTGGTTTCGTGTCGATCGGAGATCGTTATATTAGTCAAAATGGGGTTTGAAGCACCGGGAATAGTGCCCAAGATGCGTTTTTGAGGCGGATCTGTTCTAGGGTCTTGGTATTGAGGTCATAGGATCCTTAAGTAACTCTCAGGTATAATAATACAGGTTTTTAGAGATCGTTGAGCAGCAAGGACCGAGTGTGAGTGGGCTGTTTGATTTATAAAAGGCTTGCATGCATAAACTTTTTTACTATTTCCACTTATGATTTCGATGAGTCTTATGAACTGTTTATATATGCTATTACAATGTTTTGGGCATGAGACCCGTCTGGATTATATGTGGATTTTGTTTGGGATGTCCGGGGGACATAGGGTAAACTATACTGTTATTGTACTGTACTTTCCTACCTGTGTATATTGTCTCCTCCAGGGAGGGTCGTTGGCCTGGGTGGACCCTGGAGTAGTCACGGGGCCCTGACTGAGTAGAGTTGACCCCCATTGGGCTGCTTACTCTCAGGAAGGCATGTTTATATACCTCGGGCAGTGACCGGGATACCGGGAGCTGATGTACCTAGAGAGTCTCGGGTGTGAGACCCTGAGTGGCAACGCGTAGCCTTAGAACCGTGACATCATCTGGGTTGGGTTTTACAGTGCACTGATATGTTAGTTTCACATTTCGATTATTATTGTGGTTTATTTGTTATGATTTCATTATAATATTATATTTTTACTGCATGCAAGATTTGGAAAACGGAGGGGTAAAACCTTATGATTATTTTATTATTAAATTGATTTCTAAACTGTTATTTTTGGCCCACTCACCCTTGTTTTACTGACCCCTCCAGACCCTGACACGGAAATAGAGGAGGAGGACCCGGAGGAGGAGGCAGAGGTTTAGTTTGCCTAGCTGTGCACCTGTACACCCACTTGTGGGTAGGTTGAGCACCGAATAAATGTACTCTGACTATTGTGCTCACGTGTTGTATTTTACTTTCCCTTGTCTGACAGTATCACTTTAAACAATGTGGTTGTACGTTATCTATCTATTTAAGTCTTCGGTTTTTATTTAAGGGTAATTTTGGCATGTTTAGAGTCATTGTCAGACGGGAGCGGGGCACGTCCCCGGGTGGTCCCAGTGGGATTGGGACGGGTCCTGTCACAATAGAACAGTGACTGTGCACTCCAGGTGTTTGTGAAAATGCCTTCTCTATTTTCCTTAGGAACCAGAAACCTTTCTCTGGATTTCTTCTCTCTGTATTTCATTAATTTCAATTGTGGAGTGTGTACAGCAATATACCCTCACTCACACAAAGCACACACGGGCAGCCTTGACAATCTTTAGTCAATCCCAAGCTGCCACATGTCAAAGACAGTTAGAGAATTTTCTTGAGAGTTAAGTCACTCTCACACACTCACAAACACTCTCTCTATTCTGTTATCACATTTACAGCTCATCATAAGTCACACTTTTACACCTTCACTCACACTTACACCTTCACTCACACTTACACACACACTTACACAAACTAGCTGTAGGAATTTGAAAAACTAGCCGTAGGATCTAATTGTTGAATCTGCTGTGCAGCTTAAACATCAACAGTTAGAGGGGTTGATTTTGGAATGTCTCTTGGAGTGGTGGCTGTAATTTTGTTGATTGGATGGCTGTGATTTTGTTGATTGGATTGACTGTTGAATTTAATTGGGGACTTTTATCAATCACCTTAATTGGGGACTTGCAACACCAACCACTGCCTCTGACGCCAGTATGCTTCTCTAATTCTTATTTCATTGCTTCTAATTGCATCAAATCTTAGATTTCATTTTCATCTACTTCTTTCGAAATCCCACGTAATAAAAAAAATACTATTTCCATCATTACGTTTGCTAAATTATCTGTTAAATTCTATTTTGAATAATTTTTTATATTTGACTTTCGAAATTATTGGACTGAGAATGTTATAGAAAATGTGAAGATTTGGATAAAATATATAATAAAAAATATTAACATGTGGAACTTAAAGGAATTAGCTAGTATTTCTTTTTCAAGAATCTAATCTGATGTATCTACATCCCGGATCAGGGATAATCATGGTTTCTCATACAGGCTATGACAATTCTAAATGGCACACCCGCATTGCCTTATTCTTGGACCGGATGCTCCTTTGATGGTTATGGCGTGTGGTGAAAAGGCTGCATTTCCTATCACAGAGAGTGATGTATGGGAGTCACTAATAACAAATGAGGGCTAGCGGTGATGAGGGCCAAATTCTTCTTGTGAAAAGTGTCTATGGAAGGTTTAGTCTTTCCTCCTTCATTGCTTAGATATCTCACATGTACTTTAACTGATAGAGTTCTTTTCTGTTTGTAAACTCTCATCATATGAATAAAATCTACAAATGCGCATGCCTATTTCCATATCAAAAGTTCCTTTGTACTTCTGAATCTGATTCACCATTGTACAATCTTTGATCAATGCTTACTATAATGGTGGCATGAGGAAGGCTATCTGCTCATATTGAGCGTATATATGAAAGTTCATAAAGTTATCAAAAAGTAGCTTGCTTATAAATGCCAAGTTTAGGGGATTATGTGTGAAGTAATGATTGCAAAGTGAATGAACAATATTTTGGTTTTTTTTAGGTCCCTAGAATCAGAACTAAATTTATATTCAAATTTCCCAACATGCTTTATCAATGCAATGTTCTTGCCTTGGACAATAACTTGGTTTATTGACTTTTTTTTTTTCGTTATGGGAAAAGTGGAAAGAAATTTCTCTTATGATATGACTTAATGAATATTGACTTTCTTCCGTGGTTGCATTTTGTTGATGGAATTCAATTGCAGACCGACCCATTAAAATTTCTGTGTCTTATTCCACTTTAATTTGAGCATTTTCTCTAATTAAATTATGAATTATCTCTGGCTCATCAAGAGGTTAATTGTTTGCTACTCTGTTATGAATTGACAATGTAGGTATTGTGAATCCAAATGTGTTATCTTAGTTAGTGGAAAACAATCCACTATTTCTATTTTTTTTTAAAAATTTTTTAGGTTAAATGCATCCGGAAGAGAAAAAACGATCACAAAATGCTCTAAGAATAGAGATTTGACTCAATGTGCTATAAGAATAGGTACAACGTCAAAAACGTTACACTATCCGTCAATCAATATTAGTAACGCCGTTAATTATGATGACATAGAATATTATAAAATAATAAGAGTAATTAAGACATTTGCTTCATTTTATTATATTTTCTTTTAATTTTTTTTAAAAAATTATAACAAATAAAACCACTATCTTCCCTGACTCAACTCACCTAATTATATCACTCCCATAGGAACCTCGGGCCACCACTTATCTAAATCCAACCCCATTTTCTTAGTGGTCCTTCATCTCAGCGGTGGGAGATGATCTAATCGGTAGGCCCCTTCCTTAGATTATATTAAACCCAGATGAATTCATCGCAACTGTGTAGGGTTTGAGCCTCAACGCCAGAGTGAGTTTGCTTTTCAGGCTTCAAACCACCTAGGGTTCTATCCTTCTGCCCAGTCACTGGAAAGAGTTCTGGGATTGGAATTAATTCGATTCAACTTAGCTCTCAAGGCTCCAAAAGCTCTTCGCTTGGAATCGAAGCTTTCGTGTAAAAGATTCATGCTTTTTGAGCCTGGTCATCGGTACGTGCGCATTTCTCTTTCCGTTCTCGTTGAATGTTGGTTGAAGATAGCGCAAACTTCCGGCTTTGATTCTCCAATTGGTTCATTTTCAATTCGATAGATAAAAAGATTTTGTATGTATAAGTGAGAGTGTGCTTTTGTGAGCAAGTTCGAGAGAGGGGGAGTATTATATGGGGAAATCAGGGGGTAGGAACTAGGAAGAAGTAGGAAGCTTCAAACCAAGTTTCAGGCAATGGCCATTCATCGCCAGTTGCTAATGGTGGTGTCGATTTGGACTCTTCAATCTTTCTGAAAAGAGCCCATGAGCTCAAAGAAGAAGGGAAAAAGAGATTTCAGGGTAAGGACTTTGTGGGTGCTCTTGAGCAGTATGATAATGCTCTTAAGCTCACCTCCAGAGCCGCCCATCGCCTGCTACCCTGGGGGCTTCTGTAGTTCATGGAGCTCCAATTTCTGGACTGGGACCTTGCTTACCTGCCAGGCCAGTACCGAAGAAGGCAACTGCATCGACTGGGGGTTCTGTTATATCCCCAATTAATAGGCTTGAAAAGCCAACAACTAGATTTCTAGCTGAGAATGGGCCTGAGCCTAAAATCCATATGCCAAAACTTGTATTGAAGCCTTCAAATGGTTCTTCAAGATCTTCTAATCCAAGTAAGGGTAACCAGAAGGATCCATCATCATCGGGATCATTGCCCATTCATGGACATCGTTCAGAGCTAGGTTGCACTGAAACGGATACGAATACGAGGATACGACACGATACTCCGATACGTCAAAATAAAAAAAAAATCAAAGGATACGATACGAGAAGGATACAGAAAATAAATAATATATTAAAATTCAAATATAGTTAACAACAAGCAAGCAAATTCTGTTTATCATATAACAATTTCATATAAAAATCTCTAGTCATCTTCCACATCAAACTCTTCATTTTGTTCATCTTCCACTTCATCAACGTCGAAGATAATGGCTTCCAAATCGGGCTTATCAAGAGAAAGTTGGGTAATCTCAAGTCTCTCAACATTAGCTACATCCATAGAATCCATTTCATCACCACCAACATCCCATTGTTAAGTCACACCTTCATTGTAATTTGCATGTCTCCTAGACAAAAGACGAAGATTAGTATGAACAAAAACCAAATCTTCCGCCCTTTGTGGTGTTATTTTGTTCCTGGCCAAAGAATGAATGAAACTGTAGGTACTCCAATTCCTTTCACAACATGAGGAAGAAGAAGGTTGCCCAAGCAACTTATACGCTAATTGTTGGATAGTTGGAACACTTGCTCCATGGACCGACCACCAAGTTATAGGGTCCAAATGATACCTATCACTCATTGCATCTGCATCAATAAGACCATTTGTATTATTGAAAAGATCACCAAACTCAATTGTGATTTTTCTTCGGTCTTCAGGATCGGTAAAATACCGACCAATACAAACTTTCCTTTCTGCAGAAATCTCTATATCATTATTGGGAGCAACCCGATTTTTGTTTTCTGCAAGCCATTCAGAGCTGTAATACCTAAACAAGATAAAATAATAATAATAAGGAATGACGTAATAACAAAAAGTACCAAAATGATGTATCCGAAACGTATCCAAATATCGATACCGTATCCAAAACGTATCCGAGCATATCGGACGCGCGTATCCAAAATGTATCCAAATATCGATACCGTATCCGAACGTATCCGAGCGTATCAGATGCGTATCGGACGGGTATCGGTATCCGAAACGCGATACCGGGGCCCGAGGACGTTTCGGTGCAACCTAGGTTCAGAGGCTGCAATTGGATGGAGACATGACATAAGACTTGCCCAAATGCCTGTGAATTGCAGTTTTAGAGCCAGTAATGCTTCATGAAGGTGGAGAATGGGATGCGACACGTGACCGGGGGTTTGAAGCAGGCGTAGTCGATGAGGTAAATGGTGCGGGGTTTCGACATGAAGTAGACAATGGCGATTAAGATGATTAGGAACGAAGAACATAGTATTTAAACGAGGTCGAAATGAAGGGTGTCCCAGAGCTTGAGAATCTCATCGAGGCCGAGACGAAGGATCACTAAAAAAATGGGGTTGGATTTGGTTGAATGGTGGCTGGTTGTAACGACCCGTCCCAAATTCCGTGATTAGATTAGTGACTAATCACGATTAGTGAGGATAATCCGTGATTAGTAGAGCGAAATCGGACGAACGATGCAAAATGACCGTTTTGCCCCTAATCGTGGCAAAACGTTGACTTTTCATTCTGGCGGTCAAATGGACTTTGACCGATGACCGTGACGTAGTTCGTGACGTCACAAGTTCATAGACAGGTGGCATGTTCAATTCCGACGTTCGAGGAAGAAGTTATGACGTTCGGAAGTTTAGGGGCATTTTAGTAATTTTGATTAAAAAGGGGCAAATGTTGACTTTTTGACCGAGAGGTCCGATGGCTAAGGGCCGAAGACTATTACGTAGATAAGGACGATATGGATCCATAGACCGGCGGCACACTGAAATCGGACTTCGAACGGGAGAGTTACGGGTCACGAAAGTTCGATTTCACTATGCAGGTACTTCGAGGCGGGGCTGAGTTGACAAATTCTGATTGGGCCAGATATTTTGAGTGGGTCCCATGGATGAGTGACAAGTTTCACTCATCCCATTGGTTAAAACCCCTAAAAAGGGGATCTCACTTAATTAAATAATATTAATTAATTAATTTTATAATCTAATCCACACCTCATTCAATCCTAGCCCTCCATTCTATATTTAATCTTTTAATCCTCACCATCAATTCCATCTCCTCTCATCAGCCATCATTTTTCTTCTTTTCTTCTTCAAACTCGCACCCCCCTCCATATTTCTTCTTCATTTTCCATTTTCATTCTTTCCATACAAACACACAAAACCACCACAATCCTCCATCAAGTGTAACCGTGTGAGAGTGAGGGCAGGACTGGGATAAGTAGGAGGACACGACAGCCGGCCATGGTGGCTCACGGCGGCGGCTCACGACGGGTGAACCCGTGAGGTAAGGAAATGTCCAAAAATTCAAATTTCGGTTTTGTTAGTTTTTGTTCGATTCTAAGGATTGAGAAACATTTCTGGGGACTCTAGGAAGCTAATAGGATTAGTTTTGGGGCTTGTGATGGCCGGAAATGGCCGTGAACGGCCAGAGAAAATCCGGTCACCATTGATGGCGGATGGAAGCACGGTTTTGGGGTGTTTAATTCGGTTTTAATTAGCTAGAAAGATAGGAAACAGGATTAGGATTATATTAGGATTAAAATGGGATGAAATGGACCTAAAATCAGTCCGAAAACCGGAGAAAAACCGATGGATAAACAGTGTTTTGCTACAGTGAAAAACTGGTTCAATTGGAGGTAGGAGACGATGAACAGTATTTCAACTTTCTAGGGGCTTGTGAGGACGCGTGGACCATAATTTGGGAAAGTGTTCAACACGGGAAATCTTCTATTCGATGTAACGAAGATTTTGGGACTGGTCTCACGTCAATCGGATATCGTTTCGATAGTTTTCAGGGTATCAGAAGGTTTAGGGTCGGTTTAAAAATAGTTAAAGTTTGGAAAAATTATGGGGCTTTAATGGGAGGTTAATTAAGTAGTTTATTACGATTTGGACAGGTTTGGGAGTCCCGGTGACGGTGATCGGCTCGGGGAGCCGTATGTCACGCAAATCGAGGCGGCAGCTCGGACGGTCTGTGAGTGGACCTTGTTTTCTAAATTGGTGCATGCATAAATGTTTATTATATGTTTTAAATACTTGTTTGATGATGCCATGGGTGCATTTGTATGTGGTTACGTATAAGCACGCATTTCGAGGTTTCGGCCTTATACGACGCTTATACGGGTCTGTATCTCTTTACTGATTTAAATGAAAAGGTTTTGGATTTCTAAAAGAATAAACTCGGGTATAAGACCCATTTGGTTTTGTTTCGGGCATATGACGCTATTTACGACCTTCGGGTCTAAATCGTGGTCGCGACGGGTGCTTTGTGCACGACGATCAACGATACGACGCTCGTCTCCGGTTTGGGATGTGTTCCTTCCGGAGAGGTCACGATGCACGATTCGTTGTTGAGCAGCCTGGGGAGGCTCGACTTCGGAGTGCTGACGGTTCAGGATATCGATCGGTGATGAGTGCACCATGATCTTGTGGTGGTCGTGTCGGTTGATACGTTCAAGGCGACATACTAGGATTGAGGGCGGTCCTGGATGGATGGTTGCACGCATCACTATGATCGGAGTCGTGACTGACCCTTAGATATCGGGCACAGTGCCCAGTTGAGTCATATGTTCGGGCACGAGACCCAGTTGTTTTACACTGATGATTTCGGGTCAGGGACCCTACATGGATTTCCGGGTTCATGACAGTTTATGGAAACCGGCATGAACCTTTGTCAGGTCATTCTAGTTCATGACGGTTTATGGGAACCGGCATGAACCCTGGTTAATGGATGTTATGGATCATGACGGTTCAATGGAACGGGGTATGAACGTTTATGTTATGTATATATATGTATTCATATAGCTTCCTTTACTTCTATTATCTCCTCCGGGGAGGGTCGTTGGCCTGGGTGGACCCCGGAGTAGTCACGGAGCACCGACTGAGTGGAGTCACCCCCCAGTTGGGTTCCTTACTCTCAGGAAGGCTATGATTACTATTACCTCGGGTAGGGTCAGTGGTCTGCGGACATTGATCTTGACTTTGAGAGACTCGGATTGAGACCTGGGTAGTACGCGCGTAGCTTTGGAAACCGTGACAGGATTGGTTGTGTGAATTATATGTATATGTGATGTATGCTATATATGATATAAGATGTGTGTTTACACAGGTTTTGGGCAGTGGCCCGTGTGGTTAGTTTCTTATGATTTGGACTGAGTCCCTTATGGATTTGGGCAGTGGCCCGTGTACTTGATTTCATTATGGTTTTTCTGGATAAATGGTTTTCGAATGCATGCATGCTTTTTCGTGAAGAGTACAAATGTCTTCTTATAAAATGTTTTATAAACTCTTGTTTTGTCCACTCACAGCTTTTAATGTTTTGACTGCCCTTCAGGTTGACAGCGGATGTGGACTGTAGCAGAGACCGAGATATCACATGCCTCCTCCGGATCCTGGCGTACTCTGATAGCCCGGGAGGGCAAAGGTCGGAAATATCCTTTGTCTGACACTTCGTGTCAGACGGGAGCAAGATCATCCCGCACTAATCCCGGGGGGATTGGGATGGGTCCTGTCACTGGAGGTCCCTAGGGAGGGATATAATAAGGTGAGTTGGGTTAGGGAAGATGGTTGTTTTCTTTGTTTTAATTTTTTAAAAAGAGTTTTAAAAGAAAATATAATAAAATGAAGCAAATGTCTTAATTATCCTTACTATTTTGTAATATTACTGTCACGTTATCATAATTAACGGCGTTGTTAACATTGACTGATAGATGGTACAACGCTTTTGACGTTGTACTTATTTATGCAGCACATTGAGACAAATCTCCGTTCCTAGCTGGTGCATTTTGAGATATTTTTTTTTGTTCATGGTGCATTTAGCCTAAAAAAACCTATTTTTAATGATAAGTACGACCATTTGGCATAGGAGTGAAAAAAAAGGAATTTGTAGCTATGTGCATCCTTTTGTCTTTATAGTGTCAAGACAATAGTTTTTAAAAAACCCGTCATCTATTATGATTATAAATGATAAATGGAACGTATAAAGAGGACAATTATGAATTTTTTGATCGAAGCAATTTGAAGATTTTCCCTCATTGAAAGCGGCAAAGGAAAAACACATATAAACATGCAAGGTACTATAGCTATAAAGTAAAAAAAAATTGAAACTTGAAACTTCATATATGCGACCAAATTTCACACACTTTCGAGAATGGCTTCAACCCATAGCTCTGCTAGCGTTTCTGAGTTTCAAATTGGCGTGGCGCAAGTGCTGGTATCCGCCTGGCTGGAGTAGTCGAGAGTGCGATTCATGTGGGATGGAAAGGGGGCTAGGTTTGGGTATTATCAATCTCGTTCAGGTACGCTTGTTTCTCGTTTTTCTATTCTTGCTTCTTGGTTTCATTACTATCATCATTGCCTTCATCATCGCCTTCACTCGATGTCATCGTTGTTGCGATTAAACCTCCCTCTTCAACCGTCGTCGCGATTCAAGTAATTTGCTCCACTTTGCCTTCTTCTCTTTTTCGAATTTACACATTCACGCCCCAACTTTGTTTTAGGGGCGCTGCATATTCCGCTGACTTTATTGAGATAAAAACTTATACTTTTGATGATGGTTTTCATTGCAGTTCAAAAAGCAAATGCCTTGCATATGAGATGAAATTGATATCATAGAATAGGCTAGGCTTGTTGATAGCTTCATCCACGTGGATTAGATTAGAATGTAGGATGCAAAGTTTAAATTCATTCATATGTATTATAATTAATTTAGTAAACGGTCGCATATATTGGTTTGAGTTGATATTGATTGGAAAAACCTTTTGACTTGGTTTTGTATCTTTATTAATCGAAGACATGCTTTTAAAGTGATATGAAGCTTTTTACATTTCCTTAAATTATAGTTTTGGGGTTTTACGTAGTTTATTCTTATTGTTGATGGATGACATGGCTTCGTTATTTAATGCATGAATCATGTGTTATTATAGATATTTATAGGAGCATGTTTAATTGTCTTTATATATTATAGATGACACAAATTTAATTTTGAATAATGTGAGTTAACTGTGTCATTAATAATCTACGATAACATGCCTATACTGACATGGTCCATTCCCAAATTATCAGGATAATCGAACTGATCCCGCTCTCTTCTGACTAGTTTTTGTCAAACAAGGGATACTATTTGTTTTATTCCATATGTTAATTAACCAATAGAATCCACCTCCATATGTTAATCAAACGTAACCACAAGGAAATATATAAAAACATAATTATTTACATATTTCTTATATTGCCAACTTTTTACCTTATATCATATGTGATGGTTCATTAATTATAAACTTCATCTCATAACAGTATTCTATACTTATCATCATCACAATATCATCGCATTTTATTTACCATCATCCTTATGTTTTCATTAAAAAACATTCCACTAAATAGTAACAATCATAAGTAACACTCATACTCTATAATTATTGACTACTCATAAATTCCTTATACTATGAAAAATCATGTTGCAAACCATAAACTATACTCATACAAGTGTTCGAGTAATAATTTTGCATAATAATTACTTAAATAGGACATTTAGTATAATTCACACCAACCTTAGTTAACCATTTCTTTCATACATTTCACACACACTCACCCTATTTGTAGCAAACTAGGTTGGTTGGCAGAATTAAAGGAGGGAAAAATGAAGGAAGTTCTAGAATTCTCTAGTTTTTGAATAGACAATTTTGCCCCATAACAACTGTAACGACCCGTTCCAGAAATTAGGGTTAGATGGGATTAGTAAGCTTAATCGGTGGTTAGTTGGTCTCGTTGGGGTCGTTAGTGTAAAATGACGATTTTGCCCCTGGTTTGGGCAAAAAGTTGACTTTTAGTTCGGGCGGTCAATTGGGTTTTGACCGATGACTAGGACGCAGTTTAGGGCGTCACGAATCCGTAGACAGGAGAGAAACAGAGACTGGGAATTTGGGGAGAAATCGATCAAGTTCAGTGAGGGTGTGAGTTTGTGAGTGTGTGAGAGTGATCAGGACTTGAGAGGAAGGCAGTGAGGGAGGTTGGAGGAGTGGTGAGTGTTGTGCGTGAGTTGAGAGCCACGGGTAAAAACCAGGGAGGAAAAAACAGGGTGACCAGAGAGATCGTGGTGGTGGAGTGGCCGTGTACGGTGCAATTGGACTCGTGGAAGTGTCCAGAGGCTGGAGGTGGACAGGAGGAGCTACTACCTCGCGGCTGAGCTCACGACTGCGATCGGAGGACAGGTAATTTCTCATCCTCTTATATTTGCTCTGTTTAGCCGTGGAAGTTCAAATTGGAAGTCGTGGCTTTAGGGATAGAATCGAGGAGTCCTATGAGGTCTAGGGAGTTCAGTGGAGTCTTAGGTAACTGCTGGTTGTGCTGCCGTGACGGAGGTGTGCACGGTGGAGGCTGGACGACGGAGAGTACCTTGTGTGCTCTGTTTTTCCGTCGATGTTCAGATCGAAAGTCGTGAAGTTTGGGGTAGAGTCGACGGTTTTGGTGAGTTGGGTGAGGTTTAGGATGGCCCTAGGAAGGGTTTAAGCTAGCCACCGTGACGGGGGAAGACCTGGGTGGCCGGAGAAGGAAACAGGGCAGTGTTCGGGTTTTGTTTCGAGTTCGAGTTGATGAGTATTAGGCCGTGTCGAGGTGATTGGATTACGGGAATGGGTAGCCTAGGTCTGGACGAGGCTGTTGGTGAAGAAAGGAGTCGATTTGGTGGACGGAAGGCGGTGAACCCCTGACGCCGGTTCAAGTTGCAGACACTGTGCTGAACCGGGTCTGCTTGAGGTAGACGGTGATACTGTAGTAGGTGCATGAGGGCCACGCGCAGCCACTTTGGGCGGCGCGTGGGGGCGCGTGCGGCGGTCTTTGGGGAAGGTGTCAACATGGTTTTTGATCTAGGTGTTGTGACGAGTCCGTTAGAGGTGGTTTCGGGTTAATCAGACGTTGAATCGAAGTAGTTCCGCGAGAGTGAAGGTTTAGGGTTCTGGTTCGGTACGTTTAGGACCCGGGGATTTTTTAGGGAATTTAGGTGGATCCTCGTATATGTGTTAGTAACGTATTTTGGTGGTTGTTGACAGGATCGGGAGTTCCCGAGGAAGTTGAGGAACGTACGAGACGTTCGGAACGCGATTGAGGGCTCGGTACTGTGAGTGGACCCCTTCTCTAAACTCGAGCATGCATAACTGTTTTTCTCTAATTGTTTTATGGTTTTAATCATGATTCTATGTTTAGCGAATATGTTGGTTGATTTTACATAATTGCACGTTTTTCGAGGAAATTCGGTTTTCAGCACGTTTTACGAGGAGTGTCGATTTCTGAGAATAATGCCATGGTTTTGGGGTTTTCAAATGATAAATGATTTCTAATTGTTATAAAGGGATTTTGGAACATGAATTGATGATTAAGGTTTTCGGTTTTAGAATCGGATTTCGGTAACGGGATTTGGTTTTAAGGTTGAAAAGTGGAAATTCCGGATTTGGGTTCGGAATGACGGTTCTGGTTGCCGGAAGGGCATCAGACCGGTGATTTCGGATTCGGGTTTGGATGTGGATTTATAAAAGGTTTTCAAACGGTTTTGGATTGGATTTTCTGGATCTGGATATTAGGTTTAAAGACCCGGATATTGATTGACGGGGGACAGGCCCAGATTGGGTTTAAATACCCGGATTGAGTTTAAAGACTCGGGAGTTTAAAGACTCGGATATATTGATATTTCCCCCGTAGGCCTGTTGAGTTTAAAGACTCGGGAGTTTAAAGACTCGGATATTATTGAGGCCTGGATTGAGTTTAAAGACTCGGATAGGTCCAGCAGGTTTGATCGGAAAATGATGATTTGATATCCAAGGTTTATACTACGGTTTGATGATGCTTATGATATGATTTCTATAACTGTATTTATAGTGTTTCTGTTTCTTATGATGTTTTGTGATGATTGGGTTATAACTGTTTTAATAACTGAGTTATGCATGAGATTTCAAAATGGAGGGCTAAACCCGGTTTTCTTATAAAGTGGTTTTGGGAAACTTTTCTTTTATTCTGGTCCACTCACACCTTCTGTTTTTAACTACCCTCCAGGTTGTGGAGTAGGTGCGGGGTTCCGGTGTCGAGGCAGCGTCTGAGGCATAGAAGTTACGAGAGGGATCCCGGAGTATTTTGTTTTAATTTCCGTGTGCGTGTATTTAGTTTAATAGTTTTCTTTCTTTTGTATTGAGTACTATGCTCTGTAAACTGTTGACTTCGGGATATGTAGTATAATTTCTCATGCGTCTGACTGTATTTGTGTCAGGGTGTCAGACGGGAGCAGGATTTACCTCGGTTTTCAGGGTGAAACCGGGGTGGGTCCTGACAACAACACTATTCAATCTCTAATTTCATGCTACCACCCGTCTATGGATTCAGAATTTCGAAACCTACGTAACACTACACGTGGATTGTCCAAAAAGTGACCTGATCAAGAAGTCAACATTTGGCCTTATAGGGGCAAAATCGTCATTTCTGTTTGATTTCTCAAATTTTATTTTCCTCGAATGTTCGGGTGGTTACAACCTACCCCTTTTTAAAAAAAAAAATTCGTATATCCAACATTCTGGTTTCATATTACAATGTGTTTCATAAACCAAATACCTGTTTCAGAAATCGGGCTTACGCCCAAAAACATTTCTTACACTAAACCTCGTAAAACATGCACAAATAACATTTTCGTAAAATCACCCAAAAATCACCATTATCACATTAATAAAATATTGAAACTTACGTACATTTGACGTTACCCGTTCCACAATTTCTGTGAAAATCGGACCGGTCCTGCTCCCTTATGACAATTCTTGTCAGACACGGGATATTACTAGTTCAAGTATGTCTCTATTTTATTAAATTAACCAAATTAAATCTCCTTTTATGGGATTACTGTCCGCATCTAGCCCACTAACCCTAACAAGTAGTAGCAATAATTAATTCAACCTCATTCGACATCTTATTACTAATTGGACAATGCTTAAATATTCATACACATCAATCCTTTAACCTTTCCTATTTCCATAGTATTCACAATCATCCTATTACTACTATTCCTTGACTAAGTTCACAAATGTCCGAATTACTCTTAATCTTGTATCACTATATTGGGCACAAAATATAATCACACATTTATCATCATATCCTTAATTTACATATTTCTAAACTGATCCTTATATTACTAAACCTCAAAAAAATATTTAAGGAACTAGAACTTAAAACATATGATAAATATACCATACACATGCATTCATTTTCCAATAATCTTGGCAAATAACTTCCACACAATAATTCCTGCAAGTCAACTAAAATGGTTCCAATTAGAGATAACAAAGATGATGCACGTAATTAGGCATCCATGAACAAACACGAAAATCATATATTGTGATCAATTTACTATTATGAAGATAATCTAAGTTAAGAACTAATAATATCAATTTCCATATATTCATTATAAATAACATCATAGGATTATTAATTGTCATATATTCATCATGTATAATATCTTTAATCAAAAGGAAATAATCCATTCACCATATTCATCACTTTAAATTTACTAATATCCTAATTAACTTTAGGTAGTTTTCCAAATTTCCTTGTTTATTTTCCTAGGTATTTTACATTCATAAAAATCACTATATGTTATTGATATTCAAGGTATACTTAGACTTAAATCCCTTAGTTAAATTCCAATTCAGAATACAAGTATAAAACATCAAAATTTCTAAATAAATCCAAATGACGTCCAATTAATCCAAACTTTATACCAATAAACTCAGGATAATAGTATGAACATTTATTTTTGTGTTAACTATTTCCTTAGAAAACGCTGAACACGCACCCACGCGCCCCCGAAAGGCCAATGCATGCGCGCTTCACGCTCCATCGAAAGGCCCCTACGTGTGTGCGTCACGTGCGTCATAGGGGTTATCTTCAACCTTGGGTCGTTGACCCGTTTTCCTACAACCAGGTCGTCCGACCCACGACAAAAATCCAACTATAATTTCTTCGTTTCACGTCCATTTCTTATGCTTCCTTTATCACATTAGTTTTCTTTAACCTCAGAAACATTCCTATGACATAAAAATCAAGTAAAATTTGCTTGGAGACTAAAGTTCATACCGTTCGACTTTCAGCCATGGGTGACATCCCATTTCCACCACGATCCAACGACCTCACCTCCATTATTTCGAGCTTAGGGCAACCTTAGGGACTCCGAAGAGGTAAGAGGATCCTTGCTTTCAACGTTCTTATCCCAAAACCAAAAACTCGATCTCAAACTTACGGGTTTATGGCTTTTTCATTCACTATTTCATCCCCATCTCCTCACTGTTTTCTCGCCATGTTCTTCTTTTTCCCTTGCTCTTATTCTCTCTCTGAGTCTTTCCCTTTTCCTCCCCCATTTCCCTCACGAGTAGTGAGTTTTTCTTGTTTCTCTCACTCTCGGCCTCCTTCCACCGAGACCATAACTCAAAAACACACATACACACTTACACACATATATAAACAAGGGGTAAGTCGGTGGAGTTTTGGGGAGGGAAATTTCTAGAGTTTTTGGGCAACTGTCAATTATCAAAATATCTTCCAAGTAAAAAAACCAAAATTCCTTTCTAGTAACAATTACCAAAATTCTCTTAATCGTTTTGACCCATATCAAAATCATTCGACCTCCAATTTTAGCGTGTCGCCTGTTCACGGACTCGGGAATCTGAGACCTTCGTAATGGTCCTTACATAATGTCCAAAATGTTCCTTGATAAAAAAGTCAACCTTTTGACCTTTCAAGGGCAAAATCGTTATTTCCCTTTAATTTTTCAATTTTTTTTTCCGAATGCCTGGGTCGTTACATAATATGACACGATCTAACCCTGAACACCTCAAGAACCATGTCTTGGGTCCTGCTCCCATCTGACAAGTAATCCAAAATATCCAGCATACCCTTGAAACCTTGCCAGATAAGGATACTCGTATATTCGTAAGCTCATGCCTCCACTTCGCAAGTAGTCTCGATTCCCGTGCAACGACCCTGGAGGGTTTCAAAACCAATAAAACCATGTGAGTAAACCTAAAAAAGTATATTTTAAAGACAACTTTGAAACAAAATCGTAAAATACAATAAGTGCCCTCCGTTTTCTAAAACTATGTATGCATAAACAAAAATTCATAAATCCCAATAAATGGACAATAAAACATAAAACCCTGAAATACGTGCAATTGTGGAAAATTCAGTAAAAACATAGACCAAAGAACCATAAAAGCCATACCAAAACATCATAACCATAACTATGCATAACCAACCCATCCTTAATGCCTGCAAGCCCAATCATCATATCATGCCTGCACTACCGGTAGGTCAAGCCCCTCAGGAAAATGAGTTTTACCTCGATATCCGAGACTAACTAAACAAACCCTGCATCTCGATGATGGTTATCCACATTCCATATGTATATCCAGAAGCACATTTCACATACCAAGAAAATATATTCGCATAACTCACATCAAATCCAAAATCAAGTCGAAAATCAACAATAACCAAAATATCAGATAATACCACATATACAGGTTTCTCGTAAAGAATGCATTAACTAATTACTGTAAAATCGTCCAAAAATAATAGAAATCGAGAAAACTCACTTTATAATATGCATAAGACATTTCCAATCAAACTCACAATTCAAAGCCTTGAGCCTAAGCCCAAAACCAAACTTTACACCATACCTCGTAAAACGTGCATAAATCGGATTTTCCACGAAAATCATCCGGAAATTATAAGAAAATCATAAATACTCCAAGATCACCTTATTTCATAGCTCCAACCTTGTTCAGCCTAAATCTATAATGAAAGCAAAACCCAAAAACATATACTTGAGAAAATCTCGTAAAATGAGCCATCGAGTAACTTCCGTAAAACTAACTAGAAATCCTACCAAATACCAACAAAAATCCAACTTTATAATCTTTCAATTCATACGTCATATCTAAACCAAAACGACAATCAAAACGAGATCTGAAAACATAATTTATGGAAAATCTTGTAAAACGTGCAATAAAATAATAATTAAATATTCATAAAATCACCAAAAATCATACAAAATTCCAATCAATCAAGCATCGTAAAAACCACATAAAAACCCATTTAAAACAATTAAATATGCAAAATAATTTTTAAAGGAAAAGGTCAACTCACACATATCGTACAGGCAATCGAATCGTATTGCACGCTTTTTCGTAAAATCCGTGAAGGTCAATTCCTACTATAAATTATGTCTTAAGGTCACTAATAATCTCAAATAGCCCTATACTTCGTCCCAAAATTTTGTTTTTCTGAATTTTTAAACGTAATTAAAACGAGACATAAACTTTTAGATAGTCAAAATTGTCTCGAGACAATATCCAATCGTCTCAAAAATTGTACTGTTGGATATCAAATACTCAAACATTCATGTGGAACGCATATAAAAAACAAGCACCACGCGCTCTCACGTGGCAAACAAAGTCACTGCGTGTGGTGACAGGACCCCACCTGATTATACAACAAAGTACCATCGAGCCCAGCTCCCGTCTGACAAACACCTTGTCAGACAAGAGATACACACACAACCCGCTAATTCATACCCCCCTCTTGAGCCTCAATTTCGTGCAGCGACCCTGGATGGTTGCAAAATCAAGAAAACGTGTGAGTGGACAAAAAGAAACAGTTTAAAAATATAATTTGAAACCACCCATCATTTACCCTCCGTTTTTCAAAACCATGCATGCATACAAAAATCATTTCAAAACCATTTACAGTTTCTCATTCTCGAAGTACGTGAAAACATATATGAAGAAAGTAATAATCGACAAGCCATCACAAAAATCAACTCAAGCCAGCACATCAATCACAATGAAAAATATCAACCACTACCCTACATGCAGGCACACCACAAATTCACTCGGGATTCGGAGCGCAGCTCGATGTCCGAGTCATCACAACACAATCTCACAAGCCATCACGCCAATCCTCACAATCAATCCATAACCAACATCAGCACAGAACTCACATATAGTCAACTCATCATCAATACATACGCACAACATCAATCATCACATCACAAGGCACTACCAGTAGGCCATCACACAATGAATTAGGATTCGGAGCCCCTAGCTCAACATCCAAGTCGCCACAACAATATCAATCCCAGGATTCAGAGTCCCGGGTTAGAAGTCTGAGACCCACATTCAAACCACACAATCAGCACACACCATCATATCATTACACATCATATATCCCAATCCAAATCCATAATCAGTATCACCACATATCACGCATATCGAGGAACATGTATTCACATCACAACTCAATGTCACACTTCACAATCAACATCATAACTCGTACACCCCAATACATAATCAGATTCACGGCCTAAGCCTCAAACATAGCTTAATCACACTTTCTCGTAAAACGTGTCATTAAGGCTACTTTCATGAAAACTGTTCAGAAAATCATATGAAAATCATAAATATTTCAAATCACATTATTTCATGTCATAAACCACTTTCAACTCAAAATCACATTCAAAACGGCGTTCAAAATATAGTTTATCGAAATCTCGTAAAACATGCATTAAAATATTCATAAAATCACCAAAAATATTTTAAAATTCCCAAGCACTCCGATATCATTAAAATCACATAAAAACACATTTAAATCATATAGATATGCATGCATAATAGTTTAGGGAAAGAAATTCCACTCACAAACATGTTCGAACAACCAAAATTCACTTTGCACGTTTTTTCGTAAAATTCGGGAAAGTTATTTCCTGCCAAAATTCACATCTAAGGGTCACAAACTATCTCAAATAACTCCTAATTTAATACCATATTTTCTAGGATTTGTAAACGTATTTAAACCGAACCTTAACCCTTTGGACAACCGAAATTATCCTGAGACGATATCTGATTGCCTCAAAAATCATATTGTTGGACTTGTATGATCAAATACTAAAACTTTCATGTTGCACGCATCTCGAGAACACGCACCACACGCCCCCATACGCTGCCTAAAGCGGTTGAACGGGGAAGCCACGCGCTGCTATAGTACCAGGGTACTGTTCATCTACTACCTCCAACAACCCGTTTTGCTGGTTTTTCGGGTCGTCCGACCCGACGACCCTACCCGGATTCATTTCAATTGTTTCTCCCCCTTTTTCAAATATAATTCGACAATCTACTCTAAATTAACCCAAGAAGAGATCTTTAATCACAAAACATCTAAAATGTACCTCAATGTTTCTAGTTCGAAGCTTCACTTCCACGACCATGGAGTCTACGTCTAGTCCAGCACCTTTCCCACGTCAAAACTCACAGTTTTCTTTACCTATAACTAAAAACGGTCTCTAGAAAGCAAATAGGATAGCTAAATCCAGATTTTATGGCCCAAAACCATGAACAACTCGATGAACACCTCACGTGTTCCATGGTTTCCATCACCATTTTTTCTGCAAGTTTCCCGCTCAATCCACTCTTTTTCTCATCTAATGTTTTTCTCTCTTCTCTCTTTTGCTCAACTTGACACGACCCATCCCAATCCACCTGAATTATCGTGGGATGTGCCATACTCTTGTCTGACACCGCATGCCAGATCAGGGATAAAACCGTAACCCGCTAGTGGTTATTAGAGTACAGAGTGACTTGTGGAATCCGCAGCGGCATGTGATGTCTCAGTCTCTGCTACAGCCCGCATCTACAATCAACCTGAAGGGTATCCAAAACATTAAAACTGTGAGTGGACAAAAATAATCAGTTAGAAAACAATTTCCAAAATAAACATTTATACCCTTCAATTTAAAGCATGCATGGATATCCATTTAAAAACCATTTCTTTTCACTAAAACGGTATGTAATAAAAATCGATGCAATCATCGTAAGACCAACACAAAGAAATCGAGTTGCTTTCTTAAAACCAAACTATATTGCTTTTCAAAGCAATAATCAGTGAAAGCATCTGTATCTAAAGCATTCATAAAAAACATGACCAATCCTCATATCCAACATCAGTCTCATCTTATCTCGTCAACAATCGCGATATCAGCGATACGCGTGCGACTCGAGATTACACATCCGAATGTACACCTGGCTCTGGAGCCCGTGACTCGACGTCTAGGTATTCTAACTCAGGATCATACATCACACATGATGGTCGACGTCTGAGCGATGGAATCCACAAGATCACACATCACACAAGATGGTCGACGTCTACAAAATGTCCATCTCCGACACTCTTGCAGGTAGTGTCCCCGTGACTTCTCTAAGATCACACATCCCACTGGATGGTCGACATCCAGAGGCTATCATCACATCATAGAGGATAGTCTCAGTAAAAAATGTTTCATAACTACAGGATTCATCGAATCCTGTCAAATCAAATTTCGTATGGGTCTCAGCCCAAAATCACATCATAAAAATCATCACCATAAGGCATTTGGCCCGAAACATGGTTTTCAATACACATGGACCCACTTGATGTCTCCATATCTGATACAACCTGCATCCGCGATCAACCTGAAGTGTATTAAAAATAGTAAAAGTTGTGAGTGGATGAAAATAAACCATTTATAAAATCATCTCCGAAAAAGCATTTATACCCTTCATTAAAAAGCATACATGCATCAGAACACAAGTTATAACAACCACTTTCTTAATCCAAATCACATGGCTTTCCAATTTAAAACACGGTGAGAACATTTATCAATCAAAACCATTTCCACAGTAGGATCTTAGCCCAAAACCAAAACACGTGGGGTCTTTGCCCAAATCCAGTAAAATACAATTTAACCAATTCTCGAAATCCTAGATGTCTAAGAAATAATGTCACGGTCTCTAAGGCTACGCGTGCCACTCGGGGTTTCAAGTCCGAGTACTCTCCAGGATCTACCAGTGTCCGGGTGATATCACCGGACACTGTCCTAGGTGATATCCATCTCTAGAAATCCTAATCCTGAGCCTCTCCGTAGAGCGACCCCTTTCAGGCAATGCTCACTCTCCAGGTCATGAGCATCTCATTAGAGCGGTCACTCCTAGGCAGTGCACTGTGATTACTTTAGGATACTACGAGACGTTTGGAGGAGACAATCCACTCAGAAGGATGCTATATGTAAAATAATAATCAAACCAGTGGAAAATCATTGTAAAACCATTTATACCTCAAATCAAGTTTAAATCATTTCAACAGGGTCTCAGCCCGAGGTATAGTTTCCACAAAATCAGGATTCCTCGAATCCGATCCAATCCAAATATCATAAGGACTCTTCCCAAATCCAAATCTCATAGGGACTCTGCCCAAAATCATCTCAATAGGATCTCAAACCCGATATCTCATTTCATAAACCATAATTGGGACTTAAGCTCGATATCATAAACTAACTGGGCCTTAAGCCCGATATCATAAACCAATTGGGCCTTAAGCCCGATATGATATTTCCAAATTAGAAATCATTCCATTGTTCAAATCGTTTGAAAACACAAGCATGTATAAAACCCGACTTAAGTCCAAGGTATCACATAAAATAGGAATCTCAAAATACCTGCAATATAACATTTCCACGAAAATGCCAAAACATCGCAATCATGTATATAAACCATACGCAGTCAAGGCATCTCAAATCATGTTCATAAAACATATAAAACAGTTGTGCATGCATCATATTTAGAAATCAAGTGTCCACTCACAGACCGTCCATGCTGCGCTTGCATGCTGCGCCGTAAGCCACTTCGAGCTATACTAAACCATCTGGGTCATCCGGACATGTCCAAAATATATTTAAAAGTCACTAAAAACCTAGAAAAGTCCTAATCAAAGACCCTCAAATCTCTCGGAAAAGTCAACGTGTCTCAAACACGTTTCCCTAAGCTACAAACCTCAATTTGACCAACATAACGATCTTCGATCGGCTTGAAACCACTACCATTGGATTCAAATCGTCAAAATCTTTTGAATGGGACCGGTCTCACCTAAAAAATTATGCCCATATGCTCCCACGCGCTGGTCAAACCTCCCGGTTAACTTTGGTCAAAAGTCAATGCTGACATCAGCAAAGTCAACGCTGACGTCACGGTCAATGGCTGAAGTCATGCTGATGTCAGCCTGATAGGTTTGATACCTGTCAGGTCTGACACGTTTCAAGTCTGACATGCTCCTTAGTCAGCCCCTGATTAGTCCATGTGTCCACTGACACCTCTAATATACTGCCATGTGGCACAACCCGATTGGTCCACATGGTCTGACATGTCAGTGCTGATTGTACCTAAAAACTGCCATGGTAGCACCCCATTGGCCACGTGGCCTGAAAACCATAATAGATAATGATGTCACCCGATGACGCCATCATCATCTACCTCTTGTCGGGTTGACTCGGTTTACTATAACGGGTCACCGAGACCCACGACCCCACCCAATCGTATCTCAGCCGTCTGGCCACCAAATCGTGCCATTTTTGTCCCTATTGACTCGTCTTGATCCCTAGAATAGTTCTGTTGTAACGACCCGTCCAAAATTCCTAGATTAGATTAGTGACTAATCACGATTAGTGAGGTTAATCTGTGATTAGTTAGGCGAAATCGGACGAACGATGCAAAATGACCATTTTGCCCCTAGGCGTGGGCCAAACGTTGACTTTACATTCTGGCTATCAAATGGACTTTGACCAATGACCATGACGTAGTTCGTGACGTCACGAGTTCATAGACAGGTGGCACGTCCAATTCTGACGTTCGAGGAAGAAGTTATGACGTTTGGAAGTTTAGGGGCATTTTGGTAATTTTGGTTAAAAGGTGGCAAATGTTGACTTTTTGACCAGGAGGTCCAATGGCCGAGGGCCTAGGACCATTACGTAGATCGGGACGATATGAATCCATAGACAGGCGGCACGTCGAATTCGGACGTTCGACGACGAAGTTACGACGGTTCACGGAAGTTCAAGTGCACTATTGCACGAATTACGAAACGAGTTAACTTTTGGACTCTAGTGGGACCCAGATATTTTAAAGAGGCCTAATGGATGAGTGACAAGTGTCACCCATCCACTGCCCATCCCTTCACATACATGCATCGATCATTCTTTCTTCCATTCAAAAACACAACCCGATCTCACACTCACCATTTCTCTCCATCTCTGTGCAACCCAAAACCCATTCAACCCTTACCCAATGATCATGACTGAGACCAGAGATGGAAGGGAGGACAGGACGAAGTGGTGGCCGGCCAGAACCACTGTCCACGGCGGCGAGAGGAGGACAAACCCGAGAGGGTCCTCGGTAAGGTCCAAATTCCATTTTATTTCAATTTTCGCATTATGGTTGTTTTTGGATGATTAGGAAGTGGTTATTAGGTCCCTAGGATGATCCTAAGATGTTTTGGAAGGGCGTTCACGGCTGAGAAAGCCCTGGGAAAAAATTTGGAACCATTGAACCATTTGATTCAAAATCAAACCATGGGATTTCGATGTTTTCGGTTGAGTTTAAGGATTGGAATTGATAGAAAACATCAAAAAGGAATAAAGGAATCAAAAAGGAAGAAGTAGGATGAAAAATGGGGAGTCTAGAGCCGTGAACCAGTCACGCCGGTCCAGTTGGACCGGCCAAACCAGGTGAACTGGCTGTTTGAACCGGCTGAAGCATGAAGACGATGAACAGTGCACAACGACTTCTTGGGCACGTGGGGGTGCGTGAACAGTAATTTTGGAAGGTGTTCAACATATGAAATCTTCTATTCGATGTAACAAACATTTTAGGACTGGTTTCGTGTCGATCGGACACCGTCTCGATATGTTTGGGGGCATCGGAAGGTTTAGGGTCGGTTTAAAAATAGTTAAAAGTTCGGGAAAATTATGGGGCTTTGGTAGGAGGTTAATTAAGTAGTAGTAACCTTCTAGTACGATTAGGACAGGTTTGGGAGTCCCAGTGATGGTGATTGGCTTAGGAGAGCCGTATGACACGCAAATCGAGGCGGCAGCTCGGACGGTCTGTGAGTGGACCTTGGTTTTCTAAATTGGTGCATGCATAAATGTTTATTATATGTTTTAAGTACTTGTTTGTGATGCCATGAGTGCATTTGGATGTGTGGTTACGTATAGGCACGTATTTCGAGGTTTCGGCCCTATACGGTGACTATACAGGTCTGTATTTCTTTATTGGTCTAAATGAAAAGGTTTTGGATTTCAAAAAGGATAAACTCAGGTATGAGACCTATTTGGTTTTGTCTCGGGCATATGACCTCAGATTTTGGGCACGGTGCCCATCTGATGTCCTATGTTTGGGCACGAGACACATGTTACTTTACGGTTTTGATTTCAGGTCAAGGAACCTTAAATGGATTTCCAGGTTCATGACGGTTTATGGGAACTGGCATGAACCCTTGTTATGGTATCGTGGTTCATGACAGATGATGGGGACCAGCATGAACCCTGGTTATATTATGTTGGTACATGACAGTTTATGGGAACCTGCATGATTATGTTATTCTAGTACATGACGGTTTATGGAAACCAGGCATAGAGGTTGTTTTATATATGTATATGAACGGATTGGATGTTGTGGATCATGACGGTTCTGGGGAACCGGGTATGGCTGGTTATGTTATGTATATATATGTTCATATACCTTCCTTTACTTCTATTATCTCCTCTAGGGAGGGTCGTTGGCCTGGGTGGACCCCGGAGTAGTCACGGAGCACTGACTGAGTGGGAGTTGCCCCCGTTGGGTTCCTTACTCTCAAGAAGGCTGGTTACTATAACCTCGGGTAGGGTCAGTGGTCTGCGGACATTGACTTTGACTTTGAGAAGACTTGGGTTTGAGACCCCGGGTAGCACGCGCGTAGCTTTGGATACCATGACAGGATTGGTTGTGTGACTTATATGTATATATGATATATGATATAATATATGAGATGTGATGTGTGGTTACACAGGTTTTGTGCTGAGTCCAGTATGGTGTCCTTATGGATTTGGGCAGTGGCCCGTATGGTCGATTTCATGGTGGTCCTTTCGACCTTGGTTTATTTCTGATTTGGGCTTAGTTCCCACATGTGGTCCATTTGGTTAAATGGTTTTCGAATGCATGCATACTTTTTAGTGAAGGGTACAAATGTCTTCGATAAACTATTTTTATAAACTTTTGTTTTGTCCACTCACAGCTTTTAATGTTTTGACTGCCCTTCAGGTTGACATCGGATGTGGACTGTAGCAGAGACCGAGATATCACATACCTCCTCCGGATTCTGGTGTACTCTGATAGCCCGGGAGGGCAAAGGTCGGAATTATCCCTTGCCTGACACTCCGTGTCAGACGGGAGCATGGTCATCCCTCGTTAATCCCAGGGGGATAGGGATGGGTCCTGTCATCTATGACCTCAAAAACACAAGAAAAGACCCAGAAATTACCTTCCCAAGCTCGTGATTTTGGATGAACTTTCAGACCTTCCCTAGGTCGATTCCGGCCAACAAACTCCTTCCACATCGTTCCCTTGAGTTTGTTTGGGTCCTGGGAACACTTTCTTATCAACCAAACAGTCCAACAAACACCCTAACTTGATTTCAAAATTTTGAACCTAAAACCACCATCATCCACGGTTCCTACGCCGGTGCCACCGCCGTGATTATCTCAGTCCACTCTCTCACTTCCTTTCTCACACTAGCAACAGAGGATAAAGATTGGTGACGGTTTGTAAAAGTTTTGGGGTGGGTTTGTGTGGGTTTTGGGTATGAGGGAACAAAAGATATGAAGATACTTGAACCCAAAATATTTGGGGTATTGGGCTAATTAAATGGGTGACACTTGTCACTCATCAATTGGTCCACCCAGATTTTTACCCAATCCAAATCTCCCCTTTGTACACATTCCTTGTAAAAAGTGAATAATACCGTTTTCCTTCTGCGAATCATAACTTTTCTGTACGATATCCAATTTCGACGTGCTACCAGTCTACGGACCCGTATCATCTCGATATACGTAACGACCCTCAATCAAAGTGCATTTGACTTCTCGGGTAAAAAGTCAACATTTTACCCATGTTAGGGGGCAAATCATCATTTCATGTTGATCGTCTGAAAAATCTTTGATTAATTCCCGATTAGTCCCGATAATCCTCAATTAGTTCTTAATTAATCCGTAAACTCGGGATCCTCAATTAGCACTAACTGAGTGGGAGTTGCCCCCGTTGGGTTCCTTACTCTCTGGAAGGCTGGTTACTATAACCTCGGGTAGGGTCAGTGGTCTGCAGACATTGACTTTGACTTTGAGAAGACTTGGGTTTGAGACCCCGGGTAGTACACACGTAGCTTTGGATACCGTGATAGGATTGGTTGTGTGACTTATATGTATATATGATATATGATACGATATATGAGATGTGATGTGTGGTTACACAGGTTTTGGGCTGAGTCCCATATGGTTTCCTTATGGATTTGGGCAGTGACCCATATGGTCGATTTCATGGTGGTCCTTTCGACCTTGGTTTATTTCTGATTTAGGCTTAGTTCCCACATGTGGTCCATTTGGTTAAATGGTTTTCGAATGCATGCATGCTTTTTAGTGAAGGGTGCAAATGTCTTCGATAAACTATTTTTATAAACTTTTGTTTTGTCCACTCACAGCTTTTAATGTTTTGACTGCCCTTCAGGTTGACATCGGATGTGGACTGTAGCAAATACCAAGATATCACATACCTCCTCCGGATCCTGGCGTACTCTGATAGCCCGGGAGGGTAAAGGTCAGAATTATCCCTTGTCCGACACTCCGTGTCAGACGGGAGCAGGGTCATCCCTCGTTAATCCCAGGGGGATAGGGATGGGTCCTGTCAACGTTGTATCAGAGCGGGGTTGTCTCTATTCGAGCAACCGTGGAGCTCTCGGAGTGGTACGCAGGTTGAGGATGTGATATCTCAAGTGGCTACTGTCAGGACCCGACCCTCTTCAGTCAGGACCCGACTCATCTAGCACCATATTGTCGGCTTTGGGCCTCACCCTCATGGTTTTTTTTTCGGGAGCTCATGGTGCAACTTCCCATGGGGTCACCCATCATGGAATTGCACCAGCCTCAACTCGCTTAACTTTGGGGTTCCAATCCCCCCCAAAGCCACTTGAGCTCCCAAAAGGCCTAGTGCTAGATAGGTATGTGCCTACACCTTTAAGGCACACCACCATCCTCTCCCAGACCATTCCTCCTCGCAGGAATGTGGGATTGTTCACCGTTCCCTCCAAGACACGGGTCTTACAATCTACCCTCCATAGGGCCCAGCGTCCTCGCTAGCATACTTCCCGGTCGAGGTCTGGCTCTGATACCAAATTGTCAGGACCCGACTCTCTTCGGTCAGGACCCGACTCATCTAGAACCATATTGTCCGCTTTGGGGCCTCACCCTCACGGTTTTGTTTTCGGGAGCTCATGGTGCAACTTCCCAAGGGGTCACCCATCATGGAATTGCACCAGCCTCAACTCGCTTAATTTTGGGGTCCAATCCCCCCCAAAGCCACTTGAGCTCCCAAAAGGCCTAATGCTAGATAGGTTGCAGGAATGTGGGATTGTTCACCGTTCCCTCCAGGACACGGGTCTTACAGCTACAGTTCGTTATCAACCTGATAGTTGGGATGCCGATACGATAGTTAGTAGGATTGGATCGTAGAATGTCTTGGTTCGGCACTTGATGCCGGGGTTGCCATAGTTCTGTCAAGGTTGACAGTATGGGACCCTACGAAAGGATTAACGTATTTGTACTTGAGAGTTGTGATCGTGAGACGGTTAGTTGGGATCGTCTTTCATGATGTCGTAAGATCGGTTCCGACGACTGGTTGGGAGTTATGACCATCCGATGGTCGGATATTGTTGAGTTAGATGATCGGATCTTGTTGTGTTTGGTGGCTATGCTATTGGGAGCAGCCAGATTCATGGAATCCTATGGTAGGATGTATGGTTCGGAAATGTGAGTTGACGAGTGGTGTGACTTTGACGACAATTCGGATTTGGGTTCGTTAGTCGGTCTAGTCATGTCAGCTTAGTGTTGGGACTGCACTCTGCAGTCGAGGTTTTATTTATCGGTTAGACCTAGTTGGTTGTCGTGCTACTTCAATTGTGATGGACTGTTGGTGCAACCAAGGTCATGGATGACCTGGTAGACGACATTGGTTTAGTCGAGTTACGTCAGGTTAGAGATGGTTGGAAAAGTTACCAGGGTTGGTACTCGTCGATGGAATCCCGAAGTAGGGATACAGAGTAGTTGGTACAGACGGTTGATTCTGTTGGATGAAGAGTCTCGATAGCGATGTCTGGTGGATATGTTTGCACGAGTCTGTGGCAGGCACTACTACCGGGAGTGGTTGTAGTTATGATTGTTGGGAATCAGGGACGTTTAAGGGACGTTTCCTTTTCTCATATGCGTTGTCAGGGTGACTGTACCCAGAGTTATCTGGTACGAGGGAGGCAGAGTTTCTCCTATTCGAGCAGAGGTACAGGATCGTCGCTCGGTATGAGCGGAGATCCAGAGTTGTCTTATTCACACACTTTGTGCTGATGCTGAAAAGTGATGATATTGGTGTTAGTGTGCTGGTACTAGTGCTGGTGCTGGTGCCTGTGATCGTGATGACGGTGAGTTACGAGTCGGGATGTGACTCCGTCGAGATGGGCATATGTTTGGTATATGTGGCTCAGGAGTGGATCACGGCTAGTGATGGACTGGATTAGATCCAGTAGTAGTTGAGACTCGTGGTACGAGATGCGAGTGTTGGTGACCGTATATGAAAATTCGTAAATAGTATACAAGGTTTAACCTTGAGTTGCGTGAATTCCACTCGGAATGAGTGTACCTACCTAAACGGTGTAAACCGATAGGCGAACTTGGTAGTGAGTTAGACTGGTCTCGAACATGTGGATGATGTCCGAGTATGTTGTTTCCAATCTGATTAGAACTTCGGAATCTCGAGAGTTTGCGATTGAGGTGACACGTGGAATGCGGGTTTTCCGCATTGGTAACTAGTATTTCTAAGTCATTTGGGTGACTTCTCAGGTTCTACCATGGTAGATGAGGTAGATGATTGTTGTTGTCACCAATATGTTGGTCGTGTATTGGTTAGTGGACCTGGGATTTGTCTTGGGTCATCAGGTGGAGTGAGTATATCGAAGTTTTGGGACTGAGAATTCTCATTTTCTGCTTGGTTGCAGACGATGTTGGATTACGTGACGTGGTGAATGCAATGAGTTTTGGTTGCATTCACGTAGGTTGAGTTCTCATGTCATTGTGTTGGATCATCCTTGGTTTTTCCTCAGTGGAATGACAAGGATCGATACGAGGTAATTAGTGAGAACCTACAGTCTCGACGTTGACTGATCTGTTTAGATGTGGGAATTGGTTAAAGAACGATGTGTCAGTATGCAGATTCGTTGAGGGTGTAAGACCCTATGATCGGATCTCAGGTGGATTGTTAGCTGAGTGAGCTGTGTGATCCTAGGTGGATCCGGATTTTGATGTTGAGGACTTTGGACGTCGTGATGATCCTCGATCGTGACGTCTATGGTCGGTTGACGTAGTGTTGGATCTGGATCGTGATCTTGATGATCCAGATAGGTGGAGAGTTTGAGTGGAGCATGATGGGACTGAACTTCTTTTCGAGGTAAATCCCGTATAGTATATTACTCAGGTGAGTAAGTGCCCGATGAGGTCGGATTTTGTCAGCTTAGATATGTGGATATGGTGATTGGCTTCCCTATGAAGTCAATCTAATGTATTGTGGTAATCGGTTGAGCAGGTATCCGATATGTTCGGATATAGTGCGTCTCGGTGGACGTGAACCAGATTTCTGGTTTTGGAATCAGATTTCTGGTTTTGGAATCAGATTTCTGGATGACGATTCAGGATTTGATTTTGGAACTTGAAAGTGGATTTCTGGATTTGGGTTTTGGAATTGGATTCTGGGTGACGATTCAGGATTTGATTCTGGAGCTTGACAGTGGAATTCTTTTTATGGATTTGGGTTCGGAATGGTTATTTCAAATGCTAGCTTACAGAATGATGATTTCGGATTCGAATTTAGACATGATTATGAATATGATTTCTGGGTTTGGATTTGGGATTTCTTACGAAATTGCGGATTCAGATTCGGATTTGGAAATGGATGTTGAGTCGGAGTTCGATTTGTCTGATATTGGATTGGACAAGTGAACTCCATAATTGAAACATGATTGCCTACAACCTAGGTCGTCATTGTTGTTATAGTTGTAGTCTGATTGATGGGTAGTTGTAAGTACCTTGTACGTGGTTCGAGGTACGATACTGGGCAGACTGGTCGTGCCTGGTGATGGTATATAGGTTATACTAGTAGTACGTTTGTGAACGTGTTAGTAGTCGGATTGGTTCCGATACCATTGGATTAGTCGAGAACGTGGACTGAACATTGGACACTGTGCGTTGTGTCATGGTATTTCTGATGGGTCCGGTTACACACAGGTCAAGTGAATTGTTGGTTAGTTATACTCAGGTTGAGTGAGTTGGTGGTTAGTGTAACCACGAGTGAGTATCGTGATAGTTTTCGACTGACGACTGTCAAGTGGTGACAGTTTGTCGAAGATGTCAGCGTGGATCGTTGAGTGAGGTCTGATGACTCCCAGTGGGAGCAGATAGCAGGATAGATTGATGATTGAGAAAGGAACCGTCGAGTTGTTGTGTCAACGAGATGGTAGATTGGCAAGTGGTTAGCTCATAGGATACTAGGGCTACTCTGATACTGACAGGTGGTGTTAGTTCAGAACGTGTGATTACTGTCATTCGACATGGTCGAGTGTAGTCGATACGACACGAGTGTTAGTGGTACGTCTGGGTGCGGACGAGTATTGTTATGGTTAGTAGGTGTACTAGTGTACACGAGTTTCGAGGTCGATTCTACTTTCCACGGGGTGGATGTGGAATCAGAATAGTTGGAGTTTCGAGAACGAAACTAAATTAAGGAGGGAAGAACGGTTGGATTTAGGTCGGTTGGAATTTCGAGGATGAAATTAATTAAGGAAGGAAGGTTTTAACGACCCATCCCAAATTCCTAGATTAATCTGTGATTAGTTAGGCGAAATCAGACGAACGATACAAAATGATCGTTTTGCCCCTAGGCGTGGGCAAAACGTTGACTTTTAATTCTGGCGGTAAAATGGACTTTGACCAATGACCGTGACGTAGTTCGTGACGTCACGAGTTCATAGACAGGCGACATGTTCAATTCCGACGTTCGAGGAAGAAGTTATCACGTTCGGAAGTTTAGGGGCATTTTGGTAATTTTGGTTAAAGGGGCAAATGTTGACTTTTTGACCAGGGGGTCCAATGGCCGAGGGCCGAGGTCCATTACGTAGATCAGGATGATACGAATCCATAGACAGGCGGCACGTCGAATTCGGACGTTCGACGACGAATTTATGGTTCACGAAAGTTCAAGTGCACTATTGCACGAATTACGAAACGAGTTAACTTTTGGACTCTAGTGGGCCCCAGATATTTTAAGGAGGCCCAATGGATGAGTGACATGTAACGACCCGACCTGGAAATTAGGGTTAAGACGGTGATTAGTGAAGGATTAGTGAGCTTAATCGGTGGTTAGTTGCTACCGATAGGTCCGTTAACGTAGAATGACGATTTTGCCCCTAGTTTGGGTAAATAGTTGACTTTTAGTTCGGGTGGTCAATTGGACATTGGCCGATGACCGTGACGTAGTTTGGGATGTCACGAGTCCGTAGACAGGTGGCACGCCCGATTCTGACATCCGAGGAGGAAGTTATGATGTTCGGAAGGTTGAGGGCATTACCGTAATTTGGTTAAAATAGGGGAAAAGTTGACTTTTTGTATGATCGGGTTTTGACACGTTGACCTAGGACAGTTATGTAGAGCTCGTCGTCCTGAGTTCAACGACAGGCGGCACGTTTTCATCGGAGTTAGGATGTGTAAGTTATGGGTCTAAAACGGTAAGGGCAAAATGGTAATTTTTGATTTAAAGAGAAGGGCATTTTGGTCTTTTTCACTTTGGATTTGGTGCAGCCGGATTGGGACAAGTGGACAGGGGAGATTGAGATTTTTGTGTGAGGCTTGAGGAGATTGTGACACGTGGAAGAGACCTAGAGGGTTCTAGGTGGTTACAATGGGCACGAGTATAACTTGGTTGTTTTCAACCATGCATTTTGGTTTGAGAAACAGAAAACAGAGAGGTGAGGTGGTGAGGATTGTGATCGATTCTGTGCGTGTGTGAGAGTTTTGTGAGTTGTGAGAGTGACGGAGAGAAGAGAGGAAGCTGGTGACTGGGTTTGGGAGTGAAATCGTGCAAGGAACACGGCAGTCGGAGGGTTTGATTTTCGGGGAAAACGGAGAGGGCTGTGGGAAATTGGTGGTGGTTGTGCCGTGTGTTGGTTCAATCCAAGCTGAGAAGGAGCTAGGACGATTGCAGGGGACTCAGTGGACACCGTGGTACACGGCGGTGCGAACGATGGAGGACGAATCGCAGGTAATCCCAAATCCCCTGTTTTTCCCGTTTTGTTCATTTCGAAAGTCGTGGCTTTTGGGTTAGAGTCGAGGGCTTTGGTGAGTGGTTTGAGACTCAGGAGGGTCCTAGGAGTCGTCTAGGGTGGTTGCCGTGACAGGGGAATGTCTGGGTGGCTGGAACCCGAAACAGGGGTATCAGGTAGTTTTGTTTCGAGGTTGAAGACGACGGGTTTAGGGCTTTGATTTCTAGATTTTAGGACGGGAAATGATTGCTGGGAATTGGACAAAGCTTTTGGGATTGGAATGGTTGAAAATGATAGAGGAATGACAGAGAACTGGGTGCGCTGGTTCAGACCAGTTCACCCAAGGAAGACGATGATGAACAGTGTCTGGGTGCAGGCGCGTGAGGCCCACGCGCAGCCACTTTGGGCGGCGCGTGGGGGCGCGTACGGCGATTTCCGGTGAAGATTCCAACTGAGTTTTTGTTCTAAATGTCTTAACGAATCCAATGGAATAGGTTTCGGGTTATTCAGACGATGTTCCGGGTTAGTTCGGCGGGGTTGAAGGTCTAGGGTCTCGTTTAAAGTACGCTTAGAAGTTCGGGAAAGTTATGGGATTTGAGTGGGAATTTTGTGAAGTAGTTAGTAACCTTGTTATGAACTTTGGACAGGTTCGGGAAAGCTGAGGGTAGTGGAATGGCCGGGAACGGCGTAAGTGCGCGCGTATCGAGGCAACAATGGAATGGTATGTGAGTGGACTTTGCTTTCTAACTCTTGGTGCTTGCATATATGTTTTTATATGTTTTCTATAATTGATTCTATGGTTTGATTTATGGTAGTGATGGTTTATGGTTTTTGCACGTTTTTCGAGAAAAGGACAGTTTTCACGTTTTACGAGGTTTTGATAACTAACGTGATTTGAACTTGGTTTAATAAATTGATTTTGGGATTTGAAATACGACTTGATTTTAAAGGAAGAAAAAGGATTTTGGAAAAGTTTTTTCGGGCTTAAGGCCCAGTTCAAAGTGGTTTTTCGAAAATGTGATTTCGGGTTTTGGAATCGGAATTCCGGGTGACGATTCGGAATTCGATTCGAGACTCGGAAGGGGATTTTCAGGTTTGGGTTCGGAATGATTATTCCGGATGCTAGCTTACGGAATGACGGTTGCGGACTCGGATCTGGAAAGTAAATGGATATGAGTTCTGGATTTGGATGTGGAAATGGAAAATGGTTTTCAAATGGTTTTGATTGGATCTGCTGGATCTGGTTATTGGGTTTAAAGACCCGGATTATATTTGACGGGGGACGGGCCCGGATTGAGTTTAAAGACTCGGATATATTGATATTTCCCCCGTAGGCCTGTTGAGTTTAAAGACTTGGGAGTTTAAAGACTCAGATATTATTGAGGCCTGGATTGAGTTTAAAGACTCGGATAGATCCAGCAGGTTCGATAGATGAGAATGTGGTTTCCAATGTGTTTTTGATTTCACTGAGACTTGATGATAATGGTTTTTGATGGTTTTGGGCGGAGGCCCGGGATCTGGATAAAGGAAAATGTGTTTGGTTTTTCGTACATGGGTTACAATATGAAATTGATATACATGCATTGGTTTTGAAACGGAGGGTATAAATGTATGTGTTTTCTGATAACTGTTTTTAAACTTGAACCTTTATTTTTGTCCACTCACAGTCTTTTCGTGTTTTCTATACCCTCCAGGTTGCTGCAGTGCGGGCTGTTGGTCGAGAGAGTTGGAGACATCACACGCACAATCCACCGTAGACTCTGCGCACTCTAGGAAGTTCGAAGGTTGTTGAGGTAGTCGGATCGGAACTCCCTTGTCCGAATTACGTATCACACGGAGGTTAGATGATTATTTGGCCCTTGTGTCATGCGTAAGTTAGACGGGAGCGGGGTTTAGCCCTTAATTCCGGAGGATTAGGGGTGGGCCCAGACAGACAAGAGTCACCCATCTACTGGTCATCCCTTCACATACATGCATTGATCATTCTTTCTTCCATTCAAAAACACAACCCGATCTCACACTCACCATTTCTCTCCATCTCTGTGCAACCCAAAACCCATTCAACCCTTACCCAATGATCATGACTGAGACCAGAGATGGAAGGGAGGACAGGACGAAGTGGTGGCCGGCCAGAACCACCGTCCACGGCGGCGAGAGGAGGACAAACCCGAGAGGGTCCTCGGTAAGGTCCAAATTCCATTTTATTTCAATTTTCGCATTATGGTTGTTTTTGGATGATTAGGAAGTGGTTATTAGGTCCCTAGGATGATCCTAAGATGTTTTGGAAGGGGGTTCACGGATGAGAAAGCCCTGGGAAAAAACTTGGAACCATTGAACCGTTTGATTCAAAATCAAACCATGGGATTTAGACGTTTTCGATTGAGTTTAAGGATTGGAATTGATAGAAAACATCAAAATAGGAAGAAAGGAATAAAAAAGGAAGAAGTAGGATGAAAAATGGGGAGTCTAGAGCCGTGAACCGGTCACGCCGGCCCAGTTGGACCGGCCAAACCAAGTGAACCGGCCGTCTGAACCGGCTGAAGCATGAAGACGATGAACAGTACACAACGGCTTCTTGGGGGTCGTGGGGGTGCGTGAACAGTAATTTGGGAAAGTGTTCAACATACGAAATCTTCTATTCGATGTAACGAACATTTTGGGACTAGTTTCGTGTCGATCGGACACCGTCTCGATATGTTTCGGGGCATCGGAAGGTTTAGGGTCGGTTTAAAAATAGTTAAAAGTTCTGGAAAATTACGGGGCTTTGGTAGGAGGTTAATTAAGTAGTTAGTCTAAATGAAACAACCTACATGCCCGGTTCCCTATACGGTGCCTATACGGGTCTGTATTTCTTTATTGGTCTAAATGAAAAGGTTTTGGATTTCTAAAAGGATAAACTCGGGTATGAGACCCATTTGGTTTTGTCTCGGGCATATGACCTCAGATTCCGGGCACGGTGCCCAGCTGATGTCCTATGTTCAGGCACGAGACACAGGTTACTTTACGGTTTTGATTTCAGGTCAAGGAACCTTAAATGGATTTCCAGGTTCATGATGGTTTATGGGAACCGGCATGAACCCTTGTTATGGTATCGTGGTTCATGACAAATTATGGGAACCGGCATGAACCCTGGTTATATTATGTTGGTACATGACGATTTATGGGAACCGGCATGATTATGTTATTGTGGTACATGACGGTTTATGGGAACCGGGCATGGATATTATTTTATTTATGTATATGAACGGATTGGATGTTGTGGATCATGACGGTTCAGGGGAACCTGGCATGGCTGGTTATGTTATGTATATATATGTTCATATACCTTCCTTTACTTCTATTATCTCCTCCGAGGAGGGTCGTTAGCCTGAGTGGACCCCGGAGTAGTCACGGAGCACTGACTGAGTGGGAGTTGCCCCCGTTGGGTTCCTTACTCTCAAGAAGGCTGGTTACTATAACCTCGGGTAGGGTTAGTGGTCTGCGGACATTGACTTTGACTTTGAGAAGACTTGGGTTTGAGACCCCGGGTAGCACGCGCGTAGCTTTGGATACCGTGACAGGATTGGTTGTGTGACTTATATGTATATATGATATATGATATAATATATGAGATGTGATGTGTGGTTACACAGGTTTTGTGCTGAGTCCAGTATGGTGTCCTTATGGATTTGGGCAGTGGCCCGTATGGTCGATTTCATGGTGGTCCTTTCGACCTTTTTTTATTTCTGATTTGGGCTTAGTTCCCACATGTGGTCCATTTGGTTAAATGGTTTTCGAATGCATGCATACTTTTTAGTGAAGGGTACAAATGTCTTCGATAAACTGTTTTTATAAACTTTTGTTTTGTCCACTCACAGCTTTTAATGTTTTGACTGCCCTTCAGGTTGACATCGGATGTGGACTGTAGCAGAGACCGAGATATCACATACCTCCTCCAGATTCTGGTGTACTCTGATAGCCCGGGAGGGCAAAGGTCGGAATTATCCCTTATCTGACACTCCGTGTCAGACGGGAGCATGGTCATCCCTCGTTAATCCCAGGGGGATAGGGATGGGTCCTGTCATCTATGACCTCAAAAACACAAGAAAAGACCCAGAAATTACCTTCCCAAGCTCGTGATTTTGGATGAACTTTCAGACCTTCCCTAGGTCGATTCCGGCCAACAAACTCCTTCCACATCGTTCCCTTGAGTTTGTTTGGGTCCTGGGAACACTTTCTTATCAACCAAACAGTCCAACAAACACCCTAACTTGATTTCAAAATTTTGAACCTAAAACCACCATCATCCACGGTTCCTACGCCAGTGCCACCGCCGTGATTATCTCAGTCCACTCTCTCACTTCCTTTCTCACACTAGCAACAGAGGATAAAGATTGTGACAGTTTGTAAAAGTTTTGGGGTGGGTTTGTGTGGGTTTCGGGTATGAGGGAACAAAAGATATGAAGATACTTGAACCCAAAATATTTGGGGTATTGGGCTAATTAGATGGGTGACACTTGTCACTCATCAATTGGTCCACCCAGATTTTTACCCAATCCAAATCTCCCATTTGTACACATTCCTTGTAAAAAGTGAATAATACCGTTTTCCTTCTGCGAATCATAACTTTTCCGTACGATATCCAATTTCGACGTGCTACCAGTCTACGGACCCGTATCATCTCGATATACGTAACGACCCTCAATCAAAGTGCATTTGACTTCTCGGGTAAAAAGTCAACATTTTACCCATGTTAGGGGGCAAATCATCATTTCATGTTGATCGTCTGAAAAATCTTTGATTAATTCCCGATTAGTCCCGATAAACCTCAATTAGTTCTTAATTAATCCGTAAACTCAGGATGGATTGTTACAATTATCATTCCAATAGGGTAACAAGCGCGAATATCATTTTCAAATAAAAAAAATTTGATTATTCAAATCATTGTTCAATTTCTCGTTTGACTATACTCCGAGTCAAACCTTAAATCAACTGGGTCTCAAGCCCGAAATACCGATTTCACGTATCCCCATGAAATCATCTAAAAATCACTAATCAAATACTCGATTTCACGCATCTCCATGAAATCGTTAAAAACCGATAATAAAAAATATCATTCAAATCATGACCTAACCAACATAGAAATCATCATGAAATACCTCATTCAAAACTATAAATAAATCGGGCATTTCAAACCATACTCATAAATCATTAAAACATACACACACACACATATATATATATATATATATATGCATCATTTAGAAATCAAAGTCCACTCACAGACGGTCCACGCTGCGCGCTCCAAAATAAGCACCGTAAGCTAATTCGAAGTATATCCACAGTCTCCCGGACGTCCGGACCTATCTAAATCATACTCAGAGGTCACTATCCATTGATACAAGTCCTAATCATAAACCCTCAAAACCCCCGGAACAGTCAACGTCTCTCGAACACGCTTCCCGAGACTAAAAACTTCTATTTGACCTATCAAACGACCTCTGATTGACTTGAAACCACCACAATTGGATTCAGATCATCGAAACTTGTTGAACATGACCGGTTTCACCTCAAAATTCATGCCCATGTGCTCTCACGTATCGGTCAAAATACGTTCAACGGCGGTCAACGCTGACGTCATGCTGACAGGTCTGACAACCTATCATGAGTTACCCTCTGACACTATCACGTCATTGCCATGTGTCATTGACACGTCAGCTCTGACAACCTGACACACTGCCACGTGGCACTACCTCATTGGTCCATATGGTATGACATGGCTGACGTGGATTTGCCACGTCATCTAACAACTCACCATGTGGCACCACCTCACTGGTCCACGTAGGTGGTTAACACTGACGTGGACATGACCTGATACCTGTGCCACATGTCACTACCTAATTGGCTTCGCCGCCTGATAGGTGTCATCGTTTTAAACCTCAGACGAGTTGACCTAGACCTTTGTAACGGGTCGTTTTGACCTGCGACTCAACCTGATCCGTTTTCAGCCATCCGACCACCATTCCTCACCATTTTTCTCCCAATCTCATCGTCTCACTCCCAAAAACAGCCCTATATACTCAAAACTAGGAAAAATGCTAGGAATTTATCTGTGCAAGTCCAAACCTTCACGACCGTCCTTCGAGCCACCATCTAGAGTCGTCCCGTGGTCCATTTAAATCCCTTACAATCCCAGAACACTCGCACCACCACCAGGAATACACACACAACCTTAGTTTCGATCTACAAGGCCTTAAAGCCAAAATCCAAAAATCAACGGTGACGAGTTCACAGGTTTTTACCTGGGTTCTGGGTTTCCGGCCACCGTCGTGCTCAGCCTCTCACCACCGTCCTTCTCAGCCTCTCAAACCTTCTCTCTCACTCTCTGTTTCCCTCAACCAGCACAACACAAGCAGATGATGATTTGGGGGGTGGGTTTCAGGTTTTCCAAATGAAAAGGGGGGGGAGGGTGCATGTATGCAAAATGGGGATCAATGTCACTCGTCCATTGTGCTAAACTGTCACGACCCAACCCATCTAACACAATATTGTCCGCTTTGGGCCCAGCCCTCACGGTTTTGTTTCCGGGAGCTAACGTGCAACTTTCCAGTAAGTCACCCATCTTGGGATTGCACCAGCCCCTATTCGCTTAACCTTGGAGTTCCCCAGGAATCCAACGCCAGTGAGCTCCCAAAAGGCATTGTGTTAGATAGATACATACCCACACATATAAGACACTTCCCCTTTCCCTCCCCGAGCGATGTGAGATTGTTCACCGATCTTGCCTTTCGAAGCTCACATGTCTTGCTCACCGTTCTTGCTTCTTAAGCTCACAGGTCTTGCTCACCGTTCTTACTTCAAAGACCGGGTATTACAATCCACTCCCCTTGGGGCCCAGCATCCTCGTTGGCACACTTCCGGTCGGGGTCCGACTTTGATACCATTCTGTCACGACTCGACCTATCTAGCACAATATTTTCCGCTTTGGGCCCAACCCTCACAGTTTTGTTTTCGGGAGCACACGTGCAACTTCCCAATAGGTCACCCATCTTGGGATTGCACCAGCTCCTACTCGCTTAACCTTGGAGTTCCCCAGGAATCTAAAGCCAGCTCCCAAAAGGCCTTGTGTTAGATAGATACGTGCCCACACATATAAGGCACTTCACCTTTCCCTCCCCGAGCGATGTGGGATTGTTCACCAATCTTGCCTTTCCAAGCTCACGGGTCTTGCTCACCGTTCTTGCTTCTCAAGCTCACAGGTCTTGCTCATCGTTCTTGCTTCGAACACTGGGTATTATATGAACACAAATATCTGGCCCACTAGAAACAAAAGTCAACATGCATCGTAAATCGTGCAAAAATACAAAGATTCGTTCCAGACCCGTAACTTTCCCGTACGATGTCCGATTCCGACGTACCGCTTGTCTACGGACTCATATCGTTTCGATCTATGTAATGGACCTCAGTCCACATGCATTTGACTTCCCTGGTCAAAATCAACATTTTCACCCCTTTAGGGGCAAAATCATCATTTCACCCCGACTAGTCCCGATTAGTCTCGCTAATCACGTAATTTCGGGAAGGGTCGTTACACAACTTCTCTTCTCTTCCCTTCCCTTCTCAATTAACCCTAGCTAGAATGGACTTCAAGTAGAGTGATAGAGTGAGGTTAAAGTTGAAATCTTTAGCCTCCATCTACCTTTAACTACAGCAGCTGGATAATCTCACCAAAAATGACTTGTCATAATTAAGGGCCCTAAATGAGGAATAATGTCACTAAAATGGCTTGGTGTAATTAAGGGCAGTTAAAGATGAGTGCCTATTTTTCTCTCCTAGACTCGTACTCATAGAAGCCCAACCCTCGACCTCCACTCCCTCTCTGTTCTGTTCCACCAACATCGAGTCCTTCACTACAAGAAATATGGCAATACACTACACCCTATAGACAACACATATATTAAAAACTGTTGTATAATGTAGTTTAGACATCAGTTTAAATTTGGTGTTGTCTAATATATGATATAACAACAGTAAATACAAACTAGTGTTGTCTAATCCTAATATATAACATCAACAACAATATACTGTTGTCTATTGTATTCTTTAACAACAGTATAATTAAGTTTACTGATGCAGCTTCTGCTTTTTTTTAAGCTATTGTCTATTCTTCAGCAGGTCCCTGGTTCGAGCAAATCAAGTGCTAATTAATCCTAAAAACCAAGTGATCGCCAAATTGAAAGCGCGAAGAGCGAATTAAATTTTTTTCTAATTAAAGAGGAAACATACTGAGAGATCTCGCTCTCTCTTCTCGCGGCCGCCAGTTCATGAAGTAAAACCTAAAACCTTCTCTTCTTCTTCCTAAACAGAAAACAACTTCTTTTCTCTTATTTTTCTCACTGTGTCTCCCTCCAGCTCTGTTTTCTTCTTAGACGTGCGGCAACCGATTTTCCTCCCTCCTTCCAGGTCAGTTTTTTATTTCGAGTAAGATTGGGTGTTCCTGAATTTGTGTGATGAACTGTAAAGCGAGTAATTTGGAATCCTTGGAAGATAAGACTGGGTGTTGTGTAAGTTGGTCGTTGATGTATTTGGATCTCCACTTATGAGAAACCATAGATGCTCCAGATGTTAAAAATGTATAAAGGAAACATAACAGTAGACATTTATGCCTCTGATCTTCTCGCCATTTTTCTTCTTTTTCTAGTCTAATGATGGGTTTCTTATCTAAACTGATAGGTGACTAAGAGAGCCATGGAAGATTATTGAACCCAGAGCGAACCCATCTCAAAATCACAAGGTACAAAGGCTTCAATTTGTTATGGTAATTTATCCGTTCTAAAAAAACTTATATCTTTAACTTGACCCATCTTACGATCGATCAACAAGATTATCACTTTTGGACCTGACTAATGATTACGGATTTTCTTCCTAACTCAACCGGAATGTGGTTATGTGCTTTGATTCCTATAATTGTCAGTATTTTAATTATCATTTTTCATATTCCTGTTGGATATTGGTAGTTTACATTGCAAGTTTTGATCTCTTGGGGGTGAGAAGCATGGTTTTAGGGTTGGAAATTGGGTAATTAGGTTAGAATTGTCAGAGCAATATTGGGTGGGTTAGGGATTTGTCACCATAGATGTTACTAGGGAATCTTCTGCATCTGGGTCTGCAGTAACCAGTCTAAAATCAATGGAGATTGGGTTTTCAGGTGAAAATGATAGGTGCCTAAAACAAGATTCTCCACTTAGAAGTGGTGGTTCGAGGAATACGATCCATTGGGCCTTTTTACTCTTTTACGTATTCTTTTAAATTTTGGTTTTCTCTTTTTTGTTCTCTTGCCCCTTCTAAATAATATCTTGAACAAAAATTATTTTGCTGCTTTTGTTGTTAAGAATATCATTTTGGAACTGTGAGATATCTAGCATTTAGCCTTTATTTCTTCTTTCATGAATTAGAAGGCAATACTTGTTATAAATTGGCGTATTTTTTCCATTGTTGTGTTTGGGCATCATATGTGATAACCCCTTGTTGTTACTTGATCAAAATCTTGTGGTTTCTTGTGGTTCCTCTATTGATTAGCTTTGTTTTTCAATATTTATTGCTATCAAATTACTAGCAATCTTATTTTGAGTCGTCTACTATGCCCAATAGATTTAGACTATTAAGCTAATTGTTTGATCAAATCATACAAAACTCAAGGTGTTTTTGTGTTGTTATGTGAGTTGTGGGAGTCAACATTTATGGTTTGTTTATTGTAACAAATGGATATTCTCCAAAAAGAGTCTTGATTATGGTCTAATGCAAGCCCTGGATGTTATGAGTATTTAGACAATGCAAATTCATTGCCTTGGATTTCAACCAAGTTGTTATTTTTGTAAAAAGTGTAACCAGAGCTGTAACGCCCCGGAAATTCGAAAAATGTAATATTGTAAAATAATGAATAAAATGACGTTTTAACCCTTGTGATTCGTATGGTCAATTTGTTGACTTTTTGATTGGAGGGTCGAACGGATGTTGAGTGATGACCGTGACCTAGTTCGGGACGTCACGAGTTCATAGACAGGTGGCACGTCCGATTCGGACGAACAGGGTGAAAGTTATGATGTTCGGAAGTCCAGGGGCATTATCGTAATTTGGACGTTATATGGGAAAAAGTTGACCTTTTGTTGGAAAATTGGTTTTCACATGATTTGAAGACCGTTAGGTTCGTCTTGAGGTCCCGAGTACAACGTCAGGCGGCACGCGTGAAACGGACATCGGGTGACCGAGTTACGGGTCACCGAAGTTGGAGGGCATTTTGGTAATTATTGCACAGAGGGGCATTTTGGTCATTTCACGGCGGTTACTGTAGCACCACCGTGAAAAACAGAGCACACGGCCGTGCCGTGGTGTTTTGTGCGTTCAAATTGTTTATAGCTTAGTGGACTGGTGAGTGGGTTTTGTTTATGAGAATTGAGGCAGTGGGAGGCACTCATGGTCGACCGATTAGTGCTCAGTGCACGGGAGAGATTAGAAAATGGCCATGGTTTCAGCGTGCGGGAAACAATTTTCAGAGAGGAATCAGACGGTTTCCCACAGGTTGCTGGCCGCTTTGATCGATTATCTGATTGCCTTTGAGTTTGGGAGCTCATTTGGGATCATTCTGCTGAGGAGAGACTGAGAGAGATTGAGAGAAACCGCGAGGAAACAGTTTCGGGTTTTTGAGGGGGAAACTCAGAGTTCAATTCCTACGGGCTTTGAGGCAAAACTAAACACATAGTCAGACTTCTGGGAGTGACAGAAACACAACGATGCTAGAGTTGTAGAGATTGAAGCCCGTTTTGCCCAGGAACCCAAGTTCCAGTTCGAAGGAAAAAACCAGTTGGAGGGAAAAATCGAAGATCAAATCATGGGGACATTCGAGCTAAACTAAGGGCCGTTCTAGTCTTCTGGGAGCAAAAGGAAACTGACCACATCGATTTCGAAGGACTTCACTCACGAATTGGCCAAGAACTGAGTTCCCTGGTTCTGAGTATTGTCGAGCTTGAGGACGACGACTTCCAGGTTAGTTTGGGGTTAATTGGTTGGATGTTTTGGTTCGTCTAGGTTCCCTTAAGCTGCTGGTGAAGTTAATTTGATAGTGGCACTGGTTTGGGTGAGTTCTGAGTGACGACCCGTTCGTCTTTTCGAGTCTGGGTTGAATCGATTTAGGGACAGTCGAGGTTAATCATCAGTACAGACCTAAAATTAATGGATTAGAGAAGGTGATAGGATTGAAAACGGGAAGAATTGATTGAGAATTGAGGGCTAACTGATCGAGTTGAGTCGCGGGTATCAGACCCGTTTAGCAAGCTGTTCGGGTGAGGGAGAAGACACTGTAGCTTGGCGCGTGGCCTTCACGCACAGCCACTTTGGGCGGCGCGTGTGATGTCACCTCCGATCACGGTCAACATGAGATTTAATCCCTTCAATCTAATTAACATTTTATCTTTAGAGTTCGAGTCGATCGGGAGTCATTCGGGATAATTTCGGGAGCTCGGAAGTTTAGGTCCTTAAGGTTTATTTTGTCGAAAAATCCGAAAAATTAGGGAAAAATCATACGAGCTATTTGAGGATGTTTGTAACCCTTCTTGTACGTTTTTACAGGCCCGGACACTTCCGAAGCTACGGAGGAGCGCACGGGACGCGATTGACGCGTCCTAAAACCGTGAGTGGACATTTTGATTTCTAAACCGGGCATGCATGACTATTTTACTTATTTATCTTGTGGTTTTACATATGATTTTATGATGGTGATATGATATTTCGGTTTTGCGTGTTTTCACGCTTTTCAAGATATTCATCGTATTTCACGCATTTCGAGGTTACGGTTTTTTCTTATGCATGAATGATGTTTTGATGAAGTATCTGGATATGATTATGCATGTTACGGATTTATGATGTTTTGATTATGATTGTGAAGTGATTTCGGGAATCGCACATCTTGGAATTTGCATGTGAATTCGGACGTAAGTCCTATTAAGACGAGATATGATTTCGGAATGATGTTGGAAAACGGTTTATGATGAATCCTGGTTTATTGTGTTTAAAAACGGTTTTGAGTTTAAAGACCCGATTGATTGTTGGATCTGGTTTTGGGTTTAAAGACCTGGTTTATTGATGACGGAGGCGGGCCCGAAAATTGGGTGTAAAGACCCAGATTGAGTTTAAAGACTCGTGAGTTTAAAGACTTGGTTATTGTGATACCCCCGAGGCCTATTGATCATGTTTTGAGTTTAAAAACTCGTTGATATCCCGGGAAGGCCTGATATTGAGTTTAAAGACTCGGATGGATCCAACGACATAATTGTGATTATTGATTCACTTTTTACTTAATTTGTGCAATTGATGTTTCAAAATAACGGTTTCTGGATTCTGGTAATATTAAGTTGTTTTACATGAGTTATGACGAATCTCTGTAACGTTTTTCATGTGTTTCGGAAAAAGAGTTTTCAAAGGTTTAATACGCGATTTTTGAATATTCGCTTATGCATGCGTGTTACAAAACTGGAGGGCGAAATCGATTTCGAAAACTGTTTTCCTGTAAAACTTATGTTTCGGTCCACTCACACTTTGTTGTTTTAAATTCCCTCTAGGTCGTGGTACAAGTGCGGGGGCAAGCGCCGAGGCAGAGGCGGAGGCATAAAATTTTCCGTTGCGGAGTAGTTAGTTCACAGAGTAGGATTTGTTCTTTAACCTGTTTTGTAATATTATGCTTTGTGAAACTGTGGACTTGACGTCCAGTCGGATGTATTTGTTTAATCTCCCTGGTCTGACAATGGGTGTGATGTAATATTATTTAGTTTTCCGGTCATTTGGATTCGATTGTCAGACGGGAGCAGGATGCTTCCCGATTATCGAGGCGATAATCGGGGTGGGTCCTGTCAAGAGCAGCTGAGCTGAATAAGCTGCTTGCTGACTGTAACTTCCCCTTATATGGATTCACTCTGGAATGGCTCAGGAAGAAAGGTGCGCATACATGTGGGCATTAGAGGACTGAAAATGTTGAATTTTCAATGCATATACTATTAGTAATGTATACTAATGTCGGTTCGACTTTATTGTAATGGTTTGATATTTACATGCTTTTGATTTTCTACAATCTCAATGTGAGTTTTGTTAAGCATTTTTACATGCTTGTGTGTTGATTTAGGTTGTCTTATTTTAGTTTTTCTTATGTGAGTTTTTCGTTAGTGTTGAGAGTTTTTTCATTTGCTAATCTGACTTTCCATTGTCTGTCAACAAGAAAGCTACAATGGGAGTCATCAAATTTCTGCATCCTTGTAGATGCTTTGTTTTTCCTTGGAGATTGTAGTACCTGAAGTTTTCTTACATTATTATTGTTATTTATGTTATTCTTTTTGAAGTTTTTACAATTATCAGTATCCTTCGAAAAACTGCCCCAAATGCCTATTTTTTTTTTCTACTTTTCTGCTGATAAATGTGGATACAAGTTCAGTCCTTTGATGAAACTGAAATTTCATAACAATGTATGAATATGGAACTTTTCTTGTTTAAAAAATGTGTAATGCCACTTGATTCAACATTCCTGGTGTGCACCAAGCAGCCATGCTGTAGTGAACGTAGTTATAATCTTTTTTTATTTCTTTTTGCCAAGATGTGCCTTCTCCCGTGAAATTGCAGCTAGATGCTAGTATGTGTAAGCTTCTTTTCTTTTTATGCTCTCATAAGTGTGGATTGATAACAAAGGTTCCTTGAACCTCATAAATCTGGACCCAAACTAAATGGAAACTCAATTGTGAGTTTTCCATTCTTTATTGATGTATGTACATCCTTGCATTTGTGATTATTTTGGTGAATTGGTGGCTGTAGTGCAACAACACGTATTCGTGTTCAAGTATTATAGTTCTAATTTTTCAAAACATCCATGAGTCTTGTGTTTTGAAGTTGATGATAAAAGATATATTTCTTGAGGTCATCATATAGAAGTAAATTAGCGACAGTTTGTTAACATGCTATATAGCTTAGGCCTAATGAAGATGACATCAACACTTGAGCTCATTTCCTTTTATTATTTGCAAAGTTCAGTGCCTACCAGTTTGAAAACTTACCAAAAGACTGACATTTTTGTTTTCATTTTTTCCCTAGCCTATGATGGGTCATTAGCTCTGCTAAGGGAAGGCACCTATTAAGATAAGAGATATTCATTCTAGTGCCTTAGTTTGAGTGAACATATCATCAAAGCGCAAAGAACATTGAAACGAATATGATTTCCTTAGCAATGAACAGTTGTAGTAATTTGCTTTTTTTTTTTTTTTATCTTTTACAAATAGGGCATATGAATATATCTTTGCTTTGGGTTTCTATTTTAATATCTCTGCTAACAAATTAGTGCCTTCATTTAAAATAATTAATGCTGATTATCTGAAACTGTTTTATTTCTCATCTGGAACTGTTTAACCAATGCTTAAATCAGATATGTGATACCATTGGATTTCTGAATAAATGATTACCTGCCGAAAAGGAATGAAATAAGAATAACGTAATCAAAAGGTCCAAGGTGCAAAACCTTTGAAGTCAAAATTTGATATTTAAAGAGAACTATTTTTTGTATTATGCTTGTACTGGATCATTTCTTTTGCAGAATTTGTTCTTATATGTAAATGTTGTAAATATCTTTTACAATAGGCTTTTCAATTCATGCTATGCTTTGCTTTCTTCAATAATTGATCTGATTTCACTTTTATTTTTGTCAACAATGCAATATCTGAACCCAGCTGCATATTGGTGTTTGATCTATATAATGTAAGTTCACGTAACTCCTGAATTAATCTAGGGTTCACCCTTATGTGTTTTCTAATATATGATACACTAAGGAGTAATACGATTTCTATAAATTGTTAAGGACTTAAGTAATTTGATTGGTACAGTGTTAATGGTATTTGATGTTTGATTGTAACAAATAACATAGTTGATGTGATTTGACTTAATAAACCATTATATTTTGGTTGTAAATTTGATTGTGTTAGAGGGATTGATAAATCTTGGATTATGTTGGTTCGAGATTATGTTGAGGTGCTTATGTCAGGACCCGACCCTCATCGGTTAGGACCCGACTCATCTAGCACCATATTGTCCGTTTTGGGCCTCGCCCTCACGGTTTTGTTTTCGGGAGCTCATGGTGCAACTTCCCAGGGGGTCACCCATCATGGAATTGCACCACCCTCAACTCGCTTAACTTTGGGGTTCCAATCCCCCCAAAAGCCACTTGAGCTCCCAAAAGGCCTAGTGTAGATCAGAGATGCGCAGCGGCATCCTCTATCTAGCACTATATTGTCCTCTTTGGGCCACATCAATACTCAACGGCAAGCCTGCACCCTCAATGTTTTGACCCCGGGACCTCGTGGTGAGCAATACACGCCAGACAAGCCTCAACCAACGCGACCACGGGAGGCCTAGTGCTAGATAGGTGTGTGCCAACACCTTTAAGGCACACCACCATCCTCTCCCAGACCATTCCCCCTCGCAGGAATGTGGGATTTTTCACCGTTCCCTTTGAGTATTGTTGTGGCCCAAAGAGGACAATATAGTGCTAGATAGAGGATGCCGCTGCGCAACTCTGATCTAAACTAGGCCTTTTGGGAGCTCAAGTGGCTTTGGGGGGGGATTGGAACCCCAAAGTTAAGCGAGTTAATGCTGGTGCAATTCCATGATGGGTAACCCCCTGGGAAATTGCACCATGAGCTCCCGAAAACAAAACCGTGAGGGCGAGGTCCAAAGCGGACAATATGGTGCTAAATGAGTTGGGTCCTGACCGAGGAGGGTCGGGTCCTGATAGCTTACATCATCAACTCTATGTTTTCTATTTGTATTGGTATCTGTTTAGATATGCAAGCTTCCATTTATGCTTTGTTTTAGTGTTTGAGGTTTGATGCGATTTACAGTGAAGTTTTGTTTTTCGAATTTATTTCAAATTTCCCAAAATTAATTATTATGTTTATTCACTGGCTTGGTAAGATTAAGATGAAGCATTTGTTAGATAGGATTTGTTCGGTTATTAGGAAAGATAAATGATGTGATTTGACTCAATAAACCATTATATTTTGGTTGTAAATTTGATTGTGTTAGGGGGATTGATAAATCTTGGATGCATGCAAATAGGAGAAGTAAAGAGTATGACGATGGGGTTGAAAAATTCCTTAGGACATCATTAGGGGTTGCTACTAATTAGAGGCGTATTCGTTGTCCTTGTCAAAAGTGTGGAAATACTAGAAAATTAACAATTCGCTTAATAAGGGAGCATTTATATTTTAATGGCATAAATAAGACCTATGTTAATTGGATTTGGCATGGAAAACCCCCTTTATCAACTAATAGTGAGAACAGAGGGGAGAACGTACCTGTGAATGAAGCAGTGCATGAACCTCGTGGAGTTTATGATGAAACTGTGGAAATGTGCGAAGCTGCACATGAGGATCCAGAGGCATTTAAGGAGTTTTTGGAGGATTCAGAGACTCCTCTATATCCTGGATGTTGTAAATACACCAAGTTATCGGGATTGGTTAAGTTATACAATATGAAAGCAAGGCATGGTATGACCGACATATGTTTCTTAGATATGCTAAATCAGATCAGAGACTTGCTTCCGAAGGGGCACCAGCTTCCCTAATCTTTACATGAGGCAAAGAAAACAGTGTGTGCCTTAGGGTTAAAGTATGAGAAAATACATGCATGTGAAAATCATTGTATATTGTATAGAAAGCAGTTTCAGGAAGCTATAAGTTGCCCTAAATGTGGCCTTTCACGATGGAAGGTGACAAAGGATGGTGTTGAGAAGGAAGGCATCCCAATGAAGGTTTTATGGTATTTTCCTCCTATCCCTTCATTTAAACGATTGTTTAAATCTTTAGAGACATAAAAAAATTTGACTTGGCATGACGAAGGCCGTATAAAAGATGGAAACTTACGTCATCTAGCAGATTCTCCTTCCTGGAAGATGATTGACCATAAATGGCCGGAATTTGCAAGTGAGCCAAGGAACCTTAGGCTAGCTCTTTCGACTGATGGGATAAATCCACATAGTTCCCTTAGTAGTAAATATAGTTGCTGGCCTGTCATTTTGGTAACATATAACCTTCCTCCGGAGTTGTGCATGAAGAGGAAGTTCATGATGTTAACCTTATTAATTTCTGGGCCTAAACATGCTGGGAATGATATAGATGTCTATTTGGAACCCTTAATTGAAGATTTAGGAACATTGTGGAATGGAGTGGATGGAGTGTATGATGTGTATCGTTAACAAACCTTCACTTTAAGAGCTGTCCTTTTATGGACAATTAATGATTTCCCAGCTTATGGGTGTTTGGCTGGTTGTCCGACGAAAGGGTATTGTGGATGTCCAATTTGCAGCGAAAAAACATTTACGGAAAGGTTGGTACATGGCAGTAAAATGGCATACACTGGCCACCGAAGATTCTTGCCACGCTTTCATCCTTATAGAAAACTAACTGAAGAGTTTAATGGCAAGGAAGAACTTGAGGCGGCCCTAGTACCTCTAACCGGGGATCAAGTGTGGGAACTAGTAAAAAATATCAAATATGAGTATGGAAAGTTCCCTAAAAAAAATAAAGATGATGGATGTACTAATTGTTGGAAGAAAAGGTCGATTTTCTTTGACTTTCCCTATTGGAAGTCACATTATGTTCGTCTTTGTTTGGATGTGATGCATATTGAGAAAAATGTGTGTGATAGTTTGTTATCTACTTTGTTGAATATTCCAGGAAGATCAAAAGATAGCGTGGCATGTCGTTTGGATCTTGTTGAAATGGGGTTAAGAATAGATTTGGCACCCAGGGTTGGGGGAAAAAAGAACTTATTTGCCTCCTTCAATGTGTACATTAGAAAAGAAGGAGAAAGTGTCAATGTGCAAAGCCTTGATGAGTATAAAAGTTCCTGAAGGGTACTCTTCAAATATAAGAAGCTTAGTTTCAATGAAAGATTTGAAAGTAGTTGGTTTAAAATCACATGATTGTCATGTATTAATGCAACAATTTCTACTGATTGTACTACGTGGTGTGCTACCAGCTCAAGTTAGATACGCCATAACCCAATTTTGCTTTTTCTTTAATGATTTATGAAAAAAAAGTGGTGGATGTACCTAACCTAGATAAGATACAATCAGATCTGGTTTCTACATTGTGCATGCTTGAGAAATTCTTTCCCCCATCATTCTTTTTTCCGATGGTCCATCTAATTGTGCACCTTATTAGAGAGGTTAAATTGTGCGGACCTGTATTTTTTAGATGGATGTACCCATTTGAAAGGTATATGAAAATATTGAAAAGTTATGTTCACAATCGAGCTCGTCCGGAAGGTTACATTGCAAATAGAAAGCTTGTTGAAGATTGTGTGGAGTTTTGTTCAGAGCATATGGATGAGTTAAATGCAGTTGGGGTTCCTACATCCCGCGTGGAGCTAGAAAACACTAATGAAGCATTATCAAGTGCAACATTAGAATCTGTTCCACTTGATAAATGGGAGCAATCCCATCGTACCGTCTTGGATAACACAAGTGAAGTTGATCCTTACACGCTGTAAGTTTTCTAACTCTGTGTTTCTAAGGTTTAAATCAATTTACACCCTTCACAGAATGTAAAACATCTACACTTAACATGTACTTTGCAGTGAACCCAAGGATTTTTTGAAGGAGACTAACCCAACAAAAGCAAATAATGAAAAGTGGATACAAGATCAGCACAACCGAAAGTTTATTGGTTGGTTTCATGATAGGGTGAGTGATTAATTTCCCCTTTATGATGGTCCTTAGTTTGTACCACTATATGTTAATGAAATAAAAGGTCTTATTCTAGGTTTCTGGACAATTAAAGATAAGCAAACGTAAGGTATCAGACACTGTGAAGTGGCTAGCTCAAGGACCACGAAAAAGTGTGTTCAAATTTAAAAGTTATGTTATAGATGGCTACCATTATCACACCAAATCTCGAGATATTCAACGTGCGGTCCAGAATAGTGGGGTCTCCATAATGGCAAGCACTATGCAAGTGTCAAGTACAAATGATAAGAATCCAATTGTTTCTGGTATGACATTTTATGGAGTTATCGAAGAAATATGGGAGCTGAATTATCATCAATTTCAAATACCGTTGTTCAAGTGTGCATGGGTTGAGAATGAAAAAGGTATAAAAAGTGATGGTGGATTAACTTTGGTTAATCTCAAAAGGAGGGGTTTTAGAAATGATGAATTTGTGATGGCTACCCAAGTTAGTCAAGTATTTTACATTGATGACCCTGCAAATGAAGGTTGGTCAGTCGTACTTCCAATGCCAACTAGAGTTTATTCCCGTGATGTTGAGATTGAAGACGCTATACTTGAGCACCATTCTTTTACCCATGGATTGCCAGCAGTTGATGAATACAAATATGAAATTGATGAGGGATCCTCTAGATATGTTCGTAAAGACTGTGAGGGTATATGGGTTTCAAACTAGAAAAAACGGAAAATATAGCAATATAACACTCCACTGTGATTAAAAATTAATAATGGAGTGTTATATTGCTATTTTTCCTGGTTGTTTCTAGTTTGAAACCCATAGACCCTCACAGTCTTTACAGACATATCTAGAGGATCCCTGTTAGTGTATTAGAACTTGCTTTTTGTGAAATATGTTAAATTTTCTAAATTTGTGTGGAGTGCAACAAGAAGGTTGTGATGCATTTATTCAATTTGATTTTCTGCTTGTTGCGTTCATTCTACATTCTGCAATCCTTCTGCATTCTTCATTTACTTTCTACATTTTACATTTGTTATACATTAATATACTTTCTGTAACACCCCGGAAATTCGTGGATTTTAATATTGTGATTTAATGTGTGAATTGACGTTTTTACCCTTGTGATTGGTATGGCCAAATTGTTGACTTTTTGATTGATGAATAAAATGGACTTTGACCTATGACCGTGACGTAGTTCAGGACGTCACGAGTTCATAGACAGGTGGCACGTCCAATTCGGACGATCGGGGAAAAAGTTATGACTATCGGAAGTTCAGGGGCATTATCGTAATTTTGACGGTTGGGGCGAAAATGTTGACTTTTCGTTTGACAATTAATTTTCACGCGACTCCAGGACCGATAGGTAGGCCTCGACGTCCTGAGTCCGTAGACAGGCGGCATGCCGAAATCGGACTTTGTATGGCTGAGTTACGGGTCTACAAAGTGAAGGGCAATTTGGTAATTATTTGAACCAGGGGCATTTTGGTCTTTTTGCCCTGGTTACTGTAGCAAACCGCGGGGGACATGGGCGGCACCACCATGTGCGGTGGCTCCGAGTGCGATTTGTTTACTGGTGAGTGTGGGTTGGAAAGTATTGATTGTTTAAACCTTTTTGAAGCATCAAACGTGGTCTGATTCTTCCAGCTACACGATCAAATTGATTAATCGAAATTCGAAGCTTTCGGGGGAAAAATTTCAGTGGACAAATTGGACACCCACGAGCCTCTGGGACGGCTTGAAATTTTTTAAAACTGATTAGGACATGTGTGAGCATCACTCTGATGCAGAGATAACTGAGAACAGGTGAGGAAAACCAGAGAAGCCATTTCTGGAAAAATTGGAGGGAAAATCGGGTTTTGATTTCTGGTGACTGTTGGACCAAACCAAGGCCTGGTTTAGTCTTCTGGGAGTGTTTGGAACTCAACCGCATCGAAATCGAAGGCCATCAGCCACGGCTGAGTTGGGACGGTGACTGCTGTTTTCAGGGAAATCGCAGAGCTTGGGACGACGACCTTCAGGTACTTTCAGACACAATTGATTGTTCATTTTGGTTCGTTTTGATCCTATTATACTTCCTGTGAAGTTAATTGGACAATGGGTTTGAAACCAGTGAGTTCGGGTGATTGACCCGTTTGGTTGATCACGGGTCGAAGGGCCATTTAAGGATTGGATTTGGATAATTAATAACTCAGAACTTAAATTAGATGTTTAAATAACATGTTAGGATCAAATTGGATTGAAATCGAGTAGGAATTGATGGGTAATCAACCGGGTCAAGCCGCGGGTGGCAGGCCCGAATTACAGACAAACGGGTGAAGGTGCTAACACTGTAGCTACAGTGTCAGGCGCGTGACTTTCATGCGCAGCCACTTTGGGCGGCGCGTTGGGGCTTATCTCCGATCACGATCAACATGACTTTTATTCCTCTCATTATTCTGAACATTTTTGGTGAATTAACCATGTTGATCTGAGATAGTTTGAAGGGTCAGTTTAGGGCCGGTTGCCTCGGGAAACGTGTTGACGGTTTTCCCGAACCGGCTTCTGTTTCGAACTTTCTTTTGAATAAATATTAAGGACATGTAGTGACCCTTACGTGTGAATTGAACTGACAGGAATTGTACGATAATCTCGGTACAGGTCCGTACGCGCAGATTCGCAGCGGAATCGTACAGTGAGTGGGCCCGTTTTCATTAAACCCTTGCATGCTTAAATGTTTTCTGATTTACTTATATGTTCACATGCTGGAATCGATAAATGGTTATGATGATATTGAAATTTCGGTTATGGTACGTTTCACGGTATTTAGGCATGAGACCCGTCTGATGAAACGTAACGATCGGTTCAGATTTTACCTATGTATACATATATGCTTTGCATTTGGAAATCAATAAAATGTATTTGGTACTGCACTGTATAGATCCTTCCATATTATATTGTCTCCTCCGGATGAGGTACCCCGGAGAGGTCACAGACGTCTAGAACGTCCAGCGTCTACGACGCTAAGCATCGGGGATACTGTAACCGAACAGGGTTCGGGGATTGAACTCGGAATTGAGACCCGAGTGGCACGCGTAGCCTTGTGATTGTGACCTTATTGGATGTCAGGGACGTCAGACATCCGGGATGTCGGGATTGGAGTGTATAGTGCAGTGGATAAAATTATGGTTATGGTTTTATTACATGCCTTATGATTCATATTATATTATTTATGATTTTAAATGATGCTGCATGCATGTTTGGAAAACGGAGGGGTAAATTATATGTTTTACTTATCAAATGATTTTATAAACTTGAGTTCGGTCCACTCACCCTTAATGTTTTTGGTAACCCCTCCAGGTCGTGATACTGAGGTAGAGGAGGAACCTGAGGCTGAGGCATAGATCTACTTCTGCGTACCTGAACCCCTGTTGGGTGGTTTACCCGCAGGTTTACTTTAGAGTCGTGCTCGCAACTTGTAATTTTGGATTTCATCCCTTGTCTGACATCTGTTTAATTCGGATTTGATGTATAACTTTTATTTGGTTTTTATGCATTTGATGTTTTGAGGTTAAAATTGGTATGAATTATTGGGTGTCAGACGGGAGCAGGGCACGTCCCCTTGTGGTCCCTGTGGGATCGGGGCGGGTCCTGTCACTTTCACTTCATACATTCTGCTCAATGTGTGCAGCAAAAACTTGGAAAATCCACTATGAAAACTGATGACAAGAAAAAGGGTCCAAAAGAAGCAACCCGAGGCTAAAAAAGAATAATGGAAAGTGTTGTGTCGAAAGCTTCACAACGACCAAAATCTGTTTCATCGAGAGAGTGCCCTTCTATATCTACAATTTCGAGTGATGCTCGATCAACTCGTGGACCAACAACTATGCATGAAATTCAAAAGAAGAAAAGGAATGGGAAAAAGATAGTGGTTGATTTCAACTCACATGGGCAAGCACTAGGTGTCATTGGTCGTCAATATAAATCTTATATAGGTGTGATGGCTCGAAATTTAATCCCAATTTCCCTTCCTTCGTGGGACGAAGTCGATGATTCTCTAAAGGAGAAACTTTGGATTGAGATCTCGGTAAGTATAAATTTCATCGTATTATACTTGTTTTACATTATTATTATTGTTTTATTCATCAATGTTATATATATGAAAATGGGTTTTTATATATAGACGGCATTTGTATTACCTCCTGAAGAAAAAAAGAATTTACTGTCCACGGCTTCAGAAAGATGGAGGCAATTCAAATCAACTTTAACAAAAACTTACTTGCTACCTCACCTAGATGACATGGATGCACTCAAGGAGCCCCCTGTAATTTATGATTTTATTGACCAAGAACATTGGTACTTGTTTTTGAAGCCAAGATTAATACCAGAATGGATGGAACTCCATGAAACACAATCAGCAAGGCGTGATCAAGTTGAGTATCCTATTATCGTTGGCCGAAACGGATATGTGGGTGTAGAGGAAAAATTGGTAAGTATTTTTCCTACATAAATAACAATTCATACCAAGTATTTTTGCATATTTACTTCTATTTATCACATACAGAGAGAAGAGAATAATATTCCAGATTTGGAGCCCATTGATCGAGCTCTTCTATGGAAGAAAGCACATGAAAACAAAGAAGGGCAGATCACAGAACAGAAGACAGCTGAAGTGGCATCTAAAATTGTAAATTTGTAGATTATTATCTTTATTCAATTCTCATTTGAGTTATGGAGTTTTTTTCTTTCTTTCGTTTAGGATAAGTTGATAAAAGAAAAGGAAGAAAGTCTTATTACCCCATGTGGAAGCAATGATGTATTGGCAATGGCCCTAGGGACTGATGAACATCCAGGTAGGGTGAGGCGTGTAGGAGCTTCTGTGAAGCCAAGCGCATACTTCAACATACCGAGAAAGAAGAGTGACTGTGTGTCTAGAGACTTGTTGAGAGAACGTGATATTTTGCTTGAGGAGACAAGGAGAATGCTAGATAAGCAGCAGAAAATAAATGACATCAACTCGAAGAGAATGCTAGATGAGCAGCAGAATTTTTTTGAAGCAACTCAACGTGCTATGAAACAACAAATAGAAACTCTAATGGCTAAGATTGAGCAAAAGGGAAAATCCTCTTTCAATAGTAAACCTGAGCTGAGGTATGCATCTCCTATACGTTCTGAGAATGCATCAACAACTAGACCAGACTCATTTGATTATGGGGACAATTTGGAAAACAAATCAATAGAGGAAAATTTGGAAGAAAAATCAACTAAGGTGGACAACATGAAGGTATTAAACTAATATTGAACTAGTTTCTGTTTATTATGCATATAGAGTGTACATGACTTCTCACTTTTATGTATGTTAGGGCAAGGATTGCTTATTGGCTGAAGGGTCTAGAGCCAATGTAGTTGCAAGTGGAACGGTAGTTGACATTAACATGCCAAACCAAGATGATTGTAATGTTCCTTTAGCAGAAGGAAACGTTCGAGTGGCTGTCCATGTTTGTATGAACCCAAAGGCTGTACTACCAATCCCAGTGAAAGGAGTGCTGCATACTGTTCAAGATGCCGTTGGGTCTCGTGTCCCTTGGCCATTGAACCTAATTATCATTCCAAATGATAATAAGGTAAATGACTTAGAATTTTATCCTTTTGCTATCTTATACATCTTGCTGGTATGTATGAAGTTGTTTACATCTCTATTTGAAATCCTTGTAGAAGAAGCTGGAAATCAAGCCAAAGAGTAAAGTCTCAAAGACATTATACACCTCAAAGGAATCAAAACTATCCCCATTTTGTAAGGCTTTGCTTGCATTTAGGAAGATAAAGATAGGTGGACCTGAAAAAACTATTGTTGCACGTATTTCTACTGAAATATTTGGATGTGAAAGGGTTGCATATATACTAGCAGAAGAAATTGATGCCTTATTGGAATTCGATGAAATTGGACAACAAGTAATAGTGATTTACATTAGGTAATATCAAATAACTTGGCATTAAAAATCATGTTACCTATGCATTTTCTAACTTATTATTGTTGATTCTTGCAGCTATCTATATGAGAAGCTTTTGGAGAATGGAAGAAATGAAATGATTGGGTTTGTGGACCCTGGTCGTATGTATAAAGTTTTGGACCAACAGGAACAAAGAGCGAAAGACATTGCCAGTGCATTGAAACGAATAAGTGCTGACAGTATTCTTTTGATACCGTACAACCCTAAGTAAGTCATGTTGCTAGTATTCTTTTGCCATAAAGTAAATTTATCCTAATATATATTTAACTATGTAGAAACCACTGGATCTTAACTATTATTGACAACAATAAAGATAATGTATACATCATGGATCCTCTTTACAATCGGTTCAATGATGAGATCTGGAGAGGTGTTGTAAACTTGTAAGTTGGCCGTTCTTACTATTTTCGAATTTGATTATATATTCTTTTGAATTTGGTTGCGTTTGAGGTAATTAGAAATTATTTTTCTCTGTTGAAGTGGGATTAAACAGTATAAGGCCGAAACAGGTAGAGTATCTCGCAAAGGAGTGACTTGGACTTTCCTTGGGGTATGATTCTTCTTCTAAATATATATAAACTATGATAGTGTTTCTCTTATATTGTCTTTATGTCAGGACCCGACCCTCTTCTGTCAAGTCCCGATTCATCTAGCACGATATTGTCCGCTTTGGGCCTCCTTGCCCTTGCCCTCACGGTTTTGTTTTCGGGAGCTCACGGTGCAACTTCCCATGGGGTCACCCATCTGGAATTGCACCAGCCTCAACTCGCTTAACTTTGGGGTTCCAATCCCCCCCAAAGCCACTGAGCTCCCAAAAGGCCTCATGCTAGATAGGTGTGTGCCTACACCTTTAAGGCACACCACCATTCCCTTCCCAAACCATTCCCCCCTCGCAGGAATGTGGGATCGTTCACCGTTCACTACAGGACACGGGTCTTACAATCCACCCCCCTTAGGGCCCAGCGTCCTCGCTAGTACACTTCCCGGTCGGGGTCTGGCTCTGATACCAAATTGTCAGGACCCGACCCTCTTCTGTCAAGTCCCGATTCATCTAGCACGATATTGTCTGCTTTGGGCCTCCTTGCCCTTGCCCTCACGGTTTTGTTTTCGGGAGCTCACGGTGCAACTTCCCAGGGGGTCACCCATCTGGAATTGCACCAGCCTCAACTCACTTAACTTTGGGGTTCCAATCCCCCCCAAAGCCATTGAGCTCCCAAAAGGCCTCATGCTAGATAGGTGTGTGCCTACACCTTTAAGGCACACCACCATTCCCTTCCCAGACCATTCCCCCCTCGCAGGAATGTGGGATCGTTCACCGTTCACTACAGGACACGGGTCTTACACTTTATAGCTAGCATAATGTATTGTGTAATACATTTTTATCACATTACCTATGAGCTTGTAAGTTTAGATAGAATTAACTCATATATTCCAAATTCCTACGTACATATATAGGGTGGTCCACAACAACCAGATTATAAAACATGTGGTTTTTGTGTAATGAAATACATGCAAGAGATTTGTGGAGACTCAGATCTTTCATACATCACTAAGGTACGTACGTATTTAGCTTTTTAAACATTAATGTTATTCTTTGCAATTGGTGTTTCATAGCATGAAAATTTCAAGTCTTTAATTACCAAATTTAATATCAGTTTATATTTCTTACATAGTATTCGAAGTTTGCAAATAAGCCGAAGGTTCATTACACCTTTAATGACCTTGATGAGGTGCGAGAGGAATTGGCAGATCATCTAATATCAAAGTGGGTGTAACGGTGGTGAAAGTACAACTATGTTAGCATTGATCCTCATATGGTGTGTTTGTTTCCTGGTAGCTAGATTTTAGAATTGTTGCAACACTTGCTTATTTATTTAGAACATACACACATTTATGATTTCGATTGGCTTTGATCGAGTTAGGTTGCAGAATGTACTATGAGTACTCTTCAAATCTTCATTGTGATTTTATGTATTGTATTTATATGAAGTTCTTTTTTATTTGGATTGGCGGAGAATTGTAATATGAATTAATTTTATGTTATGATACAGGATTTTAATATGATTTTTTTGTTGTGTAAAAAAACTTTAGATAACGGTATATTTTTTATTAATTGTTGTGTAAAGCACCTTGTAGACAACAATATTTTTGAATAAACCGTTGTGTATGACACCCTTTAGACAACAGTATTTTTAAATTCAGCGTTGTATATAGTCAATTTATACCACGATATCAACAAAATACTGTTGTCTAAAGGGTACTTTATATTAAGGGTCCTACGGATCCTATACAGGATCCCAGCAGATCACAAGAGATCACGGCCATCTCTAAGTGATCTGCTGTATCCAGGAATCCTCTTTGATTCCTTCCTCTTGTAATTACTTCCTAGTTAACCTCTATTTGCCTTTCCTAGTTAGGACTCTACTTTTCTATCCTAGATAGGACTCTACTTCCACTTGTATAAATAGGCTTCTCTGTATACTCAGTAAATCAATTAAAGCCACAAGTATTATTCATACTTTACATGGTATCAGAGCACTAACGTTCTCACGAGTATCTCGACTCCCTTAGCTTTTTTTTCCTCTATTCCCGCCATGGCTGCCCCATCCAACTCCTCTGTCATCATCGATCCCCCCTCTTCTGAACTTGCTCCCCCTCTTTCCACACTTATCAATATCAATTCCTTGGCCCAACTTCCCCTGAAGCTCACCTCCACCAACTACTTTCCATGGCGTGCTCAGTTCAACGCCATCCTCCTTGGCTATGACCTTATGGGGATTGTTGACGGCACCTTCCCCTGCCCTCCAGCCTCGAACCCTGCACTTCGTACCTTCTGGGTTTGCCAGGATCAGCTCCTCCTCAGTGCCATCCTGGCCTCTGTCTCCCCGCAGGTCATCACCTTGATTGTTGCCGCCAAAACCTCTGCCGTAGCCTGGGACCGCCTCACTCGCCTGTTTGCCAGCACCGCTCGAGCCCGCGTTCTCAGCCTCAAAGAACGCCTTACCCTGCTCCGTCGTGAGTCCAGGCCTGTGTCCGAGTACCTCCAAGAGGTCTGTATCCTCTCTGATGAAATCGCCGCAATTGATGCTCCTCTCAAGGACGATGACCTTCTCTTTCACGTCCTCAACGGCGTTGGTCCTGAATTTCGTGAAATTGCTGCCGCTGTCCACTCTCATGACACTCCTGTCACGTTTGAAAATCTTCACGATATGCTGGTTCAGCATGAAGCTGCCACCCACCGTGAGCTCCCACCACCTCCCTCCCCACCCATCACTGCCAACCCCGCTCACTCAAACCGCAACTCCCCTGCCTTCCGCCACAATCGCGGTTCCTCTGGGCATCGCTCTGCCTCTCAACCTTTTGATGGCTCCCGCTCCAATGGCTCTCGTTTCCACTCCTCCTCCTCTGATTACCACCGCAAGCCGCAGCAACCCGGAAGTGGCTATCGCAGTTTCTGTCAATGGTGTGGAACCCAGGGCCATAGCGCCAAACGGTGCCCGCAGCTTCAGCACTCCTCTACCGCGCCCCCCGTCGCCAATTCTGCAACTCAGGCAGGCTCCTCCAGCTGGCTTCTAGACTCCGGTGCCTCTCACCATGTTGCCTCCAGCCCTCAACACCTATCTGACGCCACTCAATATCACGGCCCTGATGAAATCATCATCGGGAATGGTAAGGGACTCGGTATCACTCACACTGGCTCTTTCCGGTTACCCTCCCCTCCCTCCAACCCCCTTTCCCTTCACAATGTTCTCTGTGCTCCCTCTATGTCTCGCAATCTTATTTCCATATCTAAATTTACCCAGCCAAATAACATCTCTATTGAATTCTTTCCTCATTCTTTTCTTGTGAAGGATCTCAGCACGTGGGCGGTTCTCTTTCAAGGCCCGAGTAAGGACGGTGTGTACGAATGGTCCTCCTCCCTCCCTTCCCAACCTCATGCTTTGGTGGGCGTGGTTGTCTCCCCTCATCTTTGGCATCGTCGTTTAGGTCATCCCCATTTTAAAGTTCTTTAAACTATTCTTCATCAATCCAATGTCTCTATTTCCCCCCATTTGTCTTTTACTCTATGTAATTCCTGCCTATGCAATAAAAGTCATAAACTTCCATTTGGTGCCTCTTCATTACATAGCTCTCGGCCCCTTTAGTTAATTTATACTGATGTCTGGGGGCCTGCTTCCTCTATTTCCATTGATGGCTTTTCCTATTATGTTTTGTTCATTGATCACTTCACCAAATACTCCTGGCTTTATCCCCTACGCAAAAAATTTGATGTCTATTCAACTTTCATTGATTTCAAAGTCCTTGTTGAAAAATTCTTTAACCAGCCCATTGCCTCTCTGTACACCGATGGCGGTGGGGAATTCGTCAAACTCAAGCCATATCTTGCTACTCACGGCATAAACCATTACCTCACCACCCCCCCCCCCCTCACACCCCTCAGCACAATGGTGTCGCTGAACGGCGACACCGTCACATTGTTGAAACCGAACTCACCCTACTTCACACTGCCCATCTTCCTCAGTCCTACTGGTCTTATGCCTTTCGAGCTGCGGTTTATCTTATCAACCGACTCCCCACCACCATTCTCCATAATCAATCCCCCTACACTGCCCTCTTTCATCAGCCCCCCAACTATTTCCGCCTTCCCACCTTTGGTTGCCTATGCTTTCCCTGGCTTCGCCCCTATGCACCCTCCAAACTGCACCCCCGGTCTACCCCCTGTCTCTTTCTTGGCTACTCTCTTCAACAGAGTGCCTACCTCTGCCTTGACACTAGCACTAACCGCCAGTACATCTCCCGTCATGTTCAGTTTGATGAGTCTAGCTTTCCTGGTCACACTCCCAGCCCTCATCTCTCTCCATCACCTCGGCCACCTTTGATTCTTGGCTATCTACCCTTCCCCCGGTCTCCTCTCTATCCTCTGCTCCGTCCACCGCTGCTCCTCCCCCTGCACTGGACTCCCTTGACACACCGTCCTTGCACGCTCTTGAGGCTGGACCTCCCCCTGCTCAGGTCCTGCCCCTGCCTGCCTCGGCTCCACCTGCTTCTGGCTGCTCCCCTCTGCCCGCCACAGCCCCTGCTGCCTTGCCTCTCCCCACTGAATCTCCCCCTCTCTGCACCTACTCCCGGCAGCCCCCTAGACCCCTTGCCCCCATCACCTCATCTTCTCCCCCTCCCCATCCCCCCACTCGCACTCATCCGATGCTCACCCGCACCCAAACGGGTACTGTCCCCCCTGTTCCCTCCTATGCCCTCACAGCCACTACCTGGTTCCCTCTCCCCCCCTTGGTCGAGCCAACGTGTGTGTCCCAAGCTACCAAAGATCCCCAGTGGCGTCAGGCCATGTCCCATGAGCTTAATGCTCTTATTCAGAGTGGTACTTGGGACTTGGTGCCTCCTCACCCTTCCCAGAATATTGTTGGTAATAAGTGGGTGTTCAGAATCAAGCGCACTCCTACGGGTGCTGTTGACCGTTACAAGGCGAGGCTAGTTGCTAAAGGCTACCACCAGCGTCCTGGCATGGACTTCACTGCCACATTCAGCCCGGTGGTCAAACCTACCACCATTCGGACTGTCCTCCATATGGCTGTCACTCATGGCTGGCCCCTCTGCCAATTGGACGTCAGCAATGCCTTCCTCCAAGGCACTCTCCATGACGATGTTCATATGGCTCAGCCCGCAGGCTTTGTTGATCCCCAGCATCCCACATATGTTTGCAAGCTGCGCAAGGCCATCTATGATCTCAAACAAGACCCCCGGGCCTGGTACTAGGAGCTCACTACCTTTCTCCACTCTCATGGCTTTGTTAACACTCAGTCTGATGCCTCCATTTTTATACTCCGCAAGGGTCCTCATGTGCTGTATTTTCTAGTTTATGTTGATGATCTCATTGTAACAGGAACCAGCCATGCGCTCATCTCCACCTTCATTCACACTTTGGCCGCCCGGTTCTCTATCAAGGACCTAGGATCACTTCACTACTTCCTTGGTGTTGAGGTCATCTCTACTTCCTCTGGTCTATTCCTGTCCCAGCACAAGTACATTCACGACCTTCTCACCCTGGCCCGTATGGATGGTGCCAAACCCGTGGCCACCCCTCTGGCTGTTTCCCCTACACTCCAGCTTCGAGATGGTTCCCCTTCAGCCGATGCTACCCTATTCCGCCATCTTGTGGGCATCTTGGAGCACCTCAACCTCACTCGGCCTGATGTGTCCTATGCTGTGAATAAACTCTCTCAGTTCATGCATGCCCCCACTGACCAGCATTGGCAAGCACTCAAGCGGGTCCTACGGTACTTGAAGGGTACACTCACTTATGGACTCCATCTCCACCGCCACACCACCAGCCACCTTCATGCGGTTGCTCATTCCTTCCACACTCTTCATGCCTTCTCTGATACCGACTGGGCTGGTGATCCCGACGACCGTAAGTCCACCACGGCCTATCTCGTCTACTTAGGTGGCAATCTGATTTCTTGGAGCTCTCGCAAACAACGGGCAGTTTCCCGATCCTCCACTGAGGCCGAGTACCGTGCTGATACTTCCACGACTGCTGAACTGCTCTGGGTGCAGTCTCTTCTTCGTGAACTGGGTCTTTCCATCCCCCGTTCGTCCATCATCTCGTGTGATAATATTGGTACCACCTTCTACTGCTCCAACCCCACACTTCATTCCCGCATGAAGCATGTTGCCATTGACTACAACTTTGTCAGGGACCAGGTCAGCCGTGGTCTCCTCCAAGTATCTCACATCTCCACCGACGATCAACTGGCTGACGCCCTCACCAAGGCCCTTCCCAGACCTCGCTTTCAGCTCCTACGATCCAAGATCGGTGTCGCCGACGGCTCCACCGTCTTGCGGGGGCGTATTAAGGGTCCTACGGATCTTATACAGGATCCCAGCAGATCACAAGAGATCACGGCCATCTCTAAGTGATCTGCTGTATCCATGAATCCTCTTTGATTCCTCCCTCTTGTAATTACTTCCTAGTTAACCTCTATTTGTCTTTCCTAGTTAGGACTCTACTTTTCTATCCTAGATAGGACTCTACTTCCACTTGTATAAATAGGCTTCTCTGTATACTCAGTAAATCAATTAAAACCACAAGTATTATTCATACTTTACACTTTACACTTTACACAACGGTATATATTTATACCGTTGTCTAAAGGGTACTTTAGACAACGGTAGTTGTGTATAAACCGTTGTTCAAAGTCCGTTTAGACAACGATATTCATAAATACCGTTGTCTAAAGGATACTTTAGACAACGATTTCAGAAAAAACTTAAGACACACGGTTTCAGAAAATACTTTAGACAACGGATTTTCCCTGTTGTCTAAACACCCCCTTTAGACATCAGGGACAATTACAACTGTATTTATGGGGAATAGAAAAGGAAAATTTCTTATAGTGCTTGAACCACTCAAATGGATTTGCTTCTCCTTCCCAATACCGTCTCCTTTTCCTTTCTTCCAAACCGAATTGCAACGCCGACAGCAAGACACAGAAGTAAACCAAGAACAAGATTTGCAAGACACCGGTTCCAGGCGTTGGCGCCTCCGTCACAATTGGAGGATGACAAGAAGGCTTCTTCTCAGAAATCAACCAAGTTGGTCACTTTCTTGGGGAAAGGTGGCTCCGGAAAGACCACCTCCGCCATTTTCGCTGCCCAGGTATCAAAATCTGTTTCTGGCTCTGCATTGTATCTATGCTCAATGTCTGTATGTTCTTCAACTAGGAATAATTTTGCTCAAATGATGGTTCTGGGGTTTTCAAAAATGGGTCTTTAAGCTTTTCAATGTTGTTGTAATCCAATTCACTTGTTCTGGTGAAGTATGCAGCTGAATTTGGCTCAATCATATCAGTTTGCTACAAAATTTTCGGGCTTTTTTGAATAACCAATGAATTCGATGGTGTTGATTTCAATGGGTGTTTTGAATGCTGGGTTTTCAGCATTTTGCAATGGCAGGGCTCAGCACTTGCTTGGTTATACATACACAAGATCCCACCGCCGAGTACCTTCTAAACTGCAAAATCGGAACTTCTCCTACATTATGCAACAGTAACCTTTCAGCTCTAAGATTTGAAACCACCAAAGTTTGTTTCCCTTATTCCTTTTTTTTTTTTTTTTTTTTTCCTGTTTTCATTCCAATAATTAATCTACATCAGAAAGTTTTTTGTAAATCAGCTTAGACGCAAATTCAATCATTCTTGATAATGTAGATGCTTCTAGGACCTCTGCAACAGCTAAAGCAAGCTGATGCTCGTCTCAACATGACACAAGGAGTTCTTGAAGGGGTAGGTACGTAACGTCACTTGAGGGGTTTATTTGCATTTTGAGTTCTTGTTGGCTGTGGGGACTCTGATGCATCTTTCTTTTCAAATGAGCAGATTGTGGGAGAAGAGCTCGGGGTGCTTCCCGGGATGGATCCTATCTTCTCCGCATTAGAGCTTGAGAGGCATGTGGGATTCTTCGGGAAACTAGCCGAAGGAAACCACCAGAAACAGAAATTTGATGTAATAATATATGATGGTTTGAGCTCTGAGGAAATGCTGCGGATGATTAATGCAGCTAGTAAAGCACGGTGAGGGGAGTTTACCCCTTCCTCATTCTCAACATTGTTTCATATTCATGTGGTCACGTGTCTATGCACAGGTTGTACTTGAAATATCTGCGTAACGCAGCTGAGAAAACTGATCTTGGGAGGTTGGCGGGTCCTTCACTCTTAAGGCTTGTGGATGAAGCAATGAGTATAAACAGCAGTGCACCCCATTTCAATGGGAGAATGAGTGCCGAAATATGGGACAGTTTGGAACGAATGTTGGATGTAAGTAACTAGGTTTCATTCCTATTTCCCAGGACTGAGTTCTTTATGTGCGTCCATTGAGGATTTTTCGTTGGTTATGTATTCTGCAGAAGGGAGCATCCGCTTTCTCAGAGCCTCAGAAATTTGGATGCTACCTAGTGATCGACCCAGACAACCCAGCATCTGTTAATTCTGCGTTACGTTACTGGGGTTGCGCAATCCAAGCTGGTGCACAGGTTTCTGGAGCTTTTTCCGTTAGTTCACGACATGTGAATACAGAATCAGAGGAAAGGCAGAAGGACAAATTTTCACCCTTGCCTTTTGCTTTCATTCCACATCTCCCTTTTGGTTCCCCTCCAGATTGGAATGCGATCATTCGAAACACTGGGAGTGAAAATGCACGAAATCTTCTTTCTTTGCCAGCAAGTGGCAGCTGTAGCCTAATGCCCTCGGTAAAGTTTGATGCAGTCAGAAAATCAGTAACCCTTTTCATGCCTGGTTTTGACAAGTCAGATATCAAGCTATATCAAGTATGCTAACATTATCTAATGATTTAGTTTTTACATGCCTTTCGTTGTAGAACCAAAGGTTCTATCTTTGATGTCATGTTTTTCTGGGAAATGCAGTATAGGGGAGGCTCCGAGCTTCTGGTGGAAGCTGGGGATCAAAGACGCGTGATTCGTCTGCCGAAGAGGATTCAAGGTAAGGTTGGAGGCGCCAAGTTCATAGACAGAAATCTTGTTATCACAATTCGATAGTGTAATCAAATTCTCATAGTTTCTTGTATTGAGATGCATCTCTAAGAAGAGAGGTATTAAGAAAGCTGACGTCTATTTCATTATAATTTCAATGAGGGATTAAGAAAGCTGACATTTATTTCATTATAATTTCAATAACTCTGCGTTTGAATAATTTTTCTAACTTGATTTACAACTTTCAATACATATGAACCTTTTCTGTGACATGAAGTGACAGATTTAATAACAGAAACTGGAGATAAAAGAGAACAAAATTCAATTAAATTACGGTTCGTGCTTATTGTCTTCTGTTTGTGCGCTGACACGGCCCCTCAGTTCTTCGAACGCCTTCATACTTTCTGCATCGAAGCCTCCAGCAAACTAGAAACAGCAATTCCAAGTTTTAGCATTTATTTCTTTCAGATTTCAAATTTTCAGGATCGACATTGACATGAGCAAAAATGGACTTATACCTGATGAACACGGAAAGCAAAACGCACACCTTGTAGAAGGATAAACTCTCTGTTTGGTTCCTTCTCAGGTCCACTCAATGCATCAAGTTCTGAAGCTACGCGTTTCATATACTTTCTTGCCAATTGTACAGATGAGAGCTTGATCTGCAGCATTAAATTTTGTACATGAGCTTCATTTTTCTATTGACTTAACAATCATATAATATATAAATAGCAGATAAGCATAAAGTAATGGTTCTCAAAGTTAAAGCATACCTTGCCAACGACTCCTGAATCCATTAACCAATCGACTGGAATTCCAAACTCCTTGCACCGTGAAATGGCCATGTCCCTCGTACGCAAGAGAGCATATACACTCTGTTCAACTCTGGAAACAAAATAACAGAAATCTTAAGAATGAAGGAGAAAAAAATACTGAAGAAGCACATTTCTTATAATGGGCACATCGATCCATGAAGAAAGTTCATACTTTTCAAGCAATGAGTACATCTTCTTTAGAGCAGCTTCGCATGGGAGTTTGGGATCATCTACAAAAGACGAGACTCGCTTCTCCAATTTCATCAAGTCTTGGTATTCAAAAGCTGATTCTCTTAGTGCATCCACTTTTCCTTCAGGCCAATCAAAATGCTTGAGGACAGCCCTTTCATCAACCTACCAAAGGAAGCAAGAGATGATTAGGTTAGTCCGATAGGAGGGTTTGTAAGTATACACATTAGATGTGGGAGGCACAAAGAAGTTCAAGGATCTTTCAATTGTTACGATGTCAATAATAAGAGGAACATTTGATAGCAGCATAGTATCTCGTGGAAAATCAATGGCATACCAGGAAGGAGAGCTCCTCATCAAGCCAGTTCACAAAGGCGACCAGATCTTCTATGTTTGAGAAGGAAGCTGCTCGAACTTCAGCTGCCAATGACATAACAAAGTCACCTTGAGCTTCTACATCGGCTTTCACCTGTATCCATGTCAAACACTGTCAACCTTTGGAACATTTGAGAACTAAACACAATATTTCATGCCTTATAATCTTAGATAAAAAGATAAATGTAATAAAGAAAAAAGTTCTACTCACAGCTAAAAGGAATGTTGATTTGTTTTCAATCTCCCCAATCATATTGCTCCTTGCATCAGATACATTAGATGATGAAGATATTAAAGATGATGTATCCTTCTTTGCTTCGCGCTTCATCAATGACTGATAGAACTCAACCAGCTCAGGAGCACGGTGCATTTTATCCCCACTGCCTGACCCCCTTGGCAAGCTTCCTGGTGGAGGAGGTGGACGAGGCGGTCCACCAGGTGGTGGCGGAGGTGGTGGTGGGCCACCTGGTGATGGCAGGGGCGCTCCACTTAAGGGGCTGGGAGTTGTACTACCAGGGGCAGCTCCAGATGCTTTAGGAGGTGGCCGAGGAACTCTAGGAGGCCTCTTTTCAATTTGAGCCAGTTTCATCTTGCTTATTTCTTGAGAATCAACAGCGTTACCACCATTAGTTTGGTTGCTTGAATCACCTGAGATAACTGCCTTCTCCTTTATAAGAGTAAGTTTTGGAGGTAAAGTTACTGTTCTCTCCTTTCCAACCTTAGTTCTAGGCTCGTAAGTCAAATTTACACTTGTTTTGTCACCAAACTTCTGTGCTCTTGCTTGCTCAGCCCTTTCCTTAATTTGTTTTTCCCTCTCTAAGGCCAATTTATGCCGGTCCTTGTAAGCAGGATATTTCTCATCTAGGACTCCTTCAACTGACTTAGACATCAACTGGAAAGATGCTGAAACAGAATCAGGTGAGTCACTAGAAGACATTTGTGTTCTAATGTTTAGAAGAGGGGGAGTTTGAGGGGAGTCAATATGTTCCTGATCCACCTTCCCAAATGTAGTGATGGCTACACCATCACCTGCATTCCTAATCATCAAGGATTCCAGGGGACCCCTTGGTCGAATGCTCATACTAGGTCTGCTCGGAGAGCCTCCAGAGAATGATCTTGCTGGCGATAAAAGAGCACTAGAATCATCCTTACTTTTGCCCCACCTTTTCAGCTTTTGCATTATATTAGGTTTCTTACTTAGACTACTATACCGACTAGTGGAACTATCAATAGAAACATTGTCAAAATCTTCACTTCCGGGGGAGGATGGATGGGAAAAGTTACTTTCAAGATCTGTATCTCCTTGCCCACGTTCTGATCCTGCATACTCCAACATCAGTTGTTTCGCCTTCTCCTGTGACTTGGGGCTCAAATTCTTATTGAGATCACGAGCTGATACCTTTCCTTGAGGTGTCTGATAGTTCCGAAGCTCAAACCTCAAGCAAGCATTTACCCAACGAAGGTACACAAGCTCTTCAACTTCACTGAACCTATTCATCTGAAGACCTTCCACTTGCTTTGACAAATCCTCATTCGCATGCTTTAAGTTATTGACTTCCTCTTTTACATTAGCAACCTTTTCACTCTGAAATAGCATGAAGAAAACACTGTAAGAATTATCAACCAAAGCATATTTACAAATACTGATTACAACTCACGCGAAATTTCTTTAATCCTCTGCTTCGTCCCGTACACAAAAACTAAAGTAAAAGTGACAAATACACATAAAAGCTTGTAATGCAAGAAAGCGCTCAAACTAACCTCAGTCATGGTGGTGAGGGCTGATATTCTTGCTTCAGCAGCGTTCAATTTAATAGTTAGTTCTCTCTTTTCAATTTGAAGTTCTTTGTTCTTTCTCTTAAGCTCCATGACTTCCACCTCTAACTCCATCACAGCTTTCAGTTTCTTTTCAATTTCGGCATCTTTCTTGACTGCTTCTTCCTCTTTTTCCTGTAAACCAGAAACTTGTTGTTTGAGCAATAGTAACTGGCCCTTTGTCTGGTTCGCATCAAGCTGAATCTGCCTCTGCAACTCCTTGATTTTGTACCTTGCTGCCTCTAACTCCTTCTTGGCTGAAGCACCTTGTGCAATCTCTTCTTGAAGCTTCTTCCTCTCAGCCTGCAGAGAGTTAATAGTAATATTGAGCATGCCAATCTCCGCTGTCTTTATCTTGACCTGCCTTTGTATTTCAGTGATGTCTGATTCCTGTTCCTTCAACCCATAGTACTCAAGTAATTCACCTTCAAGCTTCATTTCTCTTTCCTCCAATTCCTTTACCAGGTTGCGTAACCGCTCTAGCTCACTTGCATTGTTTGCCATCTCAGTTTCATATACATCTTTCTCTTTCGTATCTATCTTGCTAGCAAGTAATGGGAATTCAATCTCCCCAGATAAAAGATCTTCAAATTCGGGTAAAATATCTTCATTATCAACAGCACCAAAAGAAATATCACGAGCTCGATCAAATACACTGCTGATTAATTTAACCTCCTCTTCTTCATCCCCCTTCTCCTCCTCTTCTTCTTCTTCTTCTGCTTCTTCTCCTTCTTCCACCTGCAATACATATACTTCTTGTTAACATAAAAAGCACAATTTAATATTTAAAGTACATCTTTCCAAAGAGCTTTCTATGCTGCAAAGGAGATGGAAATTCGATAGAAGTTTATTATGTACTTACATGCTTCTCTCCGAGGCAATCATTAAAATATATTAGTTGCTCTTTGTCTTCCTTCTCACTTTGAAGTTCATAGTTTGCTTCTCCATTTTCTAAACAGTATCACCAGAAGAACTATAAGAACTAAGAATAAGAATATAAAAAATTTTACAATCTTAAAATATAACTGGCCTCTGCTAATATAATTGTGTTTTCAATAAATTAGATAAGTGATAGACATGAAATTGGTAGGGCTGAATACCTAAACGCCTTCTTGTTGAGGCTGATGATCCGGAGTTTCTGGTGTTGAGCTGCCTCGCTGCATATGCTGCAACAGCAACCAAGATGCCTAACCTGACTATCATGAAGATATTGCAAATGGGAAAGTAGCAACTTCTCACTCATCTATAAAGATAACCCAATTCCAAAAGAACCCAATCCACTGCTTCCCCATCGCATAACGGATACTTCACACCAGTAAAGCCCTGGAAATGCAGCAACAGCAACCCAGAATCTGAAATTCCCAAGAGAGTTCAAGAAGAAAATCCTTGTCCTACAGCCATATCCAATTATATACACATCCCAGAACTGTTTGAAGAACTTGCGTTTATATCTATAATCACTATCCAGATCTAGTTATGTTTATGGAATATAAAAATTCCCACATCATCCAGTTATCATCTCGTGAGGTTTATAGGCCTTTACCAGAGAAGAGCTTTGCTTGTGCGGGAAGTTGTTGATAAGTATAATTCCAGAACACCTCTTAATGCTAAGAGCTACAACAACCACCAATAACCAGTGGCCAATCTTTTCCAAAAGGATTGACAATTCACAATTAGGTGGGTCCAAACATGTCACTTAGTTTTTTTAAGGATCAAATACAGTTAAATAAGCCAAAAGCCAAAGCTGCGAAGTGAAAAGACAACAATAACTGTAAATATGAACTCCAATGGAAAAAAAAAATGCAGTCTTAGACTGACTTGCTTAGGTATTATTATATTTGTTGGGGCGACCCAGTGAATAAATATTTCTGTTAGAAGATCTAGCTGTTTGGTTTTTGCTCACTAGATTGAATTAAGTTGTATTGATCTTTATCAGTGCTCAAAGACAAAATATGACCAATCATTGCCATCTGATCCATTTGGCAGACTTGGTGCTCTAAACTTATAGGGCGGAGGGTCTTTCAAAAATAAAAAAACATTGATAATTTGATAGATGGTAAGGAAGCAATTTCAGAAAGTGGGTCCAGAACTCCCAAATCAAAGGACTCAAATGGAAAGGACATAAAATGGATGGGAAAATTATAGAATGGGCAGTTGAAGACCAAAAATAGGCATGAAATTTAATTCTTAGCAGCTAGCTTAATGGACTAGAGCTAATGGAAGACGTGTAGCCAAACACAAACTAAATTGAATCAAACTTTCCCGTGATTGACCTCAATTCCTCAAACCCCCCACCCAACTGGTATGCCTTTTTGGCATCTCCTAAACAGCTTGTTTCTTTGTGTTTGGTTTCTGTGTGGATGATAAATTTTTAATAACTATATGCAAGATTTTCACTAAAAACTTCGTCAAATCTTCAACCCATGTAAAAAACATAAGAAAAATCTAGTATTTTACTCATCCTTCAACTTATGGCGGAGATGAAAAAGAGATTAAAACAGAAGGACATGAAAACTAGAGATAAGATTGAAGAGTGAAATTTCGTGGTGGAAGTGTGGCCAGCAAAGTGAGGCAATGACAAAGAATCAGAGGTTTCCAGACTCCATCATCCTATTAAATATGAGTTGTTTGGCCAAGGAATTTCTGATTGCGAACTAGTCAAGAGGATATTTTAGAAGATAAATAAAAAAAAAATGCACAACAAATATGAAATGCAAAGGGGAAAGAGGAAAGAGGAAAATAACAAGAAAATCGTTTTCTGGGTTATGAATTCTGTGGGCTCCACCAGGAGCAGCAGAAGCCAAACTGCATTATCCAAATATGGATTTTTGGGGCTCTTGTTAATAGGAGGAAAGCACAAAGCTTGGTGGCCCTTGGCTCCGAGAATAGCAAACCAAACAAAGAACATACCTTTTCACCAAATGAAACAAAAACTAGATAAAAAGGGAAAATACATGAGATTTGGAGCTGGGTAAAAAAAAAGAAAGCGTACCTTCTGGGCCTCGGAGAATCTAAACGAGCAAGCGAAAATACCGTTGCTCCTTCTCTTTGTGTTGGTCATGGCCAAAGCTGGGATTTTTCACCTGCGAGAGTAAGAAAGCAACTGCAAGGAGTGACGGAATATCAATAGCTGAGCGAGAAGAGAATTACTTTTTGACCGCTTTGCGTCTCTACTTATCTAAATCACACTTCACGCCTCTAGTGTTATTTAGCAGTATTTCTCTTTTGCCTAAGTAAAAAATTTCAAATTTGATTATTATGTTATTGCATCTCAAGTTTAATTTTCGTGATACTAGTTACAAATTTGACTCAGATTTTTAAGTTTGATTTTCAAGCTTAATTCCTTTCTCGAATGCTTTGCATCTCTTCTTATCTAAATCACACAGTTCATGCCAATCGTTTTACTTTACCAATATTTCTCATTTTATCTAATGAAAAGTTTCAAGTTTGATTCAAAAATTTTCAAGTTTGATTCTCATGTTATTTGAATCTCAAGTATAATTCTCGTGCTATTAAAGTCACAAATTTGATTCAAATTTTTTAATTTGACTTTTTTTTTATTTTATAATAAAAAATCAAATTTAATTTTTGTAATATTAAATTTTCAAATTACATATTTTGTTACTCGTATTGCAATATAATAATCGAATCGTAAAATACCTCATTTTTGCCCGTAGTAATTGCGAGATATTACATTACAGTCAATACATTGCAAATTTATAAGTGAGATGTTTATGTTATGATTCTTCAGCCTACCGCCTGCGATGGATATTGTTCTAGGGACTGATTGTGCCAAAAAAATCTCAACATAAGGAGATATCATACTGAACACTATACGTCATGCACAAAAGGATTAAAATTCCTCATCCAATCGCAATCTGCGTTCGATAGTTGTACAACGAACCTTGGCACACAACAAAGCAATCAGAACTTCCTTACATATTCCTCTCCACTCATGATTTTATACAACATGATTAAATATCTCTACATCGATCAAGGGGCAATGGGGCATAATGGTCACGCCTGGTTATCCCATTTCCACCTTCGTCCTACCTCCTCAAGTACCTTGGCACGAGCTTGGCTTTTTCTTGCTTCATCTTCTACCCAAGATCTGCATCATTGCTTAAAATCATGGGAATGATAGATGATAATCCTATGCCATGACATAATATGATTAAAGCTTTGAGACTCCAACAAGCATTTTGTGGCAATCTCGATATCCTGTTGTGCGTTACACTAACTTCTTGCATCGTAAGCAGAAAAGTTAGAGCCACATAATGCAAAAACATGCTTTAAAGACCTAAAATTTAGCATGCTCTCAAGCAAACTATGCTTTTAATAAAGAATGCTGAATCATGACGTACCTAAGAATCCGAATAGCTTCAATCTCAGCTTCAAGTATGGATTTCGTGCCAAGTATAATCTCCTGCTTTGTCTCCAAATCTTTGAGCGTATCATGCAAATCACACTTCTCAGCCACATAGATAGACCTCTCAGAAGCAAGCTTTTCTGAGACCTCATTGACCTCTTCCTTGAGCCTGAGAAGCAATTGTCTCTGGCAGTCCATAGCAGACTTCTCCTTTAAAATCTCGGCAAGATTCTTTTCTTGAAAACTCTTCTCCTGTTCCAAATTACTTAGGGCAGCAAGATAAGCCTTCTCCACCTCAAGACCACGGGCTTTCTCTGCATTCAGTTTCTCATTCCAAAATTTCTGTATGTCTTCTCTGTCAAGCAACTCTAACCTGAGATCTTCAATCTCAGCCTTCCTCGCAGAATTCTCAGCTTTTATTCTCAACAATTCAGAAGAAATTGCTTCTGTGATCCTACCACTTGTCAGCGCCACTGCTACTTGTGCTTTTGTTGAAGGTTTGTTTGGCTGAAACCGCTTGCACTGTCCTGCAGGATAATAAGTATGGGGATAAACCTCCTACCATATCAAGAAAAACATAAACATTCAAATAAGCCTACAAATTGATTAATAGTTCTCAACTTGTGTCTACAGAAGGCACTCATCAAGTTTGATACCATCTAACAAATCTTTCTTTCCTCAGTTTAGTCTGTATTTACTCAAATGCTCATACTTGCTTTCTTCTACCTTTCTTTGTGTGTTTACCTAAACGTATCTTTCTTTGTGTGTGATCTGTACATACTTCAAATTGTCAAATTATTTCATAGACATAGAATTGGGAATACCAAAAACTTTTCTGAGCATGCTATTTTCCGCCTTCAACATGTCAGTATATAGTCCTGCTGGTGCATCTGAGCCCACCTCCTTCACATCCATAAAACCTACTTCTGTTGTTGTTGATATCTGGACTGTAAATAAGTCAGAATTTAAAACCTATGACTCAAGAAGCTTGAGTTATGTTTATTTGAAAAAAAAAAAGCAAAAAATAAAATAAAATAAAATGAAATGAAGATAATGTTTGATGTCTTCTTTACCTTCTCTATTACTCCTGGAAAAAAGTCATACTCTAAATGGGATTTCCAGTCAATTAGATCCTGTCGAGAGATAAACCTACAGCACCATTTCTTGTTTGAGTAAGAGAGGAATTCAAGATATTAAACAAAAAGTCAAGCATACATTCTACCTGTCAGGAGAAAAATTGATGCTCCCATGGCCTTTAAGACCATCATAACTGGAGCCCTTCTGTGATAACTTGCTTGGAATGACACCAGCCTCTGCCAGGGCTAAGGGACAAGAAGTAGACTCAAACTTCAATTTTTTAAAACAAAGGCGAATCAAATTTCAGGTAAAAGGATTAATCCTTACCTTGAATGGACCCATAATCTGGGTCTTGAACACTCACATCATCAAATGCAGAAATAACAGACCCAGCAAGTGAAACTAATGGGACAAGCCGGTGCTTTGCATCCCTATAAAGTAATTTAAAAAATATCTGAGGAAGACTATCCCTTGAAGATTTCAATGAAAACATAGAAAATACATGTCAAGGCGTATATGTATAAGTTACTACCTTTCCAATGATGCGCTTATATGAACTAGCCATCTGGCATATTCCCTTCTAGTACACAACTCATCAGCCTTCACATCATCTTCATTGGTCTGTGCACCTTAATTAAAATCGAGATATTCATGCTCAGAGCTGGACCCAAAGCTTCAGTCATACTAGTACACAAATTCAACACTAAAACTAGTGAAAAGAATATAGCATTCAATAAATTCAAGAATGGAAGTAAAATGAAATTCTAGATTAGGAAAACAGACAGGAAATCCACGGTGAGTCAAAATTAATTGCACACTAAGTTCCAATAAACGTTCTCACTCAGTATGCAACTCATATGTCAGCACCGTCTTACCTTCAAATTCCGTTAAGAGTAAGGACATCAGCATCTTACAAGTCCTACTTCAGACTATCAGAGTCATTTAGGCATTGAAATGAATTAAAACTAAGAAGAAAAAGCAGAAAGACCCAGTACAGGCTTGAGAGTACTCAATAGAAAAGCACACCTTCAATTTCTTCAAAACTATCAGAGCTTCCTGTTGGGTAGAATCCACAGCAACTGGGATAATAATGCGTTCAAGCCTCTCCATAGGTGCTAAGACAAAGGGAAATTGAGAAAATCTCCAGAGATCAATTATAAAGACAATTTCGACGTAAAGTAGAAAGATAATTATAGGATTATTCTCAGGATATGTTCAATACAAAACCAAACGATTTTGCTAAATAAATGTTCAATTTGATGCACCTGAAGCAACAGCTTCGCTTTCAGCATTTGGCAGTCTCTGGGCTTGCCCCAGAGTCAGAGACCATGGCATGCTCATCCAATGCTTGATTTTTTGTAGATTTGGTATCAGCTGGACGTGATATCCGATGTAATGCATGGAATGGACTCGTAATTTGAAACTTGAAACCTACAAGGGAGGCCAATGTAGTATTCCCAACAACCAATTTAGCAAATGTCGGATTATAGAACTGCTAAGGCCATTACCCTCAAACTTAAGTAACCAAAACAACCCAATTGAACAACCCTACATTAAAATGAAAACTTAGTATCATTAGTAACTCATTATAGGTTCAATCAGTGAAATGAAAATGCAGACCTTTCTTTGATAGTGAGAAGTGAGCAATGGCAGTGACTATTACAGCCAGTGAAAAGCCAATACCTCCAATCACAAATGTAGGTATCCCTGCAAAATCCATAACAAAAAGCTCAAAATTTTATCACAAGGTAGCAAAAACATTAGATTTATGAGTAATTTAGGGTTTAAAAATTGTAAAATCAGATAAACCTGATTTTTTTACGGGGAACCGGAGAATCAAGGATTGCCCATCCGCCATAGTCGTTCGCAGATTGGTCTGCAGGGAACCACGAAACCTCGAGGGTTCTCTGGGCGAGTGAAGCAGAATACCGCAGTCTAGGCCTTCGGGATTTGGGTTTCAATAAAATTAGGGTGGGGGGAAGAGTATGGCGTCGTAGAAGAAAGGAAGTGTAAGTAGGAAGGAAGAGAGAGGAAGAAGGGGGTGCACAAGAGGAGCACATGATTAATTTCTAGTTGAGACGAGATTTAGGTGTCAGGGTTGTGATTTACTGTAAACTTGTGAAATGCTGAAGCTCTGTAAATTGCAGAGAGAGAGCGAGAGAGGGGTATAGGTGGGAGGACTTAAGAGGTGGGAAGTAGGAGGTGGCAGTGGCATCTGTGAGATCGAAGGAACCAACTTTCCTTCAATAGTTTATCAACATAACTGTTTTTGGTAAAAATCTCTTCTTTTTCAATAAGAGGACGGAATTATGATGGCATCATTTTTCAAGGTTGATTACCGAATTTTTTTATATGTATATGTAATAATCAGTTAAGGATCATTTTATATAAATGTAATTGACAATTTTAGTACATCATCATGAACTATATAATTAGGTTAATTCATACTTCACTTCGGTTAAAATAAACCAGGCCTCAATTTGTATTTCAAAGTGCTCACCAAACACAGCCTGTACAAAGTACAAACACATAAACCCACATTGTAATATTACAAAAAAAATCACTAGATCAGTAAAAAAAACACAAAAATTGTTAAGAAGAAATGCATTTTTTACTATCTGATGAGTAAATGGGTTTAGTTTGAAGGGCATGGTACTTAGGTGAAACTGCTGCCAAAATTACAATGCCACTGAGCAATGCCAGCCCCAGACCTAAACCATTAACAACCATGGACTCGAGACTATGTTTAGACACATTCCTCTTTGTTTGTAAGAATGTCAGCTTCTCTAAAAGTCCGGTTTCTGCCGTGGCCACCGCCAGACCGTAAGTGTAGAGTCCGACGAAGATGTGCCATGGTAACAACCTTTGCCTCACCGCCCGCACCTCCCTCCGATGCCAGAAGGTCAGAAAACCCATCAACCACTGCAACCACAAATCCAACATCAGCCAATATCTCTTCATAAACATCACAAATTTGCACTATGCTTACCTAAAAATATTATCAATGGGTGTTTACCGAAACATGTACAATAATTCGGTGGCATGCTGCTAAAGAACTGGCTATTTGATGTGTTATTTTCATTGATATATATAATATTGATGCTCAATTCTATATACAGTCAAGATGGCCTACAAGCTTCCCCAGATAACAAAACTACAAGCATCTTTTGCTTACTGATAACATTGAAATTGACAGACTTTTGTCATTAACATAAAGGTATTTTCCTTGAGACTCAATAATGATTAAAACAGCAATGTAATATAGTGATTATTTTCCCAGGAACCAAACAAATTTGTGAATTTACCTGAGCTCCAAACAAGACGATGCACATCAAACCCATCCAAGAATGGAGGCTGTAGAAATTAGCCACAATGCCTTTCCTCCCCTGAAACTTTGTCCAAATCCCAAAAATCCCAGAAGCCAAGGCCACACCTTGAAGACACAAATGCACTGTTTTCTTCAAACTCCTTGATCCAGGAAACCACCTGTGAACCAAAATCGCTGGGAAAAAAACAAAAAACAGCTCAAAACCCAAGTAATAAAAATGCTTCCTTTTATCAATTAAAGAGTCAAGCTTCGATTTTCGACTTCCCTACCTTCTCCACTGATGAGAATAAACCCAACGACCATAAACAAAGGATGAAGAGCCTGTAAAATTAACAAAAATCCATAATTCACCTTCAACAACTGAGAAATTTTTGGGAATTTTCAAGTGGAAAGTAAGAAATGTACTTCATAGATGAGGCCCTGGTTTTCTTGAGTGGAAGAGTGATGAAGAAAGCTGGACTTGAAAGAGAAAGCCCAGAAAACGACCAGCCCTGCAACTATGAGCCCTGAGATTCTGGCAAAGAAAAGGAGAGGGATAGGTGAAGTAGTGACTGTGGCTGTGGCTATGACTGTGGCCATGGTTTTGATTCTTTGAACATGCAGGACCAAAAATACTGCGAGAGCTCAGTGTCAAAGTGGCGCCTACCGACAGCTCAACTTTAGATCCAAGCCATTTTTAAGTAAAGTTACGTCCTTTATTCAATTATTTATGCGGAAAAAGGGCGTTTTTACTCAAAGTCTCAAATAGTCTCGTATTACAATATATCTTACTATTTTTAATTTTTTTTTATATGTCAAAATCGTATTAAAATAAAATCTCAACCAAACTAGAAATTAGGAATAACAAAAGACCCCAAAACAGGGATCACAACAACAATGGTCTAACCACATAGCCTCAAACTTAAAACCTCCATACTTGAGAGCTTTTGGATGAGAGAAATGATAATAGGGCCATGATCCTAGCCTTGAATTGGGAGGTTCCTTAGAACAAAATTGGGAAATAAACACATTCAGTAGAGTTTAACAGAGCACGATCCAGTCTTTCATAAATAATAGAATTATCACGATGATCATTAGTTCAAATAAAGTGAGATCCCTTGGCATGAGGGGAAACAAAATTAGCATCATGAATAAAGGAATTAAACTCTAACATATAATTATTAAAGGCTCTATTACCACCAAGCTTATCATCAAGAGTCATAATATTGTTGAAATCACCCATAACACACCAAGCATAGTTACTAGGTCTTAAGAGTGAAATATCTCTCCAAAGGGCACTTTGTAAATCTTTTTGAGGATGAACATAAACAAAAGTAGCATACCAATGCAAATTCAAAGTAACATAAAAAACTTTGCAATGGATAAATCTAGGATGAGATACAATAATATCAGCTTCAAAAGCAAAGTGTTCCACAAAAGCAAGAGGCTGCCATATTGTCCATTTACTGCTATAGAAAAATTTCAATCAAAAGGTTTTTTTATTGTTTTTTGCAAGATTCTTGGCTTGAGCAAGGCTAGCCCTTGTGTCAAGTAAACAAAGGATGTCTAGATTGAAGGATTTAGCTAAAAAGGATGCATGATGACCAAAACCGAGCCTGACACTACCACGGCAATTCCAAGTGCACATCTTCATGGATTGGCAATTTGAGAGTTGTCTCCCAAGAGACTTCCATGTTTCATTGAATGAACCGCACAACAAATCAAAACGAAAACGAAAATGAGAAGACGACTTAAGTGAGAATTGTCTTGCAAAATTCCAAGAATTTGAAAAAAGGACCAATTAACATCCACTTTGTACTTCTCTGCTCTTTCCATTGTTAACATTTTGGGAATTCAACACAAGGATACCAATGGTAAGTATACTTCTCTGCTCTTTCCATTGTTAACATTTTGGGAATTCAACACAAGGATACCAATGGTAAGTACTTAGGTATTCATAAATTTATTTTTTGGAAAGAACCTTTGAATAGTAATGAATTATTTAAGAGTCTCAATCAGAAGCTTGTTGGATGGAAGAGCGCTACTTTATCTTTAGCTGGAAAAATGACGTTAATTAGGTCTAGTGTGATGGGTATGTCTAACCATGTTTTTTTATGTCTTCCCTTGCTCTACGAAAGTTGTGAAATGTTTTAATTATGTTTGTAGGAATTTCTTTTGGGGTACTAATTCTTTAGTTCCCCCTGTTGTTTGGGCAGATGTTTTCTCTCCTAAGTCCAAAGATGGTATGGGTGTGTGACCCATTGATAGGTTTAACAAGGCTACCTTAGCCAAATTAGATTGCAAAATTTTAACACAACACGATAATTGGTAGGTTAAACTTGTTCGTGCAAAGTAGCTTTGAAGGGTTAATAACTTCTGTTTATGCCCCAAAAGACTGAATAATTCCTTAGCGTGGAAAGGCATTCTGGATGCTAGATCTCTCTTATTTAAAGGTATTCTCTAGATTGTCGGTGATGGTAAAAATATTAATTTTTGGGGTTTCAATTGGGCTTTCCCTTTTCCTTTGACAAATCTAGTGGATCCTAACACCATTAACTAGCTAGAATAGTCCTTAACAGTAGATAAGTTTATTCTTGACAATATATGGAATATCCCTGCTTTCATAATTTTTTTTTTGTCTAAGGATGTTGTTCATGTTATTCGTTGACAAAACCCGTCCCAAATGGACTTTGATAACCGTGCCTGATTCTGTTTCCGTTTGACAAGTCAACTAAAGTTCTGAAAACATTCTTAGCACTTGTTAGACAAGGGATAGTCACACTGATTTCCACTCATGTCTTTGCCTCTCGAGTAGCCCCGATCTACGTGCCACGACCTGGAGGATCATCAAAACATAAAAGGTGTGAGTGGACAAAAATAATATCGTCTGAAAATACATTTCAAACGAACTCTTTACCCTCCAGTGTAAGGACCTGTGTCTTGGAGACATGGTTAGTAATCCCACATCGCCCGAGGGGGATCTGGGGATGCGCCTTATATGTGTGGATACACATCTATCTAATAGGAGGCCTGTTAAGAGCTCACTAGCTTTGAATTCTTAGGGAACTCCAAAGTTAAGCGAGTAGGGGTTGGTGCAATCCCAAGATGGGTGGCCCACTGGGAAGTTGCACGTGAGCTCCCGGGAACAAAACTGAGAGGGTTGGGCCCAAAGCGGACAATATCATGTTGGAGTAGGTCGAGTCGTGACATTTTGGTATCAGAGCCTAACCCTGGCCGAAATTGAGTGTGTCAGTGAGGACGCTGGGTCCCAAGGGGGGTGGATTGTGAGGACCCTTGCCTTGGAGGCATGGTTAGCAATCCCACATCGCCCGAGGGGGATCTTGGGGATGCACCTTATATGTATGGGCGCGCATCTATCCGATAAAAGCCTTTTTGGAGCTCATTGACTTTGAATTCCTGAGGAACTCCAAAGTTAAGCGAGTAGGGGCTGGTGCAATCCCAAGATGGGTGACCCACTGGGAAATTGCATGTGAACTCCTGGGAATAAAACCGTGAGACATGTGTCCAAAGCGGACAATATCCTGTTGGAGTAGGTCGAGTCGTGACATCCAGTTTAAAAACATGCATGCATAGAGTAAAACACATGAATAACCGGCTCTCAAGCCAAATAACATAGAAAAATGTGGGACCCACAATTCATCAAAAGCCCGTGACCCACATTTCCCAAAATCCGTTTTCAAGAATCATCATAAAACATCTGAATATAAAATCACTATCAAACACAATCCAACACTTTAAAGTTCAGGAATTACACATCTTAAGGCCATTCAGGAATTACACATCCAGGCTTTCCGAGAATTACACATCCAGACTTACCGGGTATGATGCATCCGGTTTCTCCGAGAATCATACATTCGGCCGTTCCCAAACGTCTTGGGAATTACACATCCGAGCTAACCCGAGAATTACACATTCGAGTTTTTCCCAGGTATTACACATCCATGCACTGAACATAAATCTAAAACATTAGTTTCAAAACCATATTTGACTTAAAACCAAGTCAAAATAATTTCCAACAGGGTCTCAAGCTCTAAACATAGTTTTCACGCAAATCCATAAAATCACAACCCAAAATACCATTTTCACGAAAATTCGTAAAATCACATCCAAAAATTATTAAATATTCCATAAAATCATCATTGATTCACAATCCAAGTCAAAACATCATTTTCAAACCCGAGCCTAGCCTAAAACATCGTTTGCACCATTCTCGTAAATTTTGTAAAAAAACCGACTAAATAATCCATAAAATCAACAATCAATCATATCAAATCATCATGCAATCATTGCAACTCCAAATCATGCAACAAATCATGGAAAACATTTACTATGCATGCATCACAGTTTATAAAACAAACGTCCACTCACACACCGTCCAAACTGTTCGATTCCGAATTGCGCGTTTTTTTGTAAATTTCAGGAATCACGAATCCTGTTAAAAACTACCATTAAGGGTCACTAACACCTTAAATAATGTCACATTAAAATCCCCAAATTTTTTGGGATTTAAATAGGTTTTAAAAATGTAACATAACCTTTCAGACCCTCAAAACTATATCGAAACAGTGTTTGATCGACTCGAAACCTGTGCCAAAATGTTCGTTACAACGAAAGCATCAAATCATATGTTGACCGTACCTCGAGATTATCATCCACGCACCATGCACATTAACTGCTACAGTACCTCATTCCTTGCCCATATTCCTACAAAACAGGTCACGCAACCTGGTTTCTAACCTGATTCAATTCCAGCTATTTTCAATCAAATTCTTCATTCTAATTAATCAGGAACCTTCGCAGGACTGTCATAAACATGAATTCAAATTCAATTTCATGGTAGTTTACCTCCAATTACTCGAACTCGAAATCGAAATTCCAAAAAGAAAGCAAGGTGTTCTGGGCTTGTTCTTCGTTCAATTCATTCAACTTTTGAATGGTTTGATTCGTATGCACCTCAGAAACCTTAAACGAACCTTAATTTTGATAATTAATCAACCAAAACTGGAATTCAAGGTTAGATTCTCACTGGAGAAATTCGGTTTTGGGTTTCGAGTTTGTTTCACGTTTCTTCTTCTCTTCCCCTTTATTTTCTCTCAGTTTTTCTCTTCTAATTCCTCTGTTCTCTCTGGATTCTCCAATAAGGATTGTTGTTGATGGGTTGGATTATGGTTTTTTTGAGTATCAAGCTCAACAATGAGTTTTTCTGATTTCAAATGTGCAACAATGATTTTTTGGGTCGTCACATTCGTGCTATTCCTTTACCTTATATGTCTACCATGTCGGTTGATAAGTCTTTTTGGGGTCCAAACCCAAAAGGGGAGTTCTAGATAAAATCTACTTGTGACTTTTAGGAAAATAGTATTTCTTTTCATTCTGAAGCTAGTTGCCTTAGAAAGATGTGGAAGTTTTGTATTCCTCCAAACACAATTTGTTTTTGCTTGGCTCCTTCGTAGGAACCGATTGAGCACTCGTGACCGCCTGAGTCGTCACCTTCCTAATGTTCCTCCTGAATGCCTTTGGTGCAATAGTCAAATTGAGTATGCTCAACATCTCCTTATTGATTGCCTTATTACTCAAGAATTCTAGAGCTATATGACAGGGCCCACCCCTAATCCCTCGGGATTAAGGGCTAAATCCTGCTCCCGTCTAACTTACGAAGGACACGGAGGTTAAACGAACGTCCAACCTCCATGTGACACGTAAGTCGGACAAGAGATTTTTTATCCGACCAACCAACTTCCGAACTTCTCAGGGTGCGCAGAGTCTACTGTGGATCGTGCAGTTGATGTCTCCGACTCTCTCGATCGACAGCCCGCGCCGCAACAACCTGGAGGGTATCAAAAACACGAAAAGACTGTGAGTGGACAAAAATAAAGTATAAGTTCGAAAATAGTTAACAGAAAACACAATTACATTTATACCCTCCATTTCAAAAACCAATGCATGCATATCCATTCAAGTTATGAAACCATTCATATCAAAAACCATCCAAGAAAAACCATTATCAAAACTCGTATCAAACCCGTTATTCAAATCTAGGCCTCAGCCTCAAATCAATCTCAAATCCGGGAACTCAGTCCCAAAACCATCGAAAACCATTTCATCCGACATCGGAAAACCAGTGAAAAACATCAATCATACAACTTTACTGGATCTCAAGTGCGCCCGAGTCTTTAAACTCAAAATACAATGTGCAATTAGCTAGGCCTTCCCGGGATATCCGAGTCTTTAAACTCAAAACACAAATCACAGGCCTCGGGGGGTATCATATCCGAGTCTTTAAACTCAAAACATATACCGAGTCTTTAAACTCAAAACATATACCGAGTCTTTAAACTCAAAACATTAATCCAGGGCCCTCCCCCCGTCAATCAATCCGAGTCTTTAAACTCAAAACCAGATCCAGTAGATTTTTCTCTTTTTCCGGGTCTTTAAACCCAAAACTATTTTTCATCCAATCAGTGAAAACCATAGAAAATCCTTTTCCGAATCCGCAACAATGATTCTGTAAGCCGGCATCCGGAACCATTGTCCCGAACCCAAATCCAGACTTCCTTCTCAAATCTCAAAACCAAATCCGAAATCATAAGAATAGGGATTCAAGCCCGAAAGCACCTTTCCGAAATCCATTTCAAAACCTTGAAATCAAATCATCTTTCACATCCCGAAATCAAAGCATTAAAATCACAAGATTATACGAAATCTCGTAAAACGTGAAATTCCGTAAAATACCTCAAAAAACGTGTAAAACCATAAACCATCAAGATTATAAATCAAATAATAGAATCACGTATAGAAAACATATAAAAACATATATGCATGCATCAAGAGTTAGAAAACAAAATCCACTCACAGACCATTTCGATGTCGCCTCGATACGCGCGCACTTACGTCGTTCCCGGCCATTCCGCTATCCTCGGTTTTTCCAAACCTGTTCAAATCCCAAAACAAGGTCACTAACTACTTCACAAAGGTCATACTAAAGCCCCATAATTTTCTCGTATTTTTAACTATTTTTAACCGAGCCCTAAACCCTTCGGACATCCCGAAACATATCGAGACGATGTCTGATCGACTCGAAACTTGTCTTAAAATGTTCGTTACGTCGATTAGAGTGAAAACCGTGTTGGAAGTTTCCCCAGAACAGCCCCCACGCGCCGGCCAAAGGAGCTGCGCGTGGGCTTCACGCGCTAGTACTGTTCATCGTCTTCAACCTTCTGCTCAACCGGTTCAGATCGGTCCAGTTAAACCGAACCGGCGTGACCGGTTCTCCCCTCAAAACCAACCCGTTTTCAGTCCAAACAATCCCATTAGCTTCGTCCCCTTCCTAGCAACCCATTCCACTTCCTAAAACACGAATTAAAGTCCTAAACCTCACCTGTCCAACTCAACCTTAAAACCCAGCAAAAACTAGTTTCGAATTCCGGCTACCAGTGGCCACCCCTAGGCTCTAGTTCAATCCCTAGGGTTCCTAACAACTTCCTAGAGCTAATAGGACTAAAAGAACAGCTCGATTCAGCCCCAAAACCCACGGCTTCCATTTTGAAACCAAATTGAAAAACAGGGGAACCAGAGCTTACCCGTGCCTCTGCTCACCACCATGAGCTCCGCCGTGGGTCTCAGGGTCTCCAACACACTCCTCTGGTCCTCTGAACACCACTACAAACCTCAAACTCGAATGGCTTGATCGATTTCCCTCTCAGCCTTGCACGGTGGTTCTCTATTTCTCACTGTTTTCCCTCACATTCCCAACTATTTCCTCTCCCAACCTTCACCCAGAACCACTCACCACTCTCTCTATTAGTCCCTACTCACACTCACTGGGTCACAAAGCCTCACACACTTCCTGCAATCGATCGATTTCCTCCCTATTCTCAGGCTCTGTTTTCCTCTCAATGCACGATAACACCAACACAACCCACTTAATTTAAACCGGGTAGTGGCTAGAAGCCACCAGAAAACAGCCAGGTGTCACACACCTGGTGGCCCAAGCCCAAAATATCCAATTAAACCCTTTACACCTGTCCTCATCTAATTGGCACACTTCCCAAGGTGCAAAAAGACCAAAATACCCCTAATAGTTCAATTTACGGTTTTACCCCTCACTTTCTAGACCCATATCTCTCGCATCCGTTGTTCGATAAAGACGTGCCGCCCGTCGTTGCACTCAGGGCGTCGAGACCTATCTAACGGTCCTTGGTTTTCGTGAAGAAACCTTGTCATTCAAAAAGTCAACAAATTCCCCTCTTTTAACCAAATTACGAAAGTGCCCTCAACCTTCCGAACATCATAACTTCCTCCTCGGATGTCAGAATCGGGTGTGCCACCTGCCTACGGGCTCGTGACGTCCCGAAATACGTCACGGTCATCGGTCAATGCCCAATTGACCGTCCGAACTAAAAGTTAACATTTTGCCCATTCTAGGGGCAAAATCGTCATTCTGCGCCTAATGTCCAAATGTAACCAACTAACCACCGATTTAACTAACTAATTCGTCCCTAATCACTTCCCTAATCCTGACTCCCAGGATGGGTCCTTACACTATGCCTATGTTCTCGTTGGGGGAAGACCTACCAATCATCTGCGGGAGCGAAGGTTTGGATGATCCGCGGGGGCCAAGGTTTGGATTTTTTGCGAAGGCGAAGGTTTGGAACTTCACGAGGGTGAAGGATTGGATGATTCAAGGAGTGAAGGGTTGGATGCTTCATAAGGCAAAAAATTAGACACTTCACGAGGGCGAAGGCTTGGACTGCTTCTCGTAGGAAGGCTTGGATTGCTTCCTAAAGGAAGGCTTAAAGTGCTTCCCAGAGGAAGGATTGGAGTACTTCTAGAAGGAAGGCTTGAAGTGCTTCTAGGAAGAAGGATTGAGGTGCTTCTAGAAGGAAGGCTTGGAGTGGTACCAGGAGGAAGGCTTGGAGTGCTTTCATGAGGAAGGCTTTGGATGCTTCGCAATGGCAAAGACTTGGTTGCTTTGCAGGGGCGAAGGATTTGATGCTTCTTGGGGCAAAGCCTTGGATACTTCGCGAGGACGAAGAATTGGATGCTTTATGGGGTGAAAGCTTTAATGTTTCACGGGGCGAAGACTTGCACGTTTCGCGAGGACAAATGATTAGACATTTCGCGTAGGCAAATGCTTAGAGACTTTGTGAGGACGAATGCTTGGATGCTTCGTGAGAGCAAAGGTTTGGATGCTCCTTGGGGGCCAAGGTTTGGATGCTTTGTGAAGACGAAGGCTTGGATGCTTCGCGAGGGCGAAGGATTTGATGCTTCAAGGAGTGAAGGCTTGAATGCTTTGCGAGGGTGAAGGCTTGGATGCTTCGTGAGAGTGAAGGCTTGGATGCTTCATGGGAGAAAAGGCTTGGATGCTTCGTGGGGTGAAGGCTTGCACACTTCATGAGGACCAATGCTTGGATGCTTCACAAGAGCGCAGACTTAGATGCTTCATAGGAACGAAGACTTGGATGCTTCACATGGCGATAGCTTGGATGCATCACGAGGGCGAAGGCTTGGATGCTTGGTGAGGGCGAAGGCTTGGATGCTTGGTGAGGACGAAGGCTTGGATGCTTCGTGAGGGCGAAGGCTTGGATTCTTCGTGAGGGTGAAGGCTTGGATGTTTTGTGAGGGCGAAGGCTTGGATGCTTCGCGAGGGCAAATGCTTAGATGCTTCAGGAGGTCGAAGGCTTGGATGCTTCGCGATGGCGAAGGCTTGGATGCTTTGCGATAGCGAATGCTTGGATGATTCATGGAGCGAAGGCTTGGATGCTTCACGGGACGAAGGCTTGCACACTACGTAAGGCTAAGGATTGGATACTTCGTGAGAACAAAGGCTTGGATGCTTCACGGGACGAAGGCACGGATGGTTTGCGGGGGCAAAGGCTTTGGTGCTTCATAGAAGTAAAGACTTGGATGTTTACTTGGATGCATGTTTCACGGGGCGAAGGATTGTACGTTTCGCGCCGACGAAGGCTGAGACGCTTTGCAAGGGTGAAGACTTGGATACTTCTGAGGGCGATGGATTCTTCACGAGAGCGAAGTCTTGGATGCTATGCTAGGGTAAAGGCTTAGATGCTTCGTGAGGTAAAAGCGTGGATGCTTTGTAGGGCGAAGGCTTGGATGCTTCACGAGGGTGAAGGCTTCGGTGCTTCTCGAGGAAGAAGGCTTGCACACTTCGTGTAACACTCGTGTTCTAGGTTAACAATGAGCATTCACACATCACTTGTGGAGGGAAAGGTGAAGTTCCTTATATGTGTGGGCATGTATCTTCTTAGTAATGAGACCTTTTGGGAGGTCACTGGCTTTGAGTTTGGTTGGAACTCTAAAGTTAAGCGAGATTGTGCTGGAGAAATTCTAGGATGGGTAACCCATTGGAAAATTGTGTATGAGTTCCCAGAAGCAAAACTATGAAGGCTAGATCCTAAGAGGAAAATATCGTGCTAGGGGAGTCGGATGGTGACAATATGGTATCAGAGCTAGACGCCAACTGAAAGTATGTCAATGAGGACTCTGGGCTCCAAGAGGGGTAGATTGTAACACCCGTGTCTTGCGTAGAACCGATGAGCAATCCCACATCGCTTGGGGACGAAAAGGTGAAGTGCCTTATATGTGTGGGCACGTATCTTCCTAGCGACGAGTCCTTTTGGGAGCTCACTGGCTTTAGGTTTTTTGAGAACTCCAAAGTTAAGCAAGATTGGACTAGAGAAATCTCACGATAGGTGACCCACTCGGAAGTTGCACGTGAGTTTGCAGAAACAAAACCGTGAGGGCTGGATCCAAAGCGGATAATATCGTGCTAGGGAAGTCGGGTCGTGACACTTTGCAAGGGCGAAGGCTTAGATGCTTCATAAGGTGAATGCTTGCACGCTTTACGAGGGAAAAATCTTGGATGCTTTGCGAAAGCGAAGGTTTGGATACTTCGCTGGGTGAAGGCGTGGATGCTTTGCGGGGCGAAGGCTTGGATGCTTCGCGGGGGTGAAGGCTTAGATGCTTCGCGGGGGTGAAGGCTTGGATGCTTTGTGAGGGCAAATTATTTGATGCTCTCTTGGGGATACAGTGCATGTTTTGCTCCCATTCCGGGTTGTAAAGACTTAAACACTGCCTTCATATGATTGAATGGATTGTCGCACCCTAGCCATGCTGAATCTCAAGGATTGAATGAAATTTTTTTATGAAGGATGAACAACATTCAAGAACTTCGAACATAGTTGATAAACGATGAATGAAGTATGGTGACCGATGAACAATCTGATGAATGATGAACAACATTCAAGAACTTCAAACATAATTGATGAACGACGAACAAAGTATGATGAACGATGAACAACGTTCCAGAATTTCAAATATAGCCGATGAACAACGAATGAAGTACAATGAACGTTGAACACATTTGATGAATGATGAACAACGTTCAAGAACATTGAACAAAGTCGATGAACAACGAACGATGTATAATCAATGATGAACACAACTGATGAACGATGAACGATGTTCAAGAATATCGAATACAGTCGATCAATGACGAACGCATTATAATGAACAATGAACAAACTGGAGAGCTCATCTTAAGTATTTCTCAATTCGGCTCTCCCTGAAAGCACCAAATGTTGAAGTCGAAATCGTACACTCGTAAAATCCTCCTTGATCCCTACAAATAGAAAAAAAGATATAAAAAACCCAAAAATTCGAGAAAACTGAAAATTGGTAAATTAAGTGGAAATGACAAATTTATCCCCATAAGTCAAACAATTGACTCTTTGACCTGGACGTCTTTTGGACGATTAGTGAGTACCATCACGTAGGTCTCAGTGTCTTGAGTTCGCATAAGGATAGTACACTGAAATCAGAGATCGTATGAGCTTGATATGGTTAAAAAACAGTTAAGGACAATATGGTCATTTTATCATCAAAGGGTACTTTGGTCATTTTTCTTGGAAAATATTCTTCGATAGTGACATTTGTCTAGAAAAATTTGGACTTTTCTCTCCCTCAATCTCCTTCGAGTTATTTTGCTATATATGTGAGTTTGGGTGGGACTTGGGGTTTTCGATGAGTAGGAACCGAAAGGAGAAAAACCATCATAAACCATTAACACGTGAGGGAAACTCAGAGGAAACCAGAGAGTTGGGAAGGGGGGGGGGGGTGAGAATTAGAAAAGAGAAGGGGAAAACCATAAGAGTTGAAAGGAGAAGTTAGGACCATGAAGAAGATGATGGAACAATAAAAAGAGGAACATTGAATCGTGAAGTCATCACTTCGGGTTCTTTGTTTTGAGCCCAGAACTTGAGATATAACCTAATGTGAGTGCCCCTGGAGATTAGACGATCATTTTAAGGTGATAAGGGAAGATCTTGGATGCAGTACTGGAAATGGACTAAGAAACCATGACCGAAGTTCATGGATGCAGAACTTGTTATGGAGGTAGGAGAGGTTTTGGGAATTACAAAAATGGGTGCCAATCGGTATCAGACTGTGTGGACCGAGTATGAGTGGTCCCTTTCTTTCTTAATTTTATTATGCATGCATATTGAATTGTTTTAAATGGTTTTTATGTGATTTTGATGATATTTGATTAATTGGGATTTTATATGAGTTTTGGTGATTTTATGGATTATTTTAAATGACACGTTTTATGAGGTTATGCTCGAGTCCCAGGATTTTGAATTGTGGTTTTGGTTGGAAATATTTTATGCGTGCTATTAAGTGTGTTTTCTCAAAAATCGTGATTGTTGGTTGATTTTGCGATAATTGTTTAACACATGTTTTACAAGAAATTCGTATATGTTGTGTTCTGGATTTTGGATTTGGTTTGGAACTTGTCAGGACCGGTCCCAAATCCCCAGGGATTAATGTGGGACCCGCCTGATCCCGTCTGACACAAAGTGTCAGACCAGGGAAAATTCCATCTCTAGCCCTCGCCGGGGCTATCAAAGTGCGTCAAGATCGTAGGAGGAGGGGAGTGATGTCTCATCTCTGCTATAGCCCGCATCCGCGATCAACCTGAAGGGCATTAAAACACGAAAACTGTGAGTGAACAATTTAAACATTTTCATTTAAAAACCTTTTCGCATAAAGATATTTATGCCCTTCATAAATACATACGCATGCATTCAAAAACCGTTTATCCAACATTCCTGAAATCATTTGAAAACATTATCTCAAAACCCTTCAAAGGTTCATGTCCGGCCCCATAAACCATCATGACCCATAAATCAATTTGGGTCCCTGACCCGAAATCACAATTCAAAATCCATAGGTCAAATCAATAGGGACTCATCCCAAATCACATCACATGGGTCTCAGCCTAAAACCTTTCTCAGTGAAATACCAACACACAGAATACGGGGTCTCTACCCCAAATCATTTCTAAAACATAAAACATGGAACATGGGATCTCTGCTCCCAAATCACTTTTATGTAAATCTCATACGTACTCATACGTATAACCCATCCTAGGCACTTTCGGAGAAGATGCCAACTCGGGGCACACAGCCCCTAGGGAACACATCCCCGATATAGTCACGATGACAAATCTATCCTAGTGTGCACACTACTCGGGGTCTCACTCCGAGTCTTCTCCCAGGAATCTCCATCTGGGAGGCTCAATCACTGGATCTAGTCCGAGCTCTCTCTGTGGATCTAGTCCACACATCTCTCCGGAATCTGGTCCGGGACCACATCATAATAAGTAACCACCACTCCTGGAACGGGATCCCTATGGGGATACCCACTCTAGTCTGTGGATCGTGACTCTCTAGGTCGACGCCGGAGGAGACCATATAATCAATATAGAGGGTTCATTCATTTCAAATCTCTTTCTTTCTTTCTCAAATACTTTCTCAACTGGGACTCATACCCGATTCATTTTAACAGGATTCCTCGAATCCGATTCAAATCACTTTCACAGGCCTCGGCCTAAATCAACAGTTCAACCGGGTCTCATGACTGAATACTCATTTCACAAACTGAACTGGGACTCAAGCTCGATAACACGAATAACTGGGCCCTAAACCCGAACCACAACTCAACAGGACCTCAAGTCCCATTTTACAACCAATAGGGCCCTAAGCCCGATATATCAACTAAATGGGTCTCAGGCCTGATATAATAAATCCACGGGGCATCAAGCCCGATAGTACACCTAACTGGGCCTCAAACCCGAATCGTAAACCAACTGGGCCCTCAGCCCGATTGTATAACACAAATGGACCCTAGGTCCAATTCCTCATCAAATCAAATGGACTTCAAGTCCGAGAGTTATACATCAAATGGGTCTCGTGCCCGATTTCATATTTCTAAACCCGAAATCCATTTATTAAACTCTCGTTGAAAACATGGTACGCAAAGGTACGACATAAAGCCGAAAACCTCGAAATACGTGCAATTATGTCGATCCTAAGCTACCACAAACAAATGCACTCATGGCATCACAAAACATATATTAAAAAAATTACAAAACATTTATGCATGCATCGAATTCGAAAGAAAGGTCCACTCATAGACTGTCCGAAGCCGCGCCTCGATACGCGTGCTATAATCGTCTCCCGGGTCAATTGTCGCCTCCGGGATTCCCGAACCTGTCCAAATTCATTTAGAGGGTTACTAATAGCCTCATTAACCTCTCATTGAAGTCCCATAATTTTCCCGATTTTCTAACTATTTTTAAACGCGAACCTAAACCTTCGGACAACCCGAACTATATCGAAACGATGTCTGATTGACACGAAACCAGTCTCAAAATGTTCGTTACATCGAATAGAAGGTTTCGTGGTTGAACACATCCTAAAATTCCCTACCACGCGCCCTGATAGTGGCCTGCGCGTGGGCCTCACGCACCGGGTTACAGTGCACCGTCTTCAACCTCTAGATGGTTCAGACCAGCCAGTTCGGTCCGTTTCCTGCAACTGGACCGGCGTGACCGGTCCAGGTCTATTTTCTTCATATTTTTCGTCTAATTCCTTCCTTCTCAATCCCAATCTCCCTAATTTGATGTTTTCTATCATTTTCAATTAATAAACCTAGAGGAAACTAACTAAAACTCACGGTTTGATTTTGGTCCAAACAGTTCAATTTTTCCCGATTGCACCCAGGGCTGCTCAGTCCTTCACCGCTGTCCAAACCACTCTCTACACCTTCCTACAACCTCAATAAACCTCATATAAACACCAGAATTCAACCCTAATACCTAAAACCCGAAATGGAAATTTTGAAGGTAAAATGTATACCTTCGCGGTTCCTCGGCCACCGTGCACGGTGGCTCCCGATCCTGCCACCGTCCAATCTGTTTTGGTCTCCTCCTCCTCTTTCCTTAATGGCTCATGATCATCTAGTGAGGTTGGGGAGTGTTGTGAGGGGTGGGTTGCACAAATGGGTTTCGGGTTTGGTCTTTGGAAAAAGAATGAAGATGATCGATGCATGAATGAGGGAATGGATGAGTGATAAGTGTCACTCATCCCCTGAGGTCTGGGAAAGATCTGGCCCACAAAAGACAAAACTTCACTTTTTGCCTCGTAAAATGTGTCACCGTAAATAGTTCCCCTGAACTTCCGTGAACCGTAACTTCTCCGTCGAACGTCCGAATTCGACGTGCCACCTGTCTACGGATTCGTATCGTCCTGATCTACGTAACGGTCTTCGGTCTTCGGACATCGGACCTCTCGGTCAAAAATTCAACATTTGACCCCTTTTAAACCAAAATTACCAAAATGCCCCTAAACTCCCGAACGTCATAACTTCCTCCTCGAACGTCGGAATCGAGCGTGCCACCTGTCTATGAACTCGTGACGATACAAACTACGTCACAGTCATCGGCCAAAGTCTATTTGACCACCTGGACAAAAGTCAACGATTTTCCCAATCTAGTGGCAAAATCGTCATTTTGCCCGAACGTTCGCTAATCCTCGTCTAATCTCCGATTAGCCTTGCTAATCCGTCATTAACTCTTAATTAGTCCCGCTAATTTGGGACGGGTCATCACAAACTTCCTCCCTTAAGGAATTTCGTCCTCAAAATTCAATTCGACCCGATTCCACAAGCAAACTGTGGAATCCAACCATGTTCCTCGACTCGGATCGCTGCACCCACACGAGAATACTCGTGTAGCAGTACATGTCCAACACACATACCATACTCATCGGTATCTTCCTCGGTACGTACTGTCATCGGAGCCTCCAAAGCTCCAATTCACTTGCGAGAATTACCCGTCTACTCGGGTGACTCACGCGAGACAACATGTCGACACTCGTCGATCACGCATGTCACTCACTTTGACAGGTCAGTAATAACTTACTGACATTCAAAACGGCTTTTCAGTCTAACACACTGACACATTCCATCTGACATTCGTCAGGCTGAAAACGCATCCCCACTAAGGCTATCACAGCCAAGCTGGCATCCTGCTCAGCATCCGATCTGACAACCCCCTACAAATTATGTCATCACAATGGCACGAATCCCATCTCACAGGTCATCCTCAGACCTATGCCCATATTTACCCTCGATACTCGTACGAATCAACTCTCCCAAATTCTTATGCCCAAAACTGGCTCTAAGTAGAGTCCCATCAATCCACATCGATCTGAACGCATTGGATAACTATCCATCCATTACCATCACATGTTACATCCATCGTGACCAGCTGGAAACTCTAGGCTCCACTGCGCTTCGCTGCGCTACTCTGATCTCGACTCGTTCTCGAGTCCTCGTATCATATCTCGCATCACTCAGCGATACCACTTGTCATCTAGACTCACCTCGAGTCTCCAAACTCACTATCGGATCAAATCTGATCATCACTCATGTCCATCTAGGACTCTATCCAAACTACAACGTACTCGTACTCTCGGGAAATCTCAACCCGACATACCGATTGACTGTAGTCAATCCCATCGTCTAAAGTGGACAACACACCAGTGCACCCACATTACCTCAACATCAGGGTGTCACCCGACCTACTCAAGGATTGCACCCTGGCAACGTCCAACCACAACTACCGTCTGCACTCCAACTGTGGTCCGGACCTCACCCGTCCGTTACTAGACGAACATCAGTCCAACACCCCGAACACTCACTCGTCACATCCTGTGACGCTAAAGACCATCTACTTGTCAAGTCAATCAAATTGACCCACAGACTAGGTGTTCGGTTCTTACACCCTCTCGAACTCCTAGCTGTCATATCACTACTCGACGTCCCACCTAGGAACGAAACCAAGAGAATTCAACATGATGACATCAAATTTCATCCAATGTCATCCTCCGGCACCCAGCACTATCTACTAAAGAGTCACACTCAGTGACCTCGAAAAATCCGTCTCCAATGCGAAACCAAGTACTCCTCTCATCATCTCAATACAACTTCTCTTGATTCTGAAGTTCCAATCTCGTTGGAAACACGCTTATTTCCCAACTACTGAGCTCACTCATCACCCGAACATTTCACGTCCTATAGGCAAACAAGTGCCATGTCCTCAACTCAGGAGGTATGGTCAACGAGGGTCAACCAAAACTATCTGTAATGGACTATCAAGTCCTCAGCTCAACCGGACATCATCCACACGTCCGTGACCTCCAACTCGACTATCCGTTTACTACCGTATATGCACATCCAATAAGGATGTCCAATCATCCTAATCGGATGTACCGCTCAGCTGAAGTGTCACAACAGACTCCTGCTGTGATATGCAGCCAAAACTCTGCATACCACCATATCTGACCAATCAACCTTTTCGTCATAAGACGTCGCTTACGTCATCCATTTGTACTTGGATCTCACGTTTCACCTCAAACGTTACAACTTCTGAGCACACCCTCGCGACTCAATCTCGCAGCACTGGGGGAACTAGTCTCCATTACTGGGGAAACTGATCTCCATCACTGGAGAAATTGATCTCCATCACCGAGGAAACTGGTCTCCATCACTGGGAAACTGGTCTCCATCACTGAGGAAACTGATCTCCATCACTGGGGAAATTGGTCTCCATACCAAGTACTCCCGTACCTCTCACTGAGCCACTCGGGATCCTCTTTGTCCCACTTATAACAACCACCTTCACTGGAGCGTGGCAAGTGTGCCAATACCCAATGTCAACATTTCATTCTGCGATCGGACTCAGCCGTCACCGAGTCGAATCCAGAATCACTGCTTGTACTGTGTGTCACTCATGCACCTCGTATCATCGTCACGACTGACGAATCATATCGTCACAATCGTCACGGCAACCTGAGTCTATCTAACTCGATAATAATCGATCACGTCCATCGATAGCAGCGTCTGTCACAACCTCGTGCAGACCAAACTCATAAACACTTTGCTATCGAGAATCCAAAACCATGCGGTAGTCGACCACTAGTACCAATCGTTCCACACGCAACATCTACCGATCAGTCCACCTCTGGATCCGATCACAAGTACCACACTCCTGGTAACTTGTCCAATCGATCACCTACTAGGGTTATCACAAACCCGGCTGCCTACTGCAGCCCAACCCTCCTGAGCGATCCATCGCTCTCGACTCCGAAGAGTCGTCATACTCCAATACTGGTACCAAACTAGCCAATAACTACGCTCTGAGGATCTCGTCCTCTCGTAACTCTACGGCACTCAGCCGCTGGTCTCCACAAGAATTAGCCGTACTTCGTGCCTAACACCGCACAACGACTAAACGAGGCAATCGTATCCTATCACGTCGCACGACACCCACACTAGGGCATCCACTGTCAGTCGACATCCTATCGCAACACACCACAAATACTCTGGCATCTCCTGCCAGTCGACATCCCACCGGGATTCGACATATCGAAACAGGGCAAAACATGCCAATTAGAATCACACATTCCTATTCCCAACCGTCGTGACTGTAGTCGTCCAGAGTCATCGTAAACTGGGCGACCCTGACCTCTGACCACCCTGGTATTAATCCGTACATCCTCTATCCGACACGACACTACCGTCGAGCGGTCACGACTATCAAGTCGTCATACGGTCTCTGCTGATCTACTGGATCCTACTCACCAGTAATGCTAAGGCTCTAAACCGTTGGATTCACACGAATACTGATCCTCCTCGGGATCCATTTCCTCAAAACATGTGGAATTCCATGCCAATCAAACCTCAAACGATCGTACCGAACATCAAACATACACGAAGGAGGATCGATTTTACCGAATCCTCGTACTCATACCCTAACTATCAGGTTGATACGGGCTGTTACGACTTCAGAGACATCACATCCTCGACCTGCGCGTACTCCACGAGCAAAACATGCTCTGATACCAACTGGTATCAGAGTACCATAAGTATCAAATGAGCCAACCTGCTCTGATACCAACTTGTCAGGACCGGTCCCAAATCCCCCGGGATTAACGTGGGACCCGCCTGATCCCGTCTGACACGAAGTGTCAGACTTGGGAAAATTCCATCTCTAGCCCTCGCCGGGGCTATCAGAGTGCGTCAAGATCATAGGAGGAGGGGAGTGATGTCTCGTCTCTGCTACAGCCCGCATCCGCCATCAACCTGAAGGGCATTAAAACACGAAAATTATGAGTGGACAATTTAAACATTTTCATTTAAAAACATTTTCGTATAAAGATATTTATGCCCTTCATAAATACATACGCATGCATTCAAAAACTGTTTATCCAACATTCATGAAATCATTTGAAAACATTTTCTCAAATCCCTTCAAGGGTTCATGTTCTGCCCCATAAACCGTCATGACCCAAAAAACCATTTGGGTCCCTGACCCGAAATCACAATTCAAAACCCGTAGGTTAAATCAATAAGGACTCAGCCCAAATCACATCACATTGGTCTCAGCCTAAAACCTTTCTCAGTGAAATACCAACACACAGAATACGAGGTCTCTGCCCCAAATCATTTCTAAAACATAAAACATGGAACACGGGGTCTCTACCCCCAAATCACTTTTCTGTAAATCTCATACGTACTCGTACGTATAACCCATCCTAGGCACTTCCGGAGAAGATGCCAACTTGGGGCACACAGCCCCTAGGGAACACATCCCCGATATAGTCACGATGACAAATCTATACTAGTGTGCACACTACTCGGGGTCTCACTCCGAGTCTTCTCCCAGGAATCTCCATTTGGGAGGGTCAATCACTAGATCTAGTCCGAGCTCTCTCTCTCTCTGGATCTAGTCCACACATCTCTCCGGAATCTAGTCCGGGACCACATCATAATAAGTAACCACCACTCCTGGAACGGGATCCCTATGAGGATACCCACTCTGGTCTGTGGATCGTGACTCTCCAGGTCGACACCGAAGGAGACCATATAATAAATATGGAGGGTTCATTCATTTCAAATCTCTTTCTTTCTTTCTTAAATACTTTCTCAACTGGGTCTCACACCCGATTCATTTCAATAGGATTCCTCGAATCCGATTCAAATCACTTTCACAGGCCTCGGCCTAAATCCACAGTCAAAAGGGTCTCATGTCCGAATACACATTTCACAAACTGAACTGGGATTCAAGCCCAATAACACGAATAATTGGGCCTTAAGCCCGAACTACAACTCAACAGGACCTCAAGTCCAATTTTACAACCAATAGGGCCCTAAGCCCGATATCTCAACTAAATGGGTCTCAGGCCCGATATCATAAATCAACAGGGCCTCAAGCCCGATAGTACACCTAGCTGGGCCTCAAACCCGAATCGTAAACCAACTGGGCCATCAGCCCGATCGTATAACACAAATGGACCCTAGGTCCGATTCCTCATCAAATCAAATGGACTCCAAGTCCGAGAGTTATAAATCAAATGGGTATCGTGCCCGATTTCATATTTCTAAACCCGAAATCCATTTCTTAAACCCTCGTTGAAAACATGGTACGCAAAGGTACGACATAAAGCCGAAAACCTTGAAATACGTGCAATTATGTCGATCCTAAGCAACCACAAACAAATGCACTCATGGCATCACAAAATATATATTAAAACAATTACAAAACATTTATGCATGCATTGAATTTGAAAGAAAGATCCACTCACAGACTGTCCGAAGCCGCGCCTCGATACGCATGCCATAATCGTCTCCCGGGTTAATCGTCGCCTCCGGGATTCCCGAACCTGTCCAAATTCATTTAGAGGGTTACTAATAGCCTCATTAACCTCTCATTGAAGTCCCATAATTTTTTCTATTTTCTAACTATTTTTAAACGCTAACCTAAACCTTCGGACAACCCGAACTATATCGAAACGATGTCCGATTGACAAGAAACCAGTCCCAAAATGTTTGTTACATCGAATAGAAGGTTTCGTTCGTTGAACACATCCTCAAATTCCCTAACACGTTCCTGCACGCTCCCTGAGAGTGGCCTGCGCGTGGGCCTCACACGCCGGGCTACCGTGCACTGTCTTCAACCTCTAGCCTGTTCAGACCGGCTGGTTCGGTCCGTTTCCTGCAACTGGACCGGAGTGACCGGTCCAGGCCTATTTTCTTCATATTTTTTCGTCCAATTCCTTCCTTCTCAATCCAAATCTCCCTAATTTGATGCTTTCTATCATTTTCAATTAATAAACCTAGAGGAAACTAACAAACTCACGGTTTGATTTTGGTCCAAACGGTTCAATTTTTCCCGATTGCACCCAGGGTTGCTCAGCCCTTCACCGCCATCCAAACCACCCTCTACACCTTCCTACAACCTCAATAATCCTCATCTAAACACCAGAATTCAACCCTAATACCTAAAACCCGAAATGGAAATTTTGAAGGTAAAATTTATACCTTCGCGGTTCCTCGGCCACCGTGCACAGTGGCTCCCGATCCTGCCACCATCCAATACGTTTTGGTCTCCTCCTCCTCTTTCCTTCATGGCTCATGATCATCTAGTGAGGTTGGGTAGTGTTGTGAGGGGTGGGTTGCACAAATGGGTTTCGGGTTTGGTTTTTGGAAGAAGAATGAAGATGATCGATGCATGAATGAAGGAAATGAGGGAATGGATGAGTGACAAGTGTCACTCATCCCCTGAGGTCTGGAAAAGATCTGGGCCCACAAAAGACAAAACTTCACTTTTTGCCTTGTAAAACGTGTCGCCGTAAATAGTTCCCTGTAACTTCCGTGAACCGTAACTTCTTCTTCGAACGTCCGAATTCGATGTGCCGCTTGTCTACGGATTCGTATCTTCCCGATCTACGTAACGGTCATCGGCCCTCGGCCATTGGACTTCCCGGTCAAAAAGTCAACATTTGATCCCTTTTTAACCAAAATTACCAAAATGTCCCTAAACTTCCAAACGTCATAACTTCCTCCTCGAACGTCGGAATCGAGCGTGCCACCTGTCTATAAACTCGTTACGTTATGAACTACGTCACAGTCATCGACCAAAGTCCATTTGACCACCTGGACAAAAGTCAACGATTTGCCCAATCTAGGGGCAAAATCGTCATTTCACCCGAACGTCTGCTAATGCTCGTCTAATCTCCGATTAGCCTTGATAATCCGTCATTAACTCTTAATTAATCCCGATAATTCGGGACGAGTCATCACAAAATTGTAAGACCCGTGTCCTGGAGGGAACGGTGAACAATCCCACATTCCTACGAGGGGGAATGGTCTGGGAGAGGATGGTGGTGTGCCTTAAAGGTATAGGCACACACCTATCTGACACTAGGCCTCCCGTAGTCTCGTTGGTTAGAGGCTTGCCAGAGAGTATTGCTCTACTACGAGGACCCGGGGTCAAAACCTTGAGGGCGCAGACTTGTTGTTGAGTATTGCTGTGGCCCAAAGAGGATAATATAGTGCTAGATAGAGGATGCCGCTGCGCAACTCTGATCTACACTAGGCCTCCCTTGGCCGCGCTGGTTGAGGTGTTATCCCAGGCGTGAGGTCTTGGGAACAAAACCCTGCGGGCGCATGTATGTGGTGTTATCCTAATGCGGCCCAGAGGGGACAATATAGTGCTAGATAGAGTTGGCCGCTGCGCAATCTCTGATCTACACTAGGACTTTTGGGAGCTCAAGTGACTTTGTGTAACGACCGGAACCAAGATTATTAATATTTTAATGTAAAAAGACTATTTTGCCCTTAAAGGGGGGGGGGGAATTTGACTTTTGACCCGGGAAATATTTTGGACTTTGACCCATGACTAAGATGTAGATCGGAACGTCACGAATCCGTAGACAGTCACCACCAGCAGCTACAACCCATCCTCCCGGCCTGAACAGACCCGAATAGCCCCCAGACCCGAAACACAGAGGAATCGGATCCAGGAAGCAAAACCCCACCTCCTCACCCTCTCGACTTGAACGGAGCTCCAGTTGACTCCGTGAGGACCCCAGGAACACGACTGAATGGACAACGAAGTTCACGGCGGCAACACGGCGGAGGTAACGCCCAAAACCCGAGAAACCCGTTTATCTTCCCTATTTCGAACCAACACATTTTAACGTATAGGGTTCGAATCTTTGGTTAGGGACATGCTCTAGGGTTAGAGACGAACTCATAGGGACCGATTTGGAAAACTGAGACGGAGTGGATAGCCGGAGAAGACGACCGGACTTTGGCCGTGAACTTCATCGAAGCCCAGGTAAGATTCTACCATTTTTTGACAGGACCCGCCCCGATCCCACAGGGACCACAAGGGGACGTGCCCTGCTCCCGTCTGACACCCAATAATTCATACCAATTTTAACCTCAAACATCAAATGCATAAAATAACCAAATTAAAGTTATACATCAAATCCGAATTAAACAGATGTCAGACAAGGGATGAAATCCAAAATTACAAGATGCGAGCACGACTCTAAAGTAAACCTGCGGGTACACCACCCAACAGGGGTTCAGGTACGCAGAAGTAGATCTATGCCTCAGCCTCAGGTTCCTCATCTACCTCAGTATCACGACCTGGAGGGGTTACCAAAAACATTAAGTGTGAGTGGACCGAAACTCAAGTTTATAAAATCATTTGATAAGTAAAACATATAATTTACCCCTCCGTTTTCCAAACATGCGTGCAACCGTATTTAAAACCATCAATCATATAATATGAACCATAAGACATATAATAAAACCATAAGTATAATTTTAGTTGCTGCACTATACACTCCAATCCCGACATCCCTGATGTCTGACGTCCCTGACGTCCAATAAGGTCACAATCACAAGGCTACGCGTGCCACTCGGGTCTCAATTCCGAGTTCAATCCCCGAACCCTGTTCGGTTACAGCATCCCCAATGCTTAGCGTCATAGACGCTGGACGTTCTAGACGTCCGTGACCACTCTGGGGTACCTCATCCGGAGGAGACAGTATAGTATGAATGGATCTATACAGTGCAGTACCAAATACATTTTATTGATATCCACATGCAAAGCATATATATATACATAGATAAAATCCGAACCAATCATTAAGTTTCATCAGACGGGTCTCAAGCCCAAATACCGTGAAACGTGTCATAACCATGATTTCCATATCATCAAAATCCATTATTTTTTTTTAGCATGTGAATATGTATAATAAACCAGAAAACATTTATGCACGCAAGGGTTTAAGAAAATGGCCCACTCACAGTACAGTCCTGCTGAAAACCGAGCGTATACCCTCGATCTGGTACAATTATACAATCCCTGTCATATCCAAAGTATACGTAAGGGTCAATACAAACCCCTAACATTCAACTATGAGACCCTAGACCGAAACCGGCCTGGAAAAGCCGCCCGAACGCGCTTTCCAAGGCAATAAACCTCATTTTGACCAACTTAATGATCTCCGATCGACCCGAAACCACCGCCATTGGATCCGGATCGTCGAAACCTAAATAATGGTGGTGGTCCCACCAAAATTACTGTTCACATGCGTCCCCACGCGTCTGGTCAACCCTCTGGTCAACTGTTCTACAGTACTACTGACGTCAGCATGACGTCACTGCTGACGTCAGCATGACGTCACTGCTGACGTCAGCATGATGTCATCACTGACAGTGTCAGATGACACGTGTCAGCAGTCCATTGGTCTCTGGTCTGACAGTTTCTGACATGATGATGTCATCATGACGTCACTGCTGACGTCAGCATGATGACGTCATCAGCTACAGTACCGGGTCAGAGAACCGGGTCACCGCAGACCCACGGCTCGACCCGATCACAGATCGTGATTCCGATCACCATTTCAGGTGAGATTTGTTCCTATGGACTCGTCTCAACCTCCTCAACGGTTCTGTGCAATTAGAATTAGATTTTAGGTCGAAGAGACTACCTAAAAATCGACGGGAAGGTTGGCTGCCGGTACTGGTTATCTTCTCTGGCGAGTCGTCGACTTTCCAGCCACGGTCCTGGGTTCAATCTGATCGCCTAGGTCCCCTGAGTGTGTCATAACAACAACCAAACAATTCCAACGTCAAAAACGGGCGTTTCGAAGTAGGGAAGGAAATCGGACACTCACGGGTTTTTCGTTCTATCGCCGTAGTGTCGCCGCCGTGCGTCGTCCAGTTCCGTTCTGTGCTGTCCTGTCGTCACAGTGCACCCAACCGTACGTTGGTTCAAGTTCAATAGTGAAGGTTTGGATGGTTTAGGTGACTTGGGTTGTTCGGGTTTCTTCTCAGGTCTGAGGGAAATCCGGCCGTGCAGGGTGGCCGTGGAGTGGTGACTGGCGTCAGGGAGGTGGTTGTTGGTTGCTTGGGGTGTAGGGTTGAGTGGTGAGGGCTGGTGAGTTGGTTCCAAGAGGAAATCGTGCAATCGGGTTGAGAGAATGAAAACATAGGTGTATGGTTTCATGAATTTTAATACAGATCAGGAAATTAAATCAAGGGCCAGGATTGAATCTCAGAATGAGATCAAAGGTGATGATTAGATCTGGAGATTTCCAGATCAATGGCTGGAATTAAAAGTTGGTTTTAATGGTATTTAAACCCATAGTGGATCTGATCCAATCTAGCCAATGGGTGAGTGACACTTGTCACTCACCAGGTGTCCTCCAATCAGATTTCCAGAATAAAATATTTGGCACGAAAACCGAGACACGAACCTCCCGATTTCACGTTTCTGACCATAACTTCCTCGTATGAAATCCGATTTCGGCGTGCCGCCTGTCTATGGACTCAGGACGTCGAGACCTACCTAACGGTCCTTGAGTCGCGTGAAAATTAATTGTCAAATGAAAAGTCAACATTTTCGCCCCAACCGTCATAATTACGGTAATGCCCCTGAACTTCCGATAGTCATAACTTTTTCCCTGATCGTCCGAATTAGACGTGCCACCTGTCTATGAACTCGTGACGTCCCAAACTACGTCACGGTCATAGGTCAAAGTCCATTTAATTCATCAATCAAAAAGTCAACAATTTGGCCATACCAATCACAAGGGTAAAAGCGTCAATTCACATATTCAATTACAATATTAAAATCCTCAAATTTCTGGGGTGTTACATTTTTCTTCTAGTTTTGAGGCTGTAGAACCATAGAACAGACCTAGACGACTCTGTAGGATTGAACCCCATCGACAATGGTGGCCGAAAATGGACTGTGGAAACGGGTCAAGCCGTGGGTCAACGACGACCCGGTTCCAGTAAACGGGTTGACCCGGTACTGTATCAGTGATGACGTCATAATGCTGATGTCACTTCTGACATCATAATGATGTCATCATGTTAGAGATTGTCAGATCAAGGGCCAACCAGAGCATGCCACGTGTCACCTGACAAGTGTCAGTGATGACGTCACGCTGACGTCAGCATGACGTCACTGCTGACTTCAGCAGCACTGTAGCAGCGTTGACCAGGGGCCTGGGGGCGCATGTGAACAGTATTTTTGGTGGGACCGGTACCATTTTCAAGGTTTCGACGATACGGATCCAATGGTGGTGGTTTCGTGTCAATCAGAGATCGTTAGGATAGTCAAAATGGGGTTTGAAGCCTTAGGAATAGTGCCCGGGTTGCGTATTCGAGGCGGATCTGTTCTAGGGTCTTGGTATTGGAGTTATAGGGTCCTTTAGTGACTCTCAGATATGTTAATATAGGTTTTAACGGTCGTTGATCAGCGAGGGCCGATTGTGAGTGGGCTGCTTGATTTATAAAAAGCTTGCATGCATAAACTGTTTTACTATTTCCACTTATGATTTCGATGAGTCTTATATGAACTGTTTATATCTCTTATTACAATGTTTTGGGCATGAGACCCGTCTGGATTATATGTGGATTTTTTTCTGGGATGTCCGGGGGGACATAGGGTAAACTATACTGTTATTGTACTGTACTTTCCTACCTGTCTATATTATCTCCTCCAGGGAGGGTCGTTAGCCCGGGTGGACCTTGGAGTAGTCACGGGGCCCTGACTGAGTGGAGTTGACCCTCGTTGGCCTGCTTACTCTCAGGAAGGCATGTTCGTATACCTCGGGCAGTGGCCGGGATACCGGGCACTGATGTACCTAGAGAGTCTTGGGTGTGAGACCTTGAGTGGCAACACGTAGCCTTAGAACTGTGACATCATTTGAGTTGGGTTTTACAGTGCACTAATATGTTAGTTTCTCTTTTCGATTATTATTATGAGTCTGTGGTTACGATTTCATTATAATACTATGTTTTCACTGCATGCAAGATTTGGAAAACGGAGGGGTAAAACCTTATGATTTACTTTATTATGAAATTGATTTATAAACTGTTTATTTTTGGCCCACTCACTCTTTACTTGTTTTACTGACCTCTACAGACCGTGACACAAAAATAGAGGAGGACCCGGAGGAGGAGGAGGAGGAGGAAGGGGCTTAGTTTGTTAGCTGTGCACCTGTACACCCCCTTGTGGGTAGGTTGAGCACCAAATAATATACTCTAACTATTGTGCTCACATTTTGTTATTTTACTATCCCTTGTCTGACAGTTATCACTCTAAAAAATGTTGTTGCACGTTAATTATCAATTTGAGTTTTAGTTTTTATTTAAGGGTAATTTTCGTATGTTTGGAGTCGTTATCAGACGGGAGCGGGGCATGTCCCCGGGTGGTCCCAGTGGGATTGGGGCGGGTCCTGTCACTTTGGGGGGGATTGGAACCCCAAAGTTAAGCGAGTTGAAGCTGGTGCAATTCCATAATGGGTGACCCCCTGGGAAGTTGCACCATGAGCTCCCGAAAACAAAACCGTGAGGGCGAGGCCCAAAGCGGACAATATGGTGCTAGATGAGTTGGGTCCTGACCGAGGAGGGTCGGGTCATGCCAGATGTCAGGACCGGTCCCAAATCCCCTGGGATTAACGTGGGACCCACCTGATCCCGTCTGACACGAAGTGTCAGACCAGGGAAAATTCCATCGATAGCCCTCGCCGGGGCTGTCAGAGTGCGTCAGGATCGTAGGAGGAGGGGAGTGATGTCTCGTCTCTGCTACAGCCCGCATCCGCGATCAACCTGAAGGGCATTAAAACACGAAAACTGTGAGTGGACAAAAATAATAATTTCATTAAAAACATTTTCACAGGAAGACATTTATGCCCTTCATAAAAGCATATGCATGCATTCAAAACCGTTTATCAAACATTCATAAAATCATTTATCAAACATATCAAAACCTTTCAAGGCTTCATGCCCGGTTCCCATAAACCGTCATGACCCATAAATTCATTTGGGTCCTCGACCCGAAATCATAACTCAAACCCGTAGGTCAAATCAATAGGGACTCAGCCCAAATCACGTCACGTGCGGGTCTCAGCCCAAAACCATTCTCAAAATATCACAAACGGGGTCTCCGCCCCAAATCCCTTTTACAAATTCAAATACGGGGGTCTCCGCCCCAAATCACTTTCTGAAACACAAAACAAAGGGTCTCCGCCCTCAAATCTCGTATACGGGGTCGCAGCCCCAAATCACTTTCTAATCATAAAACATAGGGTCTCCGTCCTCAAATCTCTTTTCCATAAAACCTCATATGTATCAACATACGTATAACCCATCCGCGGCACTTCCGAGAAGATGCCAACTCGGGGCACACAGCCCCTAGGGAACACATCCCCGAAATAGTCACGATATCATCATATCTATCTAGTGTGCACACTACTCGGGGTCTCACTCCGAGTCTTCTCCCAGGAATCTCCATCTGGGAGGCTCAATCACTGGATCTAGTCCGAGCTCTCTCTCTGGATCTAATCCACACATCTCTCCGGAATCTGGTCCGGGACCACAACAGAAGTAACCACCACTCCTGGAACGAGATCCCTATGGGGATACCCACTCTGGTCTGTGGATCGTGACTCTCCAGGTCGATGTCTGGAGGAGACCATATAATCGATATGGAGGGTTCATTCACATTTTCAAATACTCTTTTCCTTCTTTCTCAAATCACTTTTCAATTGGGTCTCAAACCCGATTCATCTCAATAGGATTCCTCGAATCCGATTCAAAACCATTTCACAGGCCTCGGCCTAAATCCTCAGCTCAACGGGGTCTCATGCCCGAATGCTCGTTTCATAAATCGAACTGGGACTCAAGCCCGGTTTCACAATCAACAGGGCCCTAAGCCCGAACCATGACTCAATGGGACCTCACGTCCGGTTTCACAACCAACGGGGCCTTAAGCCCGAAATCTCAACTAAATGGGTCTCAGGCCTGATATCATCAATCAACGGGGCATCAGGCCCGATAGTACTACTAACTGGGCCTCAAACCCGAATCGTAAACCAACTGGACCCCCGGCCCGATCGTATAGCACAAATGGACCCTCGGTCCGATTCCTCGTCATTTCAAATGGACTCTAAGTCCGAGAGTTCATAAATCAAATGGGTCTCGTGCCCGATTTCATATTTCTAAATCCGAAATCTATTTATTAAACCCTCGTTGAAAACCTAGAACGTATATGCATCGTATAAAACTGTAAATCTTGAAATACGTACAAATACGTAAATCCTAGGCTACCAAAAACAAATGCACTCATGGCATCACAAAACATATATTAAAACAATTATAAAACATTTATGCATGCATGACAGGACCCGTCCCAACTGGACCTCGAAAATCGTACCCGGTCCTGCTCCCGTCTGACAAGTCAACAGAAATCCCGAAACTATCCTTCAGCACCTATCAGAAAAGGGATAACTGCCGCTCATGCCTCCGCCTCGAGATCAGCCCCGAACGTTGTGCCACGGCCTGGAAGGTCATCAAAATAGAAAAGGTGTGAGTGGACAAAATAATATATTCGTTAAAACACATTTATCAATACACATTGTTTACCCTCCAGTTTATCAAACCATGCATGCATAGGGAAAAACAAATGAATGACAATCACCGGCTTTCCAGCCAAACCACATAACAAATCAAAATCCTGGGTCTCAGGCCAACCCTGAAAACATAGTCACCTGGCCACACAGACCAGAACTCGTACTCAATACCAGTATGTAATCATAATCATAATCATCATCAAACAGTACCATGCACAAGGTCACAAACAATTACTCAATCAATCAATCAATCAAACCGCACTGTTCACAAGTGCACAAACCATTACACTGTCACACCGGCACTACGCGTAGGCCATAACCCGTGCCTCAGTCGTCTGGGAAGTCACCCCGAGCTCCGACTGCCCCGGCACGCATCACCCCGAGCGTTAGCCGTCTGGGAACACCCCAAGCCTCGGCTATCTGGGAATATATCTCACCCCGAGTACCAGCCATCTGGGAACACCCCGAGTTCCGGCTGCCTGGGAACAATCACAATCGTATCCCCGAGCTCCGGTCGTCTGGGAACACCCCTAGCTTCGACTGTCTGGGTATCCATAGTCACAATCACAATCATAATGAAAACCATCCGGGATTATATCCCAAAATATCTCAATCAAATCCTTGACTTCCAACCAAGTCAAAATCGTTACCAACCGAGACTCAAGCCCAAATAGCATTTATACGTAAATCCGTAAAATCATATCGAAAACATTATCATAATCCAAAAATCATCCTTGACTCACCAATTAAGTCAAAATACTCTTTTGGAAACCTTTTTAACTCCGGTCCTAGCCCAAAATACCATTTGCACATTTCCTCGAAAAACGTGCCAAAACACCGATTAAAATAATATAATATTCCCCAAAATCCGGAATTCACCATATCAGAACATCAATCATACCAAATCATATTATAAAGCATTTAAAACATATATGCATGCATTCAGGGTAGAAAACAAAAGTCCACTCACACACCGTCCAACCCGATCGCTTCCCGAACTACACGCGTTTCCGTAATTTCCGACACTTGCTAGGAATCCCGAATCCTGTCCAAAATCATTACTCAGGGTCACTAAGGACCTAATTATCATCATATTAATTTATCAAAATTTTTCGGGAATTTAATATTAATTTAATACGTAACATAGACCTTCGGACCCTCGAAACATTATCGAGACGACGTCCGATCGACTCGCAACAACCACCAAAAATGTTCGTTACATCAAATAGGAATAGTTTCATGTTGAACTCACCTCGGGATTCCCCCTCACGCGCCCCACGCGCCGCCGTGAGTGGCTGCACGTGGTTGCCACGCGCCGTGAACAGTAATTGTGAACAGTGACCTTCTTCACCCGTTTACCTGGTAAACGGGTCCGGCTAGCCCGCGATGCAACCCGACTGGAATCCTGTCCATTCCGAGTTAATTCCTTCAATTAATTACTCTAATTGCATCGTCATAAACCCAATTGCAGTTCTCTAATTTGATTTACAACAATTCTCACCTCAATCCCGTCGACTTTGAGTTTGAAATATCAAAGAACCCGCCATGACTGTTCATCTTCGAATTACACCCATTTCCATCAAATTCTTGTAATTGATTCATTGAGAAGCATCGTGGAACACTGGGAAACACGTTTACAATATCAATTTCATTGTTCTCGACCTCCAATCCATTCGACTCAAGCTCGAATTTCCGAAACCTCATCCTCTCTGTTCTACGGCCAATCGACCTCAATTTCCTTCATTCTTCATCCAGTTCAACTCGTCCCACTTCCAGAAGACTAACTACAACCTCAATTTCACTCAAAAACACGCACAACATCGAATTCGATCCTAGCTTCCTTAAAGTTATTTTTCGGGTTTCTGTGTTTCGGTCTTAGTAGGGTTCAAAGTACATCACCCTTTAATTCTGCTCTACCATTCTTCACAATTTCACCCTCAATAACCCTTAATTCTCATGTCTTTGGTGCTGGAAATCATTGATCAAAATGAGAGCAATGTCTCTGTTTTTTTGTCTTGGTCGAGTATGAACCAAGTGCTAATTATGAAATAGATTAATTAATTAATTTCAATAAGCACCCAAGTGCCACTCATCCATCAAATGAGAGTGACAGATGTCACATAAGCACTAATCCTCATCTAAGTAGGCTGAATCAGCCATCAGCCGCACTAATTAATTAAACCCAGTCAAATTACCATTTTACCCTTCTTTACCAAATTACCATTTTGCCCTTCATAGTTCTAGACCCATAAGTTTCTCGTTCGGACTCCGATTGACGCATGCCGCCTGTCTACGGATTCAGCGTCCCGAGACCTACCCAACGGTATTCTCTGAAAGTCCAAACAATGTCCCGATCAAAAAGTCAACTTTCGACCCCGTTTAACCAATTTACCGAATTACCCTCAAACTTCCGCACGTCCTAACTTTTTCCTCGAATGTCGGAATCGGGCGTGCCACCTGTCTATGAACTCGTGACGTCCTAAACTACGTCACGGTCATCGGTCAAAGTTCGTTTGACCGCTCGAATAAAAAGTCAACTGTTCGCCCAATTCCAAGGGCAAAATCGTCATTTTCCCCAAATTCTCCAAATTTTTTCCTTTTTTCGAATTTCCGGGGCGTCACAATGCATCAATTTCGAGAGAAGGGTTCACTCACAGACCGTCCGAAGCCGCGCCTCGATACGCGTATCATAATCGTGTACCAGGTCAATCATCGCCTCCGGGATTCCCGAACCTGTCCAAATTAATTTAGAGGGTTACTAACTACCTAAATAACCCCTCACTAAAGTCCCGTAATTTTCCGGAATTTCTGACTATTTTTAAACTGGAACCTAAACCTTCGAACACCCGAAACCTATCGAAACGATATTCGATTGACTCGAAACCAGTCCTAAAATGTTCGTTACATCGAATAGAAGATTTCCCGTGTTGAACACTTTCCCAAATTATGGCCCACGCGTCCTCACGAGCCCGTAGAAGGTCAAAAATACTATTTATCACCATCAACCTTGGAAAACTGGTTTTTCTGGTTTTCCTGGACCGGTCCGCACTGTGCTGAACCGGCGTGACCGGTTCAGCGTTCCTCCGTCCTCATTTTCGGTCCGTTTGCTCCCATTTTAATTCCTAAATTCCTATTTCTTCATTTCCTATCTAACCCAATTCATTACACTAGCTAAAACCGCACAAAACCCATGGTTTAATTATGAACCAAACGGTTCAATATTTACAAAACTCACCCACGGCTGCCCAGCCGTCCAACCACCATAGAAACCTTCCTAAAACTATCCTAGCAACCTATTTGATTCATTAAAACCATTAAAATTGAACCATAACAAGAAAAATGGAATTTGGATCGAAAACGGACTAACCGGGTACCCGCACGGGTTCGTCCCTTCCAGACGCCGTTCACGGCGGCCCTGGCCATCCAGGCCGGCCACCACAGCTCCCTCAGCCTCTTGGTCCTCTGTCCTGGTCTTGGGTGGAAGTTGGATGGGTTTGGGTTGCACGGGAACGAGAGAAATGGTGAGATCGGGTGGGTGTTTGGGTGTGAATGAAAATGGAATGGTTTGCACAGTGCATGAATCAATTTGGGTGTCCATTAGATGGGTGACACTTGTCACTCATCCATTGGGCATCAGGACAAATATCTGGGCCCACTAGAGTCCAAAAGTGAACGCATCTCGTAATTCGTGCAATAGTGCACTTGAACTTCCGTGAATCGTAACTTCGCCGTCGAACGTCCGAATTCGAAGTGCCACCTGTCTATGGATTCGTATCGTCCTTATCTACGTAATAGTCCTCGGTCCTCGGCCCTCGGCCATCGGACATCTCGGTCAAAAGTCAACTATTTGCTCCTTCTTAACCAAAATTACCAAAATGCCCCTAAACTTCCAAACGTCATAACTTCCTCCTCGAACGTCGGAATTGAACGTGTCACCTTTCTATGGACTCGTGACGTCCTAAACTACGTCACGGTCCTCGGTAAAAGTCCATTTGACCTTCCGAATGAAAAGTCAACGATTTGCCCATTCTAGGGGCAAAATCATCATTTTGCCCGAACGTTCGCTAATCCTCGTCTAATCTCCGATTTGCCTTGCTAATCCGTCATTAAGTCTTAATTAATCCCGTTAATTCGGGACGGGTCGTCACAACAGAACTGATATGCATTATAAGAATATGTTTCTTGGTATTTGAGATATGCTATGATGTATTGTGGATAACCCTTCTCGGGATGTCGGTTTGGTTGATAGTCTCAGATGTCGAGATAAAGTTTATTTTTCTGAGACTGGTATTGTGATGGGTAGTCTCAGACGTTGAGTTAAAACTCCATTTCCTAATAATAGGGTTGGACAACTTAGACGTCAAGGTAAAAATTCTTTTCCCGAGTTAGTCTTCACTCGGACGTCTAGATAAAGCTCATTTTTTTCGAGTGGCTTAGCCTACCGGTAGTGCACTTATGATATGATGAGTTGGCTTGGTATGACTATGATTGTGGTGTTTGATATGGTTTTATGTGGACTTAATTTCCTAGTATTGTTGGATTTCAAATAATTGCACGTATTTCGAGATCTTGGCTTATTATCCGTTTTATCGAGTTTTATTGACTTGTCTTATGCATGCATAGATTTTTCCAAAAAAAAGGTAATTACTTATGTTCTTCGAAACTGTGTTTAAAATATTCTTTTTAGGCCAACTCACACGTTTTCTTGTTTTGAAACCCTTTAAGGCTGTTGCATGAGAACCGAGATTGTTTACGGGGCGGAGGCATGAATCGGTGACGATACAAGTATCCTTTATCTGATAGGGTTTTGAGGGTAAATTTGGTATTTTGGTTATTTGTTAGACATGAGGAGGGCTCGGGTGTGGTTTACGATTCAAGGTCAGGTCCTAGCACAAGAAGCTATCGCTTGTCTTGATCAAAGCTCTGGGGCGTTGTTCGATCAAGAATACTCCAATGCTTAAAAAACGATAAAATGACTTATTTTGAAAGTGAAATGAGCTGCGCTATTTATAAGAAAGCATTGAGAGTTTTGGAGCGTTCTGATTGGTCGGTTGATTTTGTAATTAATAAATAGTATATTTTAAATAAAAAATATTATTTACTAAGTATAATAATTGGTCATTATGATGATAATTATAGCAATTTAATATTAATAATAATTGTTCATTATGAAGAATAATGACAAAATAATTTTTAGGGAGTAATAGTATTAATATCAATGAGGCTTTAATCCGATTACATTGTATATTCAGTTGGTAAATATATTATTTAACTTGTGAGTGCATGTGAGCCGTTAATGTCATTACCAAATGCAATTTGGAGATTATATGATTTATGAACTACGTGACAACTCCATAATTTTCTGGTGATTTATAGTTCCACATGCATAACATCACATAATTGTTAAATATGGGATTACGTGAAGATGCTTGGGAAAACATTATAAAGAGACTGGTTTGAAATAGAAATTTAAGCTGAATATGAGGTCGTAATTAAGGAAAGTTTTAAATGATCGGTACATGACGGAAGATACGTGAATAATATATTTTTATCACCTTATATTGCTTAAGCACACCATCGTATCAGTGGGGCACATGATTGATCAGTGGTGGCAACTCACAAATCGCCATTGAGTTAACATTGTGATTTCTTTTTCATTTCAATTTTAGCTTCATATGTTTATTTTCATGTCAAATGAAATGAAAGTTCATTAAGTTTCATTTATATAATAAAGATAATGAATCTTATGAACACGATAATGACGGTACCAATGTAATTCTAGCAGATAACTATTTGACTCATCATCTCTGCTTAAGCGTCGTGCCTTGTGTTGTAATCCAAACGATTGCTTAAGGTAGTTTAGTCACTGCCGTACGTCTGTCTTCTCCAACATTGAGCACTTTGGCACATGATGATCGAAGAATCATTTTGAATGATAGCAACTCTTGGATTTACGGGCACAAGGACTTTGTCCATGCCAGGGCAATGGCCAATGGGATGCCAATGAAATAAAATTTATTAATCTAATATGTGTTAATTACTTTAGGATATTTTTCTCGATTATTAATATATATGTAAATTTGTGATGTCGGTAATAAATAATGTATAAAAATAAATATTATAATTGTGAGAGGCCCTTTTTTGCATTCCCAAAACTAGAAGAACATCATGTCATGCCATACCTTCAATTGTCTGATCAAATTATTTCATCAAGATACAAAGAAAAAGAGTTCTTGCACGTTTTGAAGGGTGTAAAATGAATTAAGTAGAAGTACACAATTGCGTTGCCGGAAGAAATTAAAAGTTTTATATACGAAATACCATTACTTATAGGAAATATCGGACATGTGACGTGATCCATTCACATGACTCAAACTTTCATGGCCTATTGAATTGCCAAGTGGAGCGTACGCAGGATTAATTAATTATATATTACTTCATATAATTGTATTTATGTTATTTTGACTAATTAATGACATGCAAGGCCGGCTTAATTAGGTCCTTCCACAGTCAAGGCGCAAGATTTTTAGACTTTGAAGCTGAAAAGAAAGAGTGGTTTTGTCAACTTGCGTGTGTATGTTAGCAGTTTGCTTGGCACATAACGCCATGGAACCAAAGCTACGCAGATTTCAAGGCTTTCGAAGACACAGAAGAATTCTGAGCTTACACGTACTTACAACAATGAAATGATGAGAAATCAAGCAGCTTTGAGACCATTGTTAGTCAGCTAGCTGTTACATAAGAGAAATCAAGCAGTGCCTTGAATTGTAGCTTTTATAATTCATGATTTTGTTTTTACTCTATAACTTATACTTATTCCCTGCTGAAGAAGTTAGCTCCTTCATTTGTCAATGAACACGCACATGGATTCAATCTAAATAATCCAGCGTTGGGAAAAAAGAAATCTGAATAATCCAGCAATTATATATGTCCCGTCTGAATTTTTGTTTATAAGATTGTAATGAATCTGCCTAGATGCCTTCATTTAGTATTTTCTGTATTTTTTATGGTGTCTGGGAGTGGCTGACTTTTAGTTTCCTCTTATCTTCTTTTAAAACACTGAAAAAAAAAACTTGATTTCACCTTTTTTTCTTAAATTTGTACTCTAGTAATAAATTAGTTAAAATCATTATTAATTTTTCACTTACGGTCGTAATTTATCTAATTTTTTTATTAAACTTGTCATATATTAAAAAACAAAGGCATCGATAATGCTATACAAGGAGTGATACATTATATATATAATGATCACTTACATATAATTTTTTAAATTAAAATTTTTACGAAATATGAGTAAACAAAATGAAATTGAATTATAATGGAGATAAAAATTGATAAAGCTATCACTTCTGTGGACAGATTAGTGTGTCGTATTACAAGCTTTACACATCGCAATAGGACATACGAAGAACCTAAAAATAATATACTAGTCGGTGAAAAAGACATGCATTTCCATTGCTATATATTAAGAAGCTTGCAAACCCCACACATACACACACAGAGATAGATAGAGACTTAGAGTGAGATCAGAGAAAATCAAGAGAAGATACATTATGGAACATTTTGCCAAGGACTTCAAGTTGGGAAGCTGCGAAGGGCAGAAGGAGGTGGACGGAGAGACCATGCCACTGGTGTTGCAGCCTCCAGAACCCGACAACAACGATGCGGAGTCACTTGTTTTGGCTCTCAAGAAAAACAAGGACTGGTTCGAGCAGATGCTGATCAGGAACAGCGCCATCCTCCTCCGCGGCTTCGATGTCAAGAACGCAGAGGAGTTCAACGACATCATTGAGACATTCGGGTGGGACGATATCCGCTATGTCGGGCCGGCGCCAAGGACTCATGTGCACAAGAGAGTATGGACTGCCAATGAAGGACCTCTCTCGGCGTTCATAAACTATCACCATGAGATGGTCTTGGTAAGTCAGTGGATACATCAAGTGTGTTTATGTACCAAATTAATTAAGCTTGTATAATTTGTTCATTTTAAATGGTGCATTTCTTATGAGAAATTTCAAAAATAAAAATAAAAATAGCTCACGATGTTCTTCGTGCTGTAAGATTTTTCGATAATGAAAATTAAGGTTTAAAAGATGTCAAATTGGTTATCACTAAGCCCTTTTAAATCGAAAAATTATTAAATATTATCGTATTACAATCACACACAGTACTATCATATTACAATTATGTAGTGCATTTAATTAATATGATTAATTATAATATAAACGAACGACATGATTAAAATTTTTGTTATATCGATAAATATTTACTCTTTTATATGCCATATCTTGTAATAATATATGGTTTAAATTTTATTGACCGAATTATTTAAGCTAAGTCAAACATACTCATTCCAGTCTCAATATTAACTACTTAATTAGTTATGTTATGTCAAGTTTCTGAGATGATGTCAAGGATTAAGCATGTACTGACTGAATTTATTGATCCGATATGCACTGGAGTATGTAAATCAGAAGACACTTGTCACATAATCGCAGGTTTAATTCGAGTGGTTGACCCAATGTTATGTTAGCATCTGCAATTACCCTCTAATTAATTAACTCTTAGTTTACTGAGTCTAATTAGGTAATTAATTATTATTAACCTGCAGATTAAGGAATATCCGAAGAAAGTGATCCTATTCTGTGAGACACCGCCACCAGAAGGCGGAGAAACTCCCTTCGTTCCGAGCTTTCGAGTGACGGAGAGAATGCTAGAGGAGTTTCCGGAGATGGTTGAAGAAATGGATGCAAACGGCTTGAAGTACACTTTCACAGCTCACAGCAAGAACAGTACAGGTTCTATGAGGGGCAGGGGCTGGGAGGACACTTTCGGCACGTCAGATCGGGCAGAAGCTGAGAAAAGGTATAAATATATACAGCGTTATCGCCATTAATAAGAGTTAAAAGAGTCTTCATATACAAAAGAGTACTACTGTAATTTTGTGCAGGGCTAATGCTTTAGGCATGGACGTGGAATGGCTGGCAGATGGGGCGATTAAGACTATATTGGGGCCGCGATCGCTGACGAAGGCGTTTGATGGAAGAAAAGGGAGGAGGATGTGGTTCAATACGGTGGTAGGGATGCATGGGAAGGAGCACAGCTCCGCGCTAATGGCAGACGGAAGCGAGATTCCAGCAGATGTGGTTAACAGATGTGAAGAGATTATTGAAGAGAGTATCCAATTCAAGTGGGAGAAGGGTGATGTTCTCTTCTTGGATAACCTGGCTTTGCTCCATGGAAGGCGGCCTTCTCTTCCTCCGAGAAGAGTCTTGGTTGCTACATGCAAGTAGTGCAGTGATCTACAGCATGAGGCAACACCTTTATAAAGATTGTAGCCTATCCATCCATCTATCATTCGATAGTATCGCATCGCTTCACTTCAAATATATCAACTTATTTGTGACATTCATGGTTCGTAATTTGCAACAGATACCACCTGGAACGTACATTATTAGGAGTTTCTAAATTCAAAATCTTATACAGAAGATTTGAACTTGAATCAAGTGCAGATGAGGTGGTCATTTCTAAATACAAGAAAGTCAATAGGTGAGAACGCAAGAAAATGAAAAAGAAAAAAAATAAAAAAACTAAAACTTACGCCTCAAGCATATACTCGTCTTCATACGCTCGAGGCCTCATTAGGTCAAATACAAGCTGTCGAAATCAGGGAAACAAATAATTTCATACGGGAAAAAGAAAATTTACTTCTATTTATTCTCTGGACAAGCATTAAAAAAAAACACTTAGAATAAGCCCTAAATCTGTCTCTTGTTCCTGAGGGATAATCAGGCTTTTGTTCTACCAATATTAACTTCCGTATGACTAAATGCAGCAGGCTACAGAGCACGAGCGGGCATGGCCCGGCCACGTCCTCCTCTTCCAAAATAGCCGCCATAGCCCCTTCCATCACTGCCATAACCCCTTCCATCACCACCATAACCCCTTCCATCGCCACCATAACCCCTTCCATAGTAACCACCACGACCACGGCCACCACGACCAGGACCACGGCCGCCTCGACCACCCCGATACCTTGAAAAAGCACCAAAAGTCTGCACCAACAAAGGAGTAAACATATTCAATAAGATTGCAAAAAATAAGTTGGACCACGGAAAAATAGAAATAGAATAAATACCTCTGTATCTATCTTTATTTGCTCAGAGTATCTAGTCCTTCCATTCTGTTCATGATGCATAGAATTGCAGGAGATGGTATCGAAGAAGTCATCCTTATTGTAGACGGGCTGAGACACAGGCAAAATGAATCACATTGAGGTGATAGAATTAATAAGAAGATTATTTCTTAAAAGGTTTAGAAAGATAGCAAATGCCACCTTGATCTCAACCTTTGACAAGTCCTCATCATCTTCATCCTCATAATCATCATCACTAATGTTTCCATCACCCTCCTTTGGGTGAGTTTTGCTACCCTTACCAAGATGGCCCCAAACCTCATCCTTATTGAACTTCTCATTCATTGCCATGAAATCAAATTCTACAGTGAATTTTGCTATGGGGCGTGAACTCTGCAAATGTAAGACACTGTCAAGGATCCCAAACTAGATTTCAACCATTAATTGGTAAAAGTAAAGGGAATTCAATTAGGGGATACTATTATCTTGTAAATAAAGTTTCCAGAAGAGTAAAGTAAAAGTCGGAATAATTGCATATGATGTATCACATACTCTTCTTATGATACAGTAATATTCTTATGATTCGAATTCAAATTTAAGTTGTCAATCGGATTTCACCAAATTCAATTTTTAGAGGGGCAAGGGGGCAAAAACTACTTCATGCAAATGTAGTCTACATCCAAATATACCAATTATTAGTATTTCGATAAAGTAAATAATAAATTACCCCAGAGCCTTGTCCTCTTTCACGCCCTCTATAAGCATAACCATGGCGATTTTGGTATGGAGCTCCATTAGGCTGTGAGTGCACAGAGTCAGATACCTCATAGAACTCCAAACATAAAGTAGATAGCAAATTTTAAAAATGAACTGAACTAATAAACAGTGATACACTTAAAAATGGGTAAAACTTCAGTTAATTGACATGCAATATGTTGGGAAAGTGGACCCAGAATGCAGAGTAGCTGTGAAAGACCTATGTAAAGATATATATTTAACATTTAATTCCTCATTCAGATAGAAAGGAGAGGAGAGAGAGTATATGAGAAACCATTTTTCTATACCCAGAAAACTCCCAAACCACCTAAGCAGGCTTGACTAAACTAAAGTCATTGGGGGACAGGAAACTGTTATGAGTCAAAAGCCAGTACCAGGTAGGACCAAACCAAAGGACTGACCATCAATCCCAAAATCTCAACAATCCCAATCATATAAGATTTCGATCAAATTCAAGCTTAAATAAGTTCACAAAAATCTAATTTGCAACCCCAAACAGAAATTCAAACAGAGCCTGGCTGACAACTATGATTTTTCATGGGAGGGGAATGAAAACTAGCAACCAATCAAATAAGCCAGCTGAATAAGTTAAGCATAGTCCCATTAAGATCATAACCCTAATTTTTTCCTGCACCCACACACAGATGAACAGGCAAACAGGCATGAAAGAAACCAATACAAACAAGTCCAGGAGCATGCATTTGTGTTCAACACAATGATGCATGACAAAACTATACCTTTGGACCAGCCCGCACTTGCGGTGGTAACGGTAATATTGGTGGCTGAGATTCTGCTGAAACTGGGATCAGTGGCTCTGATGAGATTGATGATGAAACTTGAACTACCTCCACATCCTTGTGAGCCGTTTGCAAAGACTGAGATGAAGAGACTGCAGGAGATCCAGACTGCAACAGCTGACCTGGGGTTATCAAGGAAGGCACTAGTGTTTCCGGGCGTAAGCAATTGGATGTCCCAACAAAGGAGGTAGCAGTTAGAGATACGCTTTGATAAGGCAAAGTTGGACCAGAAATTGCATGAGCCTTGTTAGAGATTGGTGGTACAACAGTATTAATCTCAGTGCTTGAAGTAGTTAGAGAAGAAAGTGGTGGCATGCTTGCACTAAGCATGGCTGCAGAAGGTGCAGAAGGTCCAGAAGGTGCAGGACTTGGTGCCTTGTTAGGCATTGAGCTTGGGAGAGTTTCAGAAGCTAGTGCCATAGAAGGCACTGGAGGAAGAGCTGATGGCAATGTTGAAGGGGGTAAAGAAGTAGAGGTAGAGCTAATACTAGCAGTAGGAAGCAAAGGTGTTGGAACTTCAGGCAAGTTTGAATCTCCAGTAGGTAAGGATGCGTTAAAATTTGGGTACTGCAGGGGCTGCTGCATTGAAGATGGCATTGGTAGCCCAGCTGGCGGTCGAAGCAATGATTGCTGGTGTAAATGAGGAGGAAGCCCATTTGGAGGGCCATAATATCCTTGCCAGTACATTGACATAGCAAGTCCTCCACCATTTGCATTTGGAGGAGGCGTAACCCCCCATGATGCTAAATTGCCTCCAGGTTGATATAAAGGCATACTAGCTTGGAAATTGGGACCAGGGAGTCCCAACTGTGGTGTATGGGAATTCACATCTGTCAAGGATACACTAGCTGGAGCTGGCAAGCTAGATGTCGAAGGGGCAGGGCGGGAATAATGAGACTGCAAGAAAGAAGACAGTTTGTGAGTAAGTGAGTGAGTGAGTGAGAGAGAGAGAGAGAGAGATGGAAGAGGTTAAGAAGATGCATCGCCAAAAAAAAAAAAACCTTCTCTTACCTGAATAATCGCTGGATCATTGTTTATAGGGGGTGTAGGCTGATTAGGTGGAGAAGACTTCACTTGCAGATCCTGGAAACAAAAGCAATAAAGGACTTAGTGTCTGAATATTTACTAACATCAAATGACTCTGAGCTACGAATTCTGCATGTTTTAGGATGATAGTTTTCGCGTCACATATAATTCAACACCAATTAAAACAGTATTGCTAATTTTTACATCTATTACTAACAAAACAACGCTCATGCCAGAGATTGAAGAAAAATAACTTTCTGAGTAATTTAAAATCATAAAACAATAGAGATTTTAGAGTTTATCTTGTAAATTATAAGACCTACAAAAGGAAGTCATCGTGGAGGTCCTAACCAAGTGTAGTCTATTCCTATGGTCCTAAGCATTTCTGTATGCTATACCTTGATGTCACTCCCACGAAATAGTATATACTCATAGACTTTGTCACCAGGAGGGATTTGTGGTCCATCCTTTTTCCTTCCTTCTGTTCCAAAAGATCGTACTGCCACATACAAAGTAACAAATAAGCACTCTGTCATCTAACCAAATGTAAAAAAATAAATGATACAAAAATCATATATATATATATATATATCATCCGATGATCCCGATCCATGGCACATGAAGTACTCGAGAACCTATTTCTTGCTTCATAGTTCAAATGAACTCCAAAACTTTACACAATCAAAATATGCAACCCTTAATTCCAAACAAAATTTTAAAATTTTTTGAAGAGCAGCCACAAATATAAGAATTATAAGTATTTGCAATGGTAAAATTTCCAAAATGAACCATAAACAAAAAAAAAAATATCTACCACAAGTGACTCCAATCAATAGGAAATTAAAAAAATAAATTCTCGAAGACTTAAATTTTTCACTTATCTTACTGATGCCAGTAATGGCGGCATCAAGGAAACTCAAATTAATAGGAAGCCCAAAATGGCTGTTCAATCAAAAAGCAATAAAACACTTGAAAAAACAATGAACTTCTTGCCAAATATACATAACATTAACCAATCACTATCACACAGTTACACATTTTATAGACATTTGTCAAAATATCATACTTTCAAACTCTTCGCAACTGATAGTTGTCAATAGTAAATTCATAACTATCGAAAATTTCAAAAATTCGAAATAAACAATAATTAAACAAAGAAATGACAATCTAGACGACTAACTAGTAAATTACCTAATAAATCATTTGGTCAAATGAAATCATACATAACAAAACAACGAAACGAAACGAAAGAAATCAACATCAAGTTGGACAAGGCGGTACCATTTCTGAGTCCAATACTTGACTCGTCGGTGTTGATATTGTAAAGTACGCCTTCGTATCTGATCTCACTCTTTGAAGTCAAACTTATCAAGCTCCCTATGTACGAATCGGCCGCTGAGCTCGATCTCGTAGCAGTTTCCGAAGCCATGGCCTCTCCGATTTGACCCTAGCGCATACAAATTAAAAGGGAGGGAGAGAGACAGGGAGTAGGGTTTTGGTTTTTGGGGGTGGCTTTGAGATTATCGGTTCTCTGGTTGAGCAAATAGGGAGATCCGCCTATTTAACGCCTGTGATTTTTGCGCACGATGGTGACAAGCTCTGCAATGATCAAGCGACACGTGTTTGGGTCTCGGACTAGTTGGTCTTTTGGGTGGATTTTCGGGAAGAAGGCGGTCCAGAGCGTACTCCTCTAGTAAACGAGAGTGACTTACTGGGGTACCGCGAATGGACCCCCGTTCTAAATGACGAATTTACCCAATTAATTTTCGCAAAATTAAGTTCGTATTCTGTGTCAAGGATATGGTAGTTTCGTCCATGGCCGAATATTTCCTCCTATATAGGTTTAGATCTGGACCGTTGACACAGGACTCGAAGGCGCACATCTCTACAGACCGATTCCAAAATAACGCCGTTCTCTTTCCCGTTATCCTTATTGCTTTCCCCTTCGTCTTCATCATTCTTAAACACAAAAATAGGGTTCTAAAGTTCCGACCAATTCTACAAATTTGGAGCCTGCAACATATCTTTTTATGAACTAGAATCGTGCGAGTGTTTGGCGAACGGAATTAGGAGTTCGTATTGGCAAATTATGATGTTCACGCCGCAGAGGAAGGCGTCGATGGCCTTATCACTGACACCGCCGAGGAGTGGCGGGGTCGTTTCAAACCCTAGGAGCGCTGGGAAGGGTAAAGGGGTGGCGCTTGTGGACGGTCCGCCGCCACCATTGGATTCCCTGAACGGAACTGGCCCAATAGATTTGGACACAGGCAATATGGAAGATTGGAGGAGGTTTAAGGAGGCTGGATTGCTGGACGAGGCGGCTATGGAGCGCAAAGACCGCCAAGCGCTTGCCGAGAATGTCTCCCGACTGCAAACAGAGGTCAGGCACAATCTGGGTTTGTTTTATAATATTGCAAAGTTGTGATTTTTGGTATCATAAAGCTGCAAAGTTGTGAATTTTGGTATTATGCTGTGTGTTCTTGAGCTTTTTTTGTATTATAATATTGAAAAATTCTGTTCTTGTTATTTTTTTCTTCAAATCTGAGAGTAGTACCTGTTCTTGGCAGCTTTATGATTACCAGTATAATATGGGGCTTCTCCTGATTGAGAAGAAAGGGTGGACTTCAGAGCATGAAGAATTGATGCAAGCTTTGGCTGAAACTCAGGAGATTCTTAAACGGGAACAGTCTGCACACTTAATTGCTATATCAGAGGTTGGGAATCGAGAGGAGAATTTGAGGAGAGCATTGGTTGCTGAGAAAGAGTGTGTAGCTGAGGTATGCTGCCTATTATTCTTTTACGTGTTATAGCTTACAATGGTGACAAGATGTACTTTCATCTACTAGTTTGTTAATTTGTATATTAAATTTTGATTAAATTAGAATTATGAATATGGATGTGTTTCGTAACTACAGCTCGAAAAGGCTTTGCGTGAAATGCATGAGGAGCATGCCCAAATAAAGCTCAAGTCTGATGCTAAGTTGGCCAATGCTGATACATTAGTTGTTGGGATTGAAGAAAAGTCTTTAGAGACAGATGCAAAATTTTGTGCCGCAGAAGCCAAGCTTGCTGAGGTTAATAGAAAGAGTTCAGAGTTGGAGATGAGGTTGCAAGAGGTGGAGGCACGCGAAGGCGTGCTTCGAAGGGAGCACCTTTCCTTAAGTACAGAGTATGCTTTATCCTCTTGATACTTGCATTTAGGATACTCACTTTCCGAACATATAGAGCTACTCTCCCATTTTTTTTTTTTTAAAGTCAGCATTTTGTCAATTTTGATTTAGGTGGTGAAAACTATCTCAATTAATTTTTGATTGGACGTGTCTTTCCGATATCTTCAGAGAGTCTCCTTTATGCTTGCCTCGCTATAGTCAATTTTTTTAAATCTATGTTATAGTTCTTTTTTTAGAATCATTATATTCTATGTTCCAATAAGATTATTTACATTTGTTTTTGTCGGGTCATTCGAAATTTTACATCTTCCTGAACCCTTGTTTATTATTGTTGTAAGGCGAGAGGCACACAAGAAAACTTTTCACAAACAACGAGAAGATTTGCAAGAATGGGAGAGGAAGCTACAAGAAGGGGAAGAGAGACTTTGCAAGCTTCGGAAAGTTTTGAACGAGAAAGAGGAAAAGGCAAATGAAAATGATATAACTATGAAGCAAAAGGAGAAAGATCTTGATGAAGCGCAAAGGAAAATTGAATCTTCGAACACTATGTTGAAAGAAAAGGAAGCCAATGGCAATAACCGGCTAGCTGGCTTAGTATCAAAGGAGAAGGTATGTTTCTTGTCTAGATTTTTTTTTTTCTTCAGCAAGTACAATTGGAGTCATGCCCATCACTGCACTGTTATGTAAATATTGTTGCAGGAAGTTGATTCTGTGAGAAACATGTTGAAGTTGAAGGAAAAGGAATTACTTGAATTGGAAAAAACACTAAGTTCGCGAGAAAAGGTAAGTTTGAACGCCTGACCTTTTGAAATACATGATATGCAGCTTATGACTCACAACTTGGGTATTAAGTCACAAGCTGCATCTTTTGTCCAAGAGTTTCATATGCTTTCTTTAAAGAGGCACATTTTTTGTTTTTAAAGTGGGATATTTTGTAAAACATATTATATAATGACATTGCATGTGTTGGCCAACCGAAAACAATAGCTATTGCATTCTTGAAAGGATTGAAGATTTTGAAGTATTCACATATAAGCAAGTAACACATCAAAATGAAAGGAACAGAAAATAAGAGCTGACGCATCTCCTTTGTTGTTTTCTAAGGAAATGTATCTCATTTACTTTAAAATCTGAAAGCAAAGAGAAAAGAAAATGAAATTGGAGTGCAAAATGAGATGGTTCGATTTTGTCTTGTGGAAGGGATTGCATGTTTATGTTTTGTCTACAAGTCTGACACCTTGTATATCTTTGGTTGGTTGCAGGTGGAGATCCAACAGGTACTTGACAATCACAGGGCAATCCTCAATACAAAAATGCAAGAGTTTGAGTTGGAAATGGAACAACGGAGGATATCTCTTGACAAGGAACTGAGTAGCAAGGTAGATGTTGTCGGACAGAAGGAATTGGAAATCAACCACAGGGAAGACAAGCTGTTGAAGCGAGAGAAAGCTCTGAATGAGAAATCACAGAGGCTGACAGAGAAAAATATGGATCTTGAAACTAAGTGGAAAAATTTGAAGGAGAACGAAAAAGCCATCAAATCTGATGAGAAAACGTTAGAGGTGGAAAGGCAACAAATACTTGCTGGCTTGGAGCGTTTTCAAAACATTAAAGATGAAATTCAGAAGATAAAGGATGAGAACATTCAATTGGAGATGCAGATTCGTGAAGAGAGAGGGAAGCAGGTAATTACTCACAAAGAAAGGTCAGACCATCTGCGTTTGCAGTCGGAACTGCAACAGGAAATTAAAACATATAGATTTCAGAATGAGTTACTTTCACGGGAAGCTGAAGATTTGAAGCAGCAGAGGGAAAAGTTTGAGCAAGAATGGGAAGTTTTGGATGAGAGAAAAGCTGAAATTAGCAGCAAACTAGAGAAAATTGTTGAAGAGAAGGATAAACGGGAAAAGCTACAAGGTATGGAAGAAGAAAGGTTGAAAGAAAAGAAACATGCAATGCAGGATCACATACAGAGGGAGCTGGACAGTCTCAACGTAGAGAAAGAATCATTTGCGGCTAAGATGAAGAATGAGGAGTTGGCCTTAACAGAAAAGGCCCATTCTGAACATAGTCAAATCGTACAAGATTTTGAGTCGCGGAAGAGAAATCTTGAGACTGATATGCAGAATAGGCAGCAGGAAATGGAGAAATGCCTGCAGGAAAGGGAAAGGACATTTGAGGAGGAGAAGGATAGAGAAATTACTAATATTAATTACTTGAAGGGAGTTGCTGGTAAGGAAAGGGAAGGGTTGAGATCCGAAAGGCATAGAATGGAAAAGGATAGGGTGGCGCTTGCATTCAACAAGAAGCAACTGGAAGTAAACCAGCTTGAAATGCGCAAAGATATAGATCAACTTGGTATGCTTAGCAAGAAGATCAAGCAACAGCGGGAACAACTTATTGAGGAAAGAGGTCGTCTCCTTGCTTTTGTTGAGAAGCTTAAAAGTTGCAAGGACTGTGGTGAAATGACAAGGGAATTTGTACTTTCTGATCTCCAAGTTCCTGGAATGTACCATGTTGAGACTGCTTCTCTCCTTCAGTTCAATAATGAATTCTTGACAAGTTCCCTGGCTGATTCAGCTGTTCCTGATTTGGAAGACACAGAATCAGGATGGGGAACATCTTTGATCCGCAAATGCAAGTCAATAGTTTCTAAAGTATCTCCAATTAAAAAAATTGAGCATATTTTTGATGAAATGTATACAGAGTTGCCACCAGTATCAACGATGCAAGTTAATAGCGTTGAAGAGAAAGGAAACCAATATAATCTGCTCATCAATGAGAGAGCCACAAGGCATAGCAGTCCAGGAGATGAGCCTGAGCCATCATTTAAGATGCCTCCCTACTCTGGTGCTCTACCACTACAATCTGATAACAACACCAAGGAAGAAGATGCGTATACTTTATCAATAGATGATCATAGCTTCATTGACAGTAAGGTTAAAGATGTTCCCGATGATTCTGGGCAGTCAGAGTTAAAAAGCGGTCGCCGTAAACCAGCTAGAGGGCGACGCCAGTCTAGACTGTCTAGAACAAGCACAATGATGGCAACAGTTGAAGATGCACAGGATTTTCTACGAGATACTCCAGAAGAGCCGTCAAATGCAAGTATGCTGCCTAATGATATTAGTTACATTCGCGAGGACAGTCGGGGTGATTCCAGTGTTGCTGAGAAAGCAAATAGTAGCATTGGCAGGAAGCGACGGCGTGGTCAGAACTCTAGGATTTCAGAAAGTGAACAGGATGATTGTGATAGTGAAGGACCTTCTGATAGTTTCACAACAGCTGGTGGGCGCAGGAAGAGGCGACAATCCATTGCTTCCTCCATTCAAACACCTGGAGAGCAGCGGTATAATCTCAGACATCGCAAGACGTAAGTTTCTTAATGTCTGTACATATATGGAGCAGTGGCAGCTAACCTGGGAGTATATTTAAATTGGTGTTTTCAGTTTTTGTGGTGTGATCTTAATGCTTGGACTAGCTTGGGTTGAGGATGTGGTATCGCCTTTGTGTATTTATTTTTTTCAACTTCGGGTTCATTATGTAGTCTTTGGTTGAATCTTGGAATAACTCTTAGCTTTCAATAATTATTTTTATCTACATTTTTGGCCCTTTTTATTTTGCTTGCTTTTTATATTTAAGTGGTGGGGTTACTGTTATTATAATCCATACACCTAGTCCATATTGGACATGTCAAACATGTACTTGATCCTGTCACAGCAATCCGTTTATTTCTCTTAGGTTAGAAAGGACTCTTCTTTGATCCATATAATAGGTCTTTTCTTTCAATTGATTAACCAACTACCTCAATCTTCTGGGTCATTGAGTTAATACATAACAGAACTTCAGTTAGATCCTAGAAGTTCCTACTAGCTTCAGTTAGTCTTGGAGTGACGTGTTCACTAACCATCATTCTGAGATGTTCCTGGAGCAATTAAGTTACTTGGTATCTTTTGTCCAAAAAAGAAGAGAGGCGATATATCCTATAGTATTGATATTATGCTTTTTGGTACTAAATTGTTATTGTTATGGAGGATAGATTTGGTTCTTTATAATAGTTTTCCTATCAAAATTTGAGAAAATGCTAGCATAGAAACAAGTTAAGGAGGATAAAATGTTAATACTAACTTATGTTGGTCTTTATTAAGCTACAGAGGTATGATATTGTACTGTTTTATTTATGACCTGGTCTGGCATAAGCTTCCCAAATCAAGCAAACCACGTGAATTTTTTTTTGATTATTCTGAATTTTTCTATGAACATTGATCAGTGCAGGCTCAGTCACAGAAACAGAAACACCTGCCCCTTCTGAACTGGGAAAAAGAAGTAAGGGAGCAGCTGGAGGTGGTGGTAAAAAACCAATTGCTGGTCAATCTGTTTTGGTATCATCACTGAGGCCGGCTGATGAGAATGCAGAAATTATGCAGTTGATGCAGGTCACGACATTAAAAACAGTGGAGTTCTCAGAGGAGCGAAATGTTGTGAGGGTAGAGCCCCAGCCCCCCAACCCTTTTCGGTTGCTTCTCGTTTGTGATGATGGTTTCAGCTGAATTGTCTATCAGATCTAATTGTAAATTCTGTTTGTCGTGTGCTATTGTACAGTTTACAACACCAGAAGACATTGTTGATGGCAATGCTGATGCACCAAAGTCAGCTCAAAATACAGTGTTGACTGGGGAAGATGATGGTACACCAAACTCAGGTGGAGGCAACAGCGCAGATGGTGGGAGCGACGATGACTATGATGATGAGATGCGTCCTGGCGAGGCCTCAATAGGAAAGAAGCTCTGGACTTTCTTTACAACATGAAGACCAAAAATCACTCTTTCAACTTCATTTTGAAAACCTTGTAATGGCGAGACCTCAATAGGAAAGATGCGTCCTAGCTTCAGTCAGTTGTAGTTCTTGGTATTTTTTGTTTTATCCTCATTTGGCTTGTAATTCTGTGGTAAGGTGATGATTCCTTTTTTTTTTTATTCCCCTTTTTCTTGTTTTTCTTTGGGGTTAACGGGTACTGAGAACAAAGATGTTAGGGTTAAGCAGGACATGGCTGAAAATATTTTTACCAGCTGTAGAATCTGCTAGTGGATATTTCTTTGAAAGTATTAATTGGTGGTATGATTTTCCCACATTTTGAGATCATTCTTGTTCAACCAACTTACCTCTCTATAACGATGGTGAGAAAGCTGGCGTCAATTTCATACTTTTTTGGTTTTGAACCAGCTGCAATGGTCTCTAACTTAAATTCGAAACTTCAAATCACGACATGTGGAAGTGCAAATTCGTCCTAACTATTAGGTGCAACATGCATTAAATTTTGAGAAAAATTAAACTCGACTCACTCTAACTGTTAGGCTGAGGGTGTGTTTAAAATTGGTTTCTTTATCAAGGTTGCCATCCAAAGTCCATCCAAATAAAAAATATATATAATTTTTGATAAGTAATAATATATTCCAAAATGGAGTCTGGGGAATCAGGAAACATGGAGGCAACCACCTCAATCACCCAGAAACTAGGAGAATTACATCAAGATGACATTCCAAAACAAAGCAGCACTAACATTCGAGGTGGAAGCTTTAAATTTAAAAGTACAAAGTTCGTTGCTAACCATAGATACAATAGAATTAAAAATTAATTTATAAGGCTTCCTAGAGTACTAAAAAATACAATGATTCCTCTCCATCCAAAGACTATGGATAGAGCAAAGCTAATGCTAGCCTGGAGGTAGACAACAAAGAGGAGCTCTTCCACTGTAGGGCCATAGAAGAGAGCAGCCCAGCCCTGGCATCGAAAACTAGGGAATCCCACATCTCTGAAGAACAAGCCTCCATATAGTGGTAGAGTAGTCACTCTCAAAAAGAGATGGGAGTAGGATTCATGAGCACTTTTTCATAACAAACAAACATGGCTAACATGTCCACCCAAGTAACTAAGCTTGTCCAAAGTAGCTAGATGGCAGCAAGTCGAACGATGGAATTAGTCATGGAAATGTGCCCTTTAAACCAAATAAGGGAGGTCCAAGGAGCGAGAAGACCACGTGGAATCAACGCACCCCACATAGACTCGGTAGAATCATACTCACGAAAGCGAGGGTTGCTGTAAATGGGGAAAAATGTATATCCACGCCTAAATTTTTGGTTGCTGTAAATAGGGAATTGGTGGGATTCTTTGCCGGAAAGCGAGGGTTACGACAAGGGGATCCTCTTTCGCCGTATCTCTTTATCATTGCTATGGAAATCCTATTTCGGATGTTGAAGGCTAGGATTGCTTTATGCCCTCGGTTCAGGTATCACTGGAGGTGTGGCAAAGTGGGCCTCACTCATGTGGCTTTTGCGGATGATCTGTTGGTTTTTTTTCATGATGATAGGTATACTGCTAAAGTTATTAATGATACCTTAGCAGTGTTTTCTAGGGCATCGGGGTTAGTCCCTAATCTTGCCAAGAGTAATGTCTATGTGGCAGGAGGGTCTAATCATCTTTCGGGTCAGGTTATGAGGATTTTTGGGTTTATTGAAGAGTCCCTGCTTATCCTTTATTTAGGCATCCCTCTGATTTCTTCCAAACTCGGGTTCTATGCTTGTCGGCCTCTTTTGGAGCGTATGGAAGGCCGGATTAATAGTTGAGAGCACCGTAAGATTTTTTTCACTGGTCGGTTGCAGCTAATTAAGTCTGTGTTGTCCAGTTTGCAGGTTTTTTGGTCCTCTTATCTCTTCCTCCCGAAGAAAAGTTTTCGTGACTTGGAAATTAAGTGCCGAAGATTTTTGTGGTCTGGTAATGTTTGTGGGAAGTACTATGCTAAAGTTGCGTGGAACCAAATTTGCAAGCCGAAGATTGAAAGTGGTTTGGGGCTGCGGCGCCTTCACTTGTGGAATGTGGCTCTTATGGCTCGACATATACGGTCTTTGTTTGATGATAATAGGACCAGTCTTTGGTGTAAGTGGGTCAAGACCTATTTTATTCATGGAAAGTGTTTTTGTTGTCTTACCCCTCCTACTCAGTGTTCTTGGAATTGAAGGAAGTTGCTTGAGGTAAGATCTATTGTTAGACCTTTCATTAAGGCGGTGATTGGGAATATGGTCGATGTGTTTTTGTGGTGTGATTATTGGCTAGATGTGGGTCCGTTAGGAGTTTTGGTGGGTAATGAGATGGTTGGTGATTCTGGGTTGGCTGCTCATTCTAGGGTTAGTTCTGTGATCATTGGCTCGAGCTAGTGTTGGCCTTCTCCTCTTTATCCAGTGATTAGTTTGATTAGTGCTGTTGCTAGGAGGTTGTGCCCTAATGCTTCTGTTCCTGATTCTTATCGTTGGGTGGCTAATCCTTCTGGTAAATTTTCCTCTTCGTCATTGTGGAATAGTTTGTCTCCTTCGGTTCCTCGTGTCTCTTGGCATCGTTTGGTGTGGTTCTCTGTTCATATTTCAAGGGGAGGGGTGAGGGGTCGTTAAGTCTTTCAGATCTATTTTCTGCAAACTTGCACTTGCGGCTTCTGTTTATGGAATCTGGATGGAACGTAGCCATCGTGTGTTTGGACACCCCCCTCCTCCCCTAAGGTCTCCAGATGTTGTCTTTCTTTCTATTTGTAATATGGTTAGGTCCGGTTAAGTACTTTGAGTATTAGGACTTCAAGCATAACTGTGTTGGAAACTCTAAGATGGAACATTAGCTTTTAGGTAGGGTTGTTGCGGAGGTCCTTTGTGACCTTCTATCGGTTTTTGTTGGGTTTGTTCCAGCTTTGTGTTCGTTGTTAAGTTGTCTTTTTGTAACGGCCCATCCCGGAATTCGGGATTAGATTAGTAACTAAAAATGATTAGCAGGGTTAATCGGTGATTAGTTGGGCGAAATCGGACGAACGGTGCAAAATGACCGTTTTGCCCATAGTCGTGGGTAAAACGTTGACTTTTAAATCGGGCAGTCAAATGGACTTTGACCGATGACCGTGACGTAGTTTGGGACGTCACGAGTTCATAGACAAGTGGCACGTTCGATTCCGACATTCGTGGTGAAATTTATGACGTTCGGAAGTTCAAGGGCATTTTCGTAATTTGGACGAAAATAGGGGAGAAGTTGACTTTTTGAAATACAATTGATTTTCACACGACCCAAGGACCGTTAGGTTCGTCTCGATGCCCTGAGTACAACGACAGGCGACACGCATCAAACGGACATCGGATGACCAAGTTACGGGTCACAGAGATGAAGGGCATTATGGTAATTTGCCAACTGAGGGCATTTTGGTCATTTGAATGGAAGAGTACTGTTCATTCACCGTGGGAAACAGGTTTCACGGCCATGCCGTGAGTTCTTGAGCGTGCAATTGTTTATGGGAGTTAGTGGATGGCCAGAATGAGTAGTTTATTTGGATTGAGGATAATGGAGACAGGGCTGTGTGGTGTGGACTGCATCAGTGCACGGGGAAGGTTTAAAAATTGGCTGGGGTTCTGTTTGCAGGAAACAACTTCAGTGGGGAAGCAGAATGATTCCCACGGGTTGCCGTCCATTCTAAACCATTAACTGAGTTTTGGTGAGTGTTGTGGTTCACTTGGTAACCAAAGAGAGAGCTGAGAGTGAGAGGAACTGACAGGGAGGAGAAAAACCAGAATGAAGGGAAAATTCGAAGGTTGGGTTTTGAGGTGAGTTGAGCTAAACAGTGAGTGGGGTTAGTCTTCTGGGTTCACTACGAGCACAACCGTGCAAAAATCGAAGGAGGAGGAGGACTGATTGGCCGGGAACCTAAGTCCCAGTTTCAAACGATTTTCAGTGCTTGGGACGATCACTTCCATGTTAGTATTTGGTCAATTGATTGTATGTTTTGGTTCGTTTAGGTCCCCTTAAGCTACGGTGAAGTTAATTTCAGTTTGGTTTAGAAACCATGGAGTTTGGGTGATCAACCCGTTTGGTTCATCAAGGGTCGACGGTCGGATTTAGGGACAGTCGAGATTAATCAGGGTCATAGAACTTTAATTAGATGATTAATGGACATGTTAGGATCAAAAAGGAAGGGAATTGGAGGGGGAATTGAAGGCTAATTGGCCGGGTCGAGTCGCGAGTGAAGGATCTGGATTGCAAGCCAGTCGGGTGAAGATGGTGACACTGTAGTGTGTCACTGTAGCAGGCGTGTGGCCTACACGCGCAACCACTTTGGGCGGCTCGTGACGACGCGTGAAGCCTTCTCTCCGATCACAGTCAACAGGAGATCTACTCCTTTTAGTGTTTTGAACATTTTTGATTTAAAGTTCGAGTTGATCGGGTGTCGTTCGGGATAGTTTCGAGGGTTCGGAAGATTAGGTCCTTAAGTTAAATTATGTTGAAAAATCCCGAAAAATTATGGAAAATTAGTATGTTGTTAATTGAGACTTAGTGGCCTTGAAAAGTGATTTTGGACAGGATTCAAGATTTCTAGAAAATGGCGGAAATTACAGAAACGCGTGCGGCGCGAAACCGAGCACTAAGGACGGTGTGTGAGTGGACGTTGCTTTCAAAATTTAATGCATGCATAAATATTTCTATGATCATGATTATGACTGGTGATAATTTTGATTTTCGTATTTAAACGTATTTTTGATATGCATACGAACTTGCACGTATTTCGAGACTATGGTTTCTCTTATGCTTGATGATGGTTTAATGAATGATTTTATGTGATTTGTGCGTGTTAGGTTTTTAAGATGTTGGATTTTGATTGTGAGTATGGTTTACGGTTTTGACACGTATTTCGAGAATGTCACGGTTTTGCACGTTTTACGAGATTTCGAGTATGTTGTTTTGATCGTGACTTTGGTGATTTGATTGTGGTTTTGATGTCTTGTCCTTGAGATTTGAAATATGAGGTGTTTTCAAGGATTTAAAACGGATTTTGAAAAAGGTGATTTTGGGCTTGATGCTCGGGGCATAAAAGTAATTTTGAATAACGACACTTCGATTTTCGGATGTTTGAAAACAGATTCTTGGTTTGGGTTCGGGATGATGTTCCGGATGCCGGCTTACAGAATCATTGTTGCTAATTCGAATTCGAGAATGCGTAATGGTTGATAAAAGTGATTTGATCTGATTATACATGCCCTGTGTTTGATGATGAATGATTTTGTTTTGTGAAGTCAGATTTTGGGATTTGAAAGTGGAAATTCGGACATGAGTCCTATTATGACAAAATGTGTTTTCGGATTTGGATTTGGAATTTGGATCACGATGGATCCCGAGTTGTTGTGATTGACAAATGTTTTGGGTTTAAAGACCCGTTGAAAACTGTTTTGGGTTTAAAGACCCGGTGCTGTTGCTGGAGCACGTTTTGAGTTTAAAGAGTCGGTTAATTGATGAAAGGGGCGGGCCCAAAATTGGGTTTAAAGACCCGGATTGAGTTTAAAGACTCGTGTGTTCAAAGACTCGGTTATTGTGATACCCCTGAGGCCTATTGATTATGTTTTGAGTTTAAAGACTCGTTGATATCCCGGGAATGCCTGATTATGCGCATGGTTTTGAGTTTAAAGACTCAGGCGCACTTGATATCCAGAAAAATGATTGACTTGTGATTTATTGTTAATTTCTGATGTTTCGATTGAGTTGGGCAGTGGCCCGGTTTATATGGTTGATGGATTTGGATTATGTTGTATACTTGGATTTTGATTCATGGTTTTGGGCTGAGGCCATGTGTTTATGATTGCGGGCTAAGACCCGAAGGCTAAGAAAAGGAAAGTGAATTGATTTTATGCACTGTTTCCTTACGTTGAAAATGTAACGGATTGCGAAATGATTTTTGAATGCATGCATTGGTTTTACGTGGAGAGTAAAAACGTCTTTCTGTAACTGTATTGTAAACTGATTTATTTTTGTTCACTCACACCTTTTGGTTTTATTGACCCTCCAGGTTGTGGCGCGTTGATCGAGGCTAATCATGAGGCGGAGGAATGAGTAAGCACGTGTGGCTATCCCTGGTTTGGCACGTACTGAGGGTAACTTGGGGATTTCAGTCGTCTTGACAAACGGGAGCAGGACCAGGCACGGTTAACAATGCCCTTTCGGGGGTGGTCCTGTCAATTTGGTATCAGAGCACTAGGTTGCTGATTCTGTTGCCACATCATGCCTCCTAAGCGTAAGCCTCGTGCGCGACCTGGTAGTGTGACGAGGGTGTTTGGGACCTCGTGTTAGATCTCGGGTGAGATTGACCTTGGTTTGAGGGTCAGATGTCGGGTAATGTACGTTGTGAACTGCGATTTGTTAGACATATAATTGCGTGGGTCGCAGGGACGAACGAGACAGATGGCTGGAAAGCCGCATGATTGGGTCATTGGTACTATCTCTTATGCCCTATTGGTCGTATAGAATGTGTTTGAGCATTGGAAATTGCTCGGGGACAGGGTATGTCAGTGATGACGTGATTGGTTTGGTATGAGATTGGACTCAAGAGGAGTCGAGATGTGGATGTGGTACTCATGATGAGTCAGGATTTTGGGTTAGGAACGTGAGATGAGTCATGGTAAGGTATCAAGGCTCGAGATGAGCTAGAAAGGCTGAGTGAGGAACGTTTGGCACTTAGGATGCCAGGGACCTGAATATAGACAGGTATTGAGGAGTTAGGGAATTATGGCTTGGTTTTGTGGGACGGTAGTCTTGTAGAGATAACTGATTTTCAGGGGTACTTGGTGTAGTGGTAGTAGTTGAGGATCAGGGGGCGTTCAGGGAACGTTTATTTATCCTGATGTGAATTGTCATAATGGTGGTACCCCTAGTTGCGAAGCACGAGTAGTGATGCGGGATCGTCGCTCGGTGTAACGACCCGTCCTGGAAACTAGGCTTAAGGGAGTGTTTAAGAAAGGATTAGTGAGCCTAAGTGGAGGTTAGTTGGGTACTTTTGGACTTTGGTGGAGAATGACGATTTTGCCCCTAGGTTGGGCAAATAGTTGACTTTTAGTTCGGGCGGTCACTTGGGTATTGACCGATGACCGTGACGTAGTTTGGGACGTCACGAATCCGAAGACGGGTGACACGCCCGATTCCGACATCTGAGGAGGAAGTTATGATATTCGGAAGGTTGAGGGCATTACCGTAATTTGGTTAAACTAGGGGGAAAGAGTTGACTTTTTGTACGATCGGGTTTTGACACGTTGACCTAGGACAGTTAGGTAGATCTCGTCGTCCTGAATTCAACGACAGGCGGAACGTGTTCATCGGAGTTAGGACGTGCGAGATAATGGTTTAGAAAGGTAGTGGCATAATCATAATTTTGACTCAAAGGAGGGGTATTTTGCACATTGGGAATTGTGCAACTGGATTGGGACAAGTGGACAGCTGAGATTGGGACATTTTTTAGAGGGTTGAGAGGATTGTGACACGTGGAAGGGACCTAGAGGTTTCTAGGTTGTTACAATGGACACGGGTATATGTTGCACGATTTTAAACCGTGCAATTTGGCTTTGAAGAACAGAAAACAGAGAGGTGAGGCAATGAGGATTTTGATCGATTCAGTGAGTGTGTGAGAGTTTTGAGAGTTGTGAGAGTGACAGAGAGAAGAAGAGAAGCTGATGACTGGGACTGGGAGTGAAATCGTGCAAGAAACACGGTGGGTGTGAGGTTCGATTTTCAGGGAAAACATAGAGGGCCGTGGGAAGTTGGTGGTGGTTGATAGGTCGTTAAATCAACATTATTTTATATTATTTTATACCCTTATACTTACTTTTAATATTAAAATAATAAATAATTAGATAAAATAATTTACTTTGTGATTTTTCTGTTTAATTAAATAAAGTTTGTAATTTGGAGCGTTTTGGCGAAAGAATCGTCCCGATTGGAATTATAACGAAGAAATTATGGACGAAATTCGTTTGAATTATATTATTAATTATCATTAATTTTGTAAGCCCGATTTCTTATTTAATTTGCGGCCCAAATAAATGGTGCAGCCCATTTCTCTTCTTTTCCGGCCCAGGCCTCGCGAGAAACCCAGCCTTGACCCGCAGCTCGTCCAGCAAGAGGTCCAGCCCAAGCGCCAACCCACCTACCGAGGCCCGCGTCGTTCAGCATTCCGCGAGCCCAGCACTTCCACCAGGCCACTGCACGCCTGGCCCGTCACCAAGTCCGCAACTTCAGCCCGCCATCTCCAGCTCGGCGCGTCTCTCTCTGCCCCAGCTCCAGCAGCCCGCGAGCCCAGCACTTGCACCAGCCCATCACGCCAACTCGCTGGCCCGCATCTGCTCCAGACCAGTCCTCACGCCGTGCCTAGTCCAATCTCCCACCAACCAACTGCACAGCCACCCACTCTTCACCAACTCACGCCAGGCCCGTACACTGCAAAAGCCCATTGCATCAGCCATCTCTTTCTGTTGCTGCTTTGAATTTCCAGCAGCCTAGCCCTACAAACTACTCCCACTATCTCCTATTTCTCTAAATTTTCAGCCACAAAACAATTCAAAATCAAACCTAATTTTCATCATTAAACATCATTGTTCATAATTAGTCATCATTTCATTTTCTTTTATTTTATTGTAATTTTTAATTAATTTATTTGTTTTTGAGTAGCTTTTTCCTCCTATAAATAGGAGTGCATTTCTCTTGTTTTAGGGGGGACTTTGTATGGAGAAAGAACTCCAAAAACACAACATTGTATCCTTCCTTTAGAAATTCAAGCCTAGTATTTCCGTTGCAATTCTTGAGTTTAAGTTCGCATTCTCGTGTTTATTCATCCATCTTCATAAGGTTTCTTCTGCTGTCAGAAAATCTTATGAATAACATGTCATTTTTATTCCATCCATTTTCGGAATCACAAGCTTTCTTGGATTCCGAAGGTGTAACTTGTTCTTTCCTTTGCTTAAACTCTCATTGTTGTTTCGGTTTTATTTTCTTTAGTTCAATATTTTTGTGAGTATTTTCTTTCTAACTTTTGTAGACAAGGATATTATTATAATGTGTTCTACTTTTCAAACTTCATTTACTTCATACATTTGAGTGCTTAAGCTTCAATTTTATACTAAGTGTTTATGACCGCGTTTCAGTGCACTTAGTATAAAATTGAAGAGATTTAAATGTTTTAATCAATTTATAAGTGTTTATGACCGCGTTTCGGTGCATTTATAATGTTTACAAAATGTATGCATGAGTGGGATGGTGAAAGTAGAATTTTGTGATGTATTCAAACTTTGCAAATGTTAGAGTGTTGGTAGATTTTGTGTTTAAAGAAAGTCCACTTGTATATATGTTAAAATAGGAATAGAATTAGTTCATTTATGTCTTTACTTATTTTGCATAATCAAAATCCTTAAAACCCCCATGTTTATTCTTTTATTCGTTTAATTCATTTATTCGTTATTTCATTAATTTATTGATTCTCTTATTTATTAATTCGTTTATTCCTTTATTCGTTAATTCTTTAATTCTTTATTACTTGATTATTCAATTAATTAATTATGTGATTATCTAATTCTTCAATTCATTAATTATTCATTATTCTTTTTAACTAACATATTATTAATATTCCCTAATTTCCCCGGTTAAGAACGATCCCTACTTACCAATACTATAACTACACAAAAGGGTTTAAATTTGCATAATACTCAAATTACATGTTTAATTTAATGCGTAGTTTGGGCGTTATCAATTTTTGGCGCCGTTGCCGGGGAAATTAAAAATCATTCTTAATGTGTTAGTATGTATAAAATTGTTTATGTTTGAAATGTTCATATTTGTGAATTAAGTATACATACTCTTAAGTTTTATTTATTTATTTAATTATGTTGCCATAATACTTGTTCATATTTTATTTGTTTACTTTCATAGTATTACATGTATATTACTTGTTTACAATTACTCTATTTTATGATTATTTATTTGTTTACTTAATATTTATATTAAACAAAAAAATAAAAAATAATATTAAACTAAAAAAAAAAAAACAAAGAAACTTACGGATAAGTATAAATCAATTGTAGTAAATAAATGAACAATTTAATTTGTGCATACTTAATTTTAGATTGTGTTTTAACTATTCATTTTACTTTTATTATGTTTATTAAATGTTCCTACTTGTTTATAATTTTACCTTTACTAAATTTTCATACCTTTTATTTTTGTGTTAGCATAAATAAGTTGTAATTATGTTACTTGTTATTTGTCATACTTGTTCATAATTTGGTTATACTTTTACACACTTAAGTTATTGTATTCATATTTGAGTATCCATTTTTGTTCACAACTTTCATGTCTTATGCTTGCCTTATTATATTAATTAACAATGTTCATAATATGCTTGTTCATAAATTGTATTTAATGCTTTTATTGTGTTATTTCATTAATTGTATTTTGTACTTGTTTATTTTATTATTTTTTAGAGCTATATATATGTGATTTTCCTAAATGTCAATATTGTTTCCTATTAAATGTTTTAGAGTTGCATGAATCGCAAGGCCCTTTTTTCTTCAAAATTCTACTTTCGGGAACAGGTAGCGCCCCTTGTGTTTATTTTCTCCTTAACCCTTCGTGATGTGTGGATTTCATCACCACACACCATAGACTCGAATCTATGGGCATGAGGTGGGGCGGAGTTTGTAAACACTCGGGTTTGGTAATTCACCAAATCTTCCATCGGTTGGTTATGGTGTCTAGAAGGGTTATGACTGGTGACAAGTTTTGGATTAAGAAAGAGAACACCAATGGAGTATATGCCAATGCAAGCCTCGGGGTGTTCTCGAAATTATCCTTGCTTCTCGCGTTACATCTATCTCAACTGGCCATGATTAACGTTGAATGGTGGAAGGGTGGTTATCAGTACGCGCAGGCCGTACGCCCAGGAAAGTATTATGAGAAGCGAAAGGGGAAAGTTATTCATGACACTCTAAGGCTCTACTTATTGCATAAATAGTTGCATACCCTCCCCGAGATTTCATGATGCTCGGAATTCATCACCGGGCCCCCTAGACTAAGTGAATCTAGGGAAGTGAGATCGAAGGTGTAGGCCATTCTTTCATGAACTGTCACGTAACTCTTAGGTCTTGTGCAGGTTCTAATAAATGCATTCACACCATGCTTCATGTAGATACTTTTGTGTTGCATTAGTTTAGATGCATTTGGAACTTGTGCATTTTCTTGCTATTACTGTGACTTTTTGTTAATTATAGCCTCTATTTATGTCACACTGTATGAAATCTATCCTCTCATACCCTTACTATCTCTTTTTGTGTATATGTCAATTCCAGCTTAAGTTAATACTTGTTCAAAACTCACATTTTCTTGCTAATTGTGACTTTCTTAACGTATATTCCGAACATTAACCCTAATTCTTGTCGCAATTATTCTGTTTAAATTAACTTTCACTAGCTAAGTACTTGTGTATATTTACCTTCTAACTTAGTGTTCACTTTTAATTTAGGTACGTACTTATGAATGCACGCTCATCAGTCTAAGCTTGATCGGTTGAGAAAGCAACTTGACATCTCACCAAGCAACGCAACATTCAGAGACGCACTTAAGAAAACCAGCTCATCCGGACCACCATCCCCAATACTCGGTGAATCAATAAGTGAGAAGAGTAATTCAGACGAGGAACAGATTTTTGAAACACCAATAGTCATGGCAAGAAATCTGAGTATCCGAGAGCAGACATGTGCTAACACAAGTGGCACTGCGAATTTCTGCATCCAGTATCCCGAGCCTAGAACCAACAAGAAAGATATTGAGCTCAAAAGTGGAGTCCTTCATCAGTTACCCAAGTTCCATGGAATCAGAAATGAAGATCCACACAAACACTTGACGGAGTTCCAATTCATTATCAGTAGCACGTGTCCCGATGATGCGGATTTGGAAATCATGAAGCTGAAGGCTTTCCCATTGTCCTTGGAAGATAGAGCACGGGTGTGGCTTTTGAGTCTCCCTCCCAATCATATCGACTCTTGGGAGAAGCTGGTTCAGGAATTTCTTACCAAATACTTTCCTGCCTCAAAGATTACGGTGTTAAGAAAGGAGATCACTGGAATCAAACAAAAAGATCATGATGAGAATTTCAGCCAGTATTATGAAAGGTTTAAGGAACTCTGTGCTTCATGCCCGACTCACGGAATCACTGAAGGATATCTCTTAACCTACTTCTACGAAGGACTCAAAGGTTGGGATAGAGGACTACTTGATGCTGCAGCTAACGGAAGTTTCTTAGCTCGTAGTTTAGTAGACGGTCGTGCATTACTTGAAAGCCGTGCACTCAATGATGCACAATATGAAGGTGCCGAGCCTATTCCAAGAAAGGTACATGAGGTAAGTTCCCAAGTTATTAATGATTCTAAATTAGATAAAATCACCTCTATGCTTTCGAATGTGTTGGAACTAAAGAAGCAGGTAGCCCCGGTATGTTCCATATGCTCCCAAGGCCATCTTGAGGACCAATGCCCCTACACTGCAAGGGAGGAAGACCCCGGGACTGAAATGGCACATGCCATTGGTGGATTTCAAGGAGGGCCAAGGACCCAAGGCTATAGTTGGAGAGATCCGAACAATGTCCTAAACCCTCAACACATGATGACAGGCCCAATCCGTGCCCCGAATCCTCAACATTTCCAAAAGCCCACATGGCAACCAAGGCCCCCGGTTCCATTTTCTAACTTTTCTCATAATCTTGCTAATAATCATATCTCTTCATCTTCTAATCCTGATTATGATAAAATGTTGGCTGCTCTTTCACAAGGGCAGCAAACACTAATGGCTTCGACTCAAGCTCTTGTCACAGGTCAGCAAAATCAGCAAAAAGACATCGCTGATCTCAAGGACCAAATGGGCAAGGTCGTGGACTTCATGGGTAAAATCCAAGCTAGTGGGGTTCTTCCACCTCAACCTACACCCAACCCGAATGCAAGACCTGAAGCCAATGCGATTATCACTCGAAGTGGTAAAGTGCTCGGTGAAATAGAGCCAGATCCAGCCGTTTCTGAGGCTGAAAAGCACAAGGTGGCAACTAAGACCACCACGGCACAACCACCAGTTCAACCTACCCACACACAAGGTAACAACCCAATCCCTTCAAGTTCTGTTGTTACTAATTCCTCGTCTGTGCGTGCACCATTTCCAAGTAGGCTTGCCAAATCTAAGAAGGATGAATCCGATGAGGAGATCTTGGAAATCTTCAAAAAGGTGCAAATCAACATGCCCTTAATCGAGTGCATCAAACAAGTGCCGAAATACGCAAAATTTTTGAAAGAGTTATGCACTCCAAGGCGCCAAACGAGGGAGAAGGAGGTTGTGATGGTGAGTGAAACAGTTTCTGCTGTAACCCAACGTCGGCTACCCCCAAAGTTGAAGGATCCAGGGAGTTTTTCTGTTCCCTGCGTGATTGGTAACAAGTCTTTTGATAAAGTCATGCTAGACTTAGGTGCATCCATTAATGTTATGCCATATTCGTTATATGTTGCCATAGGTTTAGGAAAATTACAACATGATGATGTTATCATTCAATTAGCCGATCGTTCTAATGTGTATCCCAAGGGATACGTCGAAGATGTTCTTGTGCAGGTTAACCAGCTCATTTTCCCCGCGGATTTTTATGTCCTAGACATGGAGGATTCCCCTACAAATCAAGCTCCACTAATGTTGTTGGGAAGACCATTCATGAGAACTGCTAAGACGAAGATTGATGTATTCAATGGTACATTAACAATGGAAGTTGATGGAGAGGAAATTGGCTTCAACATTTTCGATGCCATGAGGTACCCTAGTTCCACAACTCAAACTACGTTTTCTATTGATGTGTGCACTTCTTTTGCAGAAAAAAATCTTGAATCAATTCGAGAAGACACGCTCAATATGATAATCCAGGAAGGAGTTGGCCTCACTCAATCAGGGGACGCCTTGGTTGAAGATGCGGATTATGAACTAGGGCCTCGAATTTTGGATGAAGTCATGACCCTAAATGAGGCCCCCAGAATGATAAATCCTCAGGTACCCTTGTCCCTTCCAGTTAGTACTAATGCCACTCCTCCTTCAGTAGTGCAGGCCCCCGTTCTCGAGCTCAAGGTTCTGCCGAACCACCTGAAGTATGCCTATCTTGGCCCGAACGAGACTCTGCCTGTCATAGTATCCTCGGCACTAACCGAATCACAGGAAGATAGATTGGTACGGGTCTTGACAAAGTACAAGACAGCCATTGGATGGACTCTGTCCAACATCAAGGGAATCAGCCCTACAACCTGTGTACATCGAATCTTGCTTGAAGATGATGCAAAACCCTCTCGCGAAGCTCAACGTCTCCTTCATCCCCCGATGATGGAGGTCGTGAAACAAGAGGTCATCAAACTCTTGGACTGTGGTGTCATCTACCCAATTTCAGACAGCAAATGGGTCTCACCAGTCCAAGTAGTCCCAAAGAAAAGTGGAGTCACAGTTGTGGCGAACAGCGAAGGCGAGCTGGTGCCCCAGAGAACCGTGACCGGATACAGAGTTTGTATCGATTATCGGCGCCTCAACAAAGCAACTAGGAAGGATCACTTTCCTTTGCCCTTCATTGATCAAATGCTTGAAAGGTTAGCAGGTCACTCCTATTACTGTTTTCTTGATGGTTATTCTGGATATAATCAAATCTGTATAGCTCAAAATGACCAAGAAAAAACGACTTTCACTTGTCCTTTTGGAACTTTTGCCTACCGAAGAATGCCTTTCGGTTTATGTAATGCTCCAGGTACTTTCCAAAGATGCATGCTTTCTATTTTCTCTGAATATGTCGAAAAAATAATTGAAGTATTTATGGACGATTTCAGTGTCTTTGGGGATAGTTTTGATGCATGCTTAGAACACTTAGAACTTATCTTACAAAGGTGTGTTGGAACTAATCTAGTACTTAACTGGGAAAAATGTCATTTCATGGTTAGACAAGGGATAGTCTTAGGCCATATTGTCTCTGAAAGAGGAATTGAAGTTGATAAATCTAAAGTTGATATTGTGCGACACTTACCCTCTCCCACTTCGGTGAGAGAGATCCGTTCATTTCTTGGTCACGCAGGTTTCTACAGAAGATTTATCAAGGACTTCTCCCACATTGCAAGGCCCTTGTGCCGATTGCTTCAGAAGCAGACACCCTTCGTCTTCGATGTTGACTGTCAGGAAGCTTTTGAGAAGCTTAAAACTCTTCTAACCACTGCACCCATTCTTTGTGCCCCGGATTGGTCCTTACCCTTTGAACTAATGTGTGATGCCTCTGACTATGCAGTTGGTGCTGTACTAGGACAAAGGCGGGACAAGAAGCCCTACGTCGTTTATTATGCATCCAGAACTCTGAATGATGCTCAAATGAACTACACCACTACCGAGAAGGAGTTGCTTGCTGTAGTGTTTGCTTTAGATAAATTTCGCTCTTATTTACTTCGAACTAAAGTCATTATTTACACTGATCATGCAGCACTGAAGTATCTCCTCGCCAAGAAGGAGGCGAAACCAAGGCTCATCCGATGGATTCTTCTTCTCCAAGAGTTTGACATCGAGATTAAAGACAAGAAAGGTGTAGAAAATGTGGTGGCAGATCATTTGAGTCGCATAGCAAATGAACGAGAGCCCGTGGAGATTCAGGAGATGTTTCCGGATGAACAACTCTTCGGAATTCAGGTAAGTACTCCTTGGTATGCTGATATCGTAAATTACTTAGTCACCAAGCAGTTACCTTCCACTCTCACCCGTGCACAAAAAGATAAACTTAAGAAGCATGCTAGGTACTATGTTTGGGATGAACCTTATTTATGGAAACACTGTGCAGATTTATTGATTAGGAGATGTGTCCCTGATATTGAACATAGGTCAGTCCTAGAGTTTTGCCATAACCATGCTTGTGGGGGCCATTTTGGATCTAGAAAAACTGCTCTCAAAATTTTAGAATCTGGATTATATTGGCCCACACTTTTTAAAGATGCACATTCATTCTGTTTAGCATGCGATAAATGTCAGAGATCAGGAAACTTAGGACAAAGGGATGAAATGCCACAACATTATGTTTTAATTGTTGAAATATTTGATGTTTGGGGTATTGATTTTATGGGTCCATTTCCTCAATCTAATGGTTATCTCTATATCTTACTTGCTGTTGATTATGTCTCGAAATGGGTGGAAGCTAAAGCCACCAGGACTAATGACTCTAAAACTATTGCAGATTTCCTCAGAACTAACATTCTTTCCAGGTTTGGGATCCCTCGGGTCCTGATCAGTGATGGTGGAAGTCACTTCTGCAACAAGACCATTGAAGCCTTAATGAAACGATATGGTGTCACTCACAGAGTCTCTACACCGTATCATCCTCAAACGAGTGGAATGGCCGAGGTCAGCAATAGGGAAATCAAGAAGATCTTAGAGAGAACCGTGGGCCCTAGTCGCAAGGATTGGAGCCAGCGATTGGATGATGCACTTTGGGCCTACAGGACGGCCTACAAAACTCCTATAGGGATGTCACCCTATAGGTTGGTCTATGGAAAAGCATGCCACCTTCCGGTGGAACTGGAGCACAAAGAATGGTGGGCTGTCAAAACGTTCAACATCAAGCTAGATGATGCCGGTTTGCATCGAAAACTCCAGCTGAGTGAGCATGAGGAAATCAGAAATGATGCATTCGAAAACACGCTGATCTACAAGGAGAAGACTAAGGCATTTCACGACAAGCAGATCAAGAGTAAAACGTTTGAGATCGGACAGAAAGTTTTGCTATTCAATTCCCGACTCAGACTCTTTCCTGGTAAGTTATGTTCTAGATGGGTAGGTCCATTTGTTGTTACTAATATGTTTGCCCATGGAGCCATACAGATCAAAAGCATCGAAACCGGGAAGGAGTTCAAAGTCAATGGCCACAGATTAAAGCCGTACATAGAGGCATTTGGCGAGCACGATGTGGAAACAGCGAAGGTGCTACGGCCTCGCATCATATGAGTTGATTTCAGCACTCCGTCAAAGCACTTGTTGGGAGGCAACCCAACATATTCCCGAGTCGTGAAGGAGCCATCACCGCAGATTTGCTCTCTTTAATCCCTTCACTCTCTTTTATGTTTTTGTCTTTCGTATCTTTAGTTTATTTTCGTAAAATTCTCCTCCTTACTTAGAGTCTATGTTCATTTCTACTTTCTTACATTGAGGACAATGTAGAATTTAAGTGTGGGGGAGTGGTTTACAATTTTAAGTGCGCAATAAAATTGTTTTTAATTAAAAAAAACAAAAACAAAAACAAAAAGTTATTTCGACTTTCTTGAGTCTTTTCGTTTTTATCGAGTCTTAAGTCGCCCCTTAACCTGTCAATGATAATAATGAAGGGAATAAGTATATTATGGCTATAAAGATGATCACTATAACTTGAATTCATTTGTTAATACTTTGTGATTAAATGTTATAACTTTTAAGATAGTGCATGTAAATTGGTACATAAACTAGCATGCTAAGACAAGTATGAATCATTTAGACCTTATGTGAGCTTTAGAACTATATATACATCTTTGATGAGTGATTCATAAGTTCTTTGTTTAAATTGATAAACATATGCCTCACAATTACTTGCAATAGATCTTAATGAACTCTAGAGTACTAGAACTTATTCGATTTGATTTTCAAAGCTTTTAAGTCATTAAACTCTCTGATTTTGGATATGATTAAGGCATTAGGGTTAACACCATAAGTTCAAACATCCATGCTCCCTATTTTGTGCGCACAAGTTGCGACCCCCCTTAGTTTTAACCCAGTTGAGCCCACATTAAACCTTTCCTTCACCACCATGATTATCTAAACACTTAAGGTTAGTATAGACATCTTTCACCCTTGTTCCAAAGACTTAATTGAAGACATGAAATTGGTGTGAAGAAAAATTGATGATGTTTGGAAGACTTTTATGTGTATGGATGTACTTACTCAAACTTTGTATATTATGTTAATAAAAATTGATCATATTCCTTAACATTTGTATATTCCACCATTTTATGAGTCTCTATCAAGGTAATAAAGATTGATCATATTAAGTTAAGTCCTTTACATTTGATGAAATTTGGCCTATGTTCGAAGGAATGAATTCATACTAAGATCGGGAAGTTATGGTTTGGGAATCGTTTAAGTCTTGGAACGAATTTGAGCACCACTTGTCCTATATATTCCTTGCCTCTAAACTTAGCCCCATTACAACCTTCATAAAGACCTTATGATCCTTAAGATGGTAAATTTTGATTAGTGAAGTCAATCACTTGAGTAAGCTTATGGTTTTGGTTCATTTGTGCAAGTATGTTGTGCTTTTATTGAGGTGTTTGTTTGAGATTTTGCAAAAGTACTTTACTTCTATTATGTGAACATTTTCTCACATATTTTGAGTGCAAACACAAACCCTTACAAGATTTGAGTGAATTGATGAGTGCATATCCTTGTGAGTTGATTCATACTTGTTTTATTCATGTTGATATTCATTTCACCATATTTACTCATTATCTTACTTGTTTAAGCATTTTGTTACCATGTTTTAACCCTTAAAATTCTGTATGCTTAAACGCCTTAAGTGAAAATCTTTTATGCCATAATATCGATGGAATTTTGAGACAAATGGTTAAGGGTTTACTCGTTTTGATTTCATAGTTTAAATTCAGTATTTGCTAGGGACTAGCAAAGTTTAAGTGTGGGGGTATTTGATAGGTCGTTAAATCAACATTATTTTATATTATTTTATACCCTTATACTTGACTTTTAATATTAAAATAATAAATAATTAGATAAAATAATTTACTTTGTGATTTTTCTGTTTAATTAAATAAAGTTTGTAATTTGGAGCATTTTGGCGAAAGAATCGTCCCGATTGGAATTATAACGAAGAAATTATGGACGAAATTCGTTTGAATTATATTATTAATTATCATTAATTTTGTAAGCCCAATTTCTTATTTAATTTGCGGCCCAAATAAATGGTGCAGCCCATTTCTCTTCTTTTCCGGCCCAGGCCTCGGGAGAAACCCAGCCTTGACCCGCAGCTCGTCCAGCAAGAGGTCCAGCCCAAGCGCCAACCCACCTACCGAGGCCCGCGTCGTTCAGCATTCCGCGAGCCCAGCACTTCCACCAGGCCACTGCACGCCTGGCCCGTCACCAAGTCCGCAACTTCAGCCCGCCATCTCCAGCTCGGCGCGTCTCTCTCTGCCCCAGCTCCAGCAGCCCGCGAGCCCAGCACTTGCACCAGCCCATCACGCCAACTCGCTGGCCCGCATCTGCTCCAGACCAGTCCTCACGCCGTGCCTAGTCCAATCTCCCACCAACCAACTGCACAGCCACCCACTCTTCACCAACTCACGCCAGGCCCGTACACTGCAAAAGCCCATTGCATCAGCCATCTCTTTCTGTTGCTGCTTTGAATTTCCAGCAGCCTAGCCCTACAAACTACTCCCACTATCTCCTATTTCTCTAAATTTTCAGCCACAAAACAATTCAAAATCAAACCTAATTTTCATCATTAAACATCATTGTTCATAATTAGTCATCATTTCATTTTCTTTTATTTTATTGTAATTTTTAATTAATTTATTTGTTTTGAGTAGCTTTTTCCTCCTATAAATAGGAGTGCATTTCTCTTGTTTTAGGGGGGACTTTGTATGGAGAAAGAACTCCAAAAACACAACATTGTATCCTTCCTTTAGAAATTCAAGCCTAGTATTTCCGTTGCAATTCTTGAGTTTAAGTTCGCATTCTCGTGTTTATTCATCCATCTTCATAAGGTTTCTTCTGCTGTCAGAAAATCTTATGAATAACATGTCATTTTTATTCCATCCATTTTCGGAATCACAAGCTTTCTTGGATTCCGAAGGTGTAACTTGTTCTTTCCTTTGCTTAAACTCTCATTGTTGTTTCGGTTTTATTTTCTTTAGTTCAATATTTTTGTGGATATTTTCTTTCTAACTTTTGTAGACAAGGATATTATTATAATGTGTTCTACTTTTCAAACTTCATTTACTTCATACATTTGAGTGCTTAAGCTTCAATTTTATACTAAGTGTTTATGACCGCGTTTCAGTGCACTTAGTATAAAATTGAAGAGATTTAAATGTTTTAATCAATTTATAAGTGTTTATGACCGCGTTTCGGTGCATTTATAATGTTTACAAAATGTATGCATGAGTGGGATGGTGAAAGTAGAATTTTGTGATGTATTCAAACTTTGCAAATGTTAGAGTGTTGGTAGATTTTGTGTTTAAAGAAAGTCCACTTGTATATATGTTAAAATAGGAATAGAATTAGTTCATTTATGTCTTTACTTATTTTGCATAATCAAAATCCTTAAAACCCCCATGTTTATTCTTTTATTCGTTTAATTCATTTATTCGTTATTTCATTAATTTATTGATTCTCTTATTTATTAATTCGTTTATTCCTTTATTCGTTAATTCTTTAATTCTTTATTACTTGATTATTCAATTAATTAATTATGTGATTATCTAATTCTTCAATTCATTAATTATTCATTATTCTTTTTAACTAACATATTATTAATATTCCCTAATTTCCCCGGTTAAGAACGATCCCTACTTACCAATACTATAACTACACAAAAGGGTTTAAAATTGCATAATACTCAAATTACATGTTTAATTTAATGCGTAGTTTGGGCGTTATCAGTGGTTGTGCCGTGTGTTGGTCTAACCCAGGCTAAGAGGGAGCTAGGACGACTGCAGGGGACTCAGTGGACACTGTGGTACACGGCGGTGCGAACGGCGGAGGACGATTCGACGGTAAGACTCAAATCCCCTGTTTTTCCCGATTTGCTTAATCCAAAAGTCGTGGCTTCTGGGTAAGAGTCGAGGGATTAGGGGTGGGCCCTGAAAATTGGTATTAGAGCGAGGTTTTGAGTGTTCTGTGTGAGGTTTGGTTCCCAGAGTCGTTGGTTCGTCGACTTGGGTGGTGTGATGCTACTGTGGATGTGATGTCTCGATGTAGAACAGCCCGTCAGCAACCTGGATACGATAATGAGAGTATGTTCGAGGTGGTTAGATAGCAGTGTTTGAGGGTGCTAGTCGCTCGATACGCGATGCGAGGTAAGACGTATGTCGGCTTAAGACCGGAACGGTTAGTGTGTTGGCACGGGTTGTGCTTGATGGATGGACCATATGGTCGGAGTTACGCTAGCAGAAGTAACCTGGAAGGTAGCCGATGAGCTACAGATGAGTAGATTGGTCGGCCTGAGGGGCCTGAGAGCAGCTCGTGGAGTTAGTGAGATACGGAGGCCGAGGAGGGCGATTGTGGGTGGCCGGTTGGGCCAGATGGCTTTGGATTGGTGACTTTTGGTTAGTTGGGTTGAGTGGCAATTGCGGGTTTGGGTAACCCGGATGACGAGGATGGTTTGAGGCGCCCTGTTGGATTACTGGATTGTAGTCCTTGAGGTTTAGGCCGACTTACGGCCGGATTGGAGATGGTGCTGCTAGGTGCAGCCGATGTAGTGGTTGTCTAGTGAGGATGTCGTTGGTTGATTAGGGTAGAGTAGCTAACGCTCGATGACCCTAGGCTTCGTGATGGATTGGGCTAGGCTGGTATGGATAGGTTTGACCATCGGTGGGATTAAGATCGCAGGGATGGTCGGGGACTGTTGTGAATTCCGTTGAAGGATGACGGAAGGAATTGGAAAGGAGTGACTATAACTGATCGATATGAGGTTATTGAAGAGAAGAGAACCCACAATCTAGGATTGCATGTAGGCCTTTGTTGGTTTATTCTGACAAGGTGGTCGAAGTTGTTGCGCAGTGAGTCGGTAGATAGGATTCCTTTTTGGACTAGTTTGTTTCTGGTTTAGGAATTGAGTTGGGTTCTGGAAGGTAAGGTGGTCATCCGTGAGGACGTACTCTATGAACTTTGTTTGGGTACTTTAAAATGGTTGTTTCTTTAGTTTGTAGAGTTTCCCTTACGTACACCATAAAGTTTAGTTGATCGTGTGGGGTTAGTAAGAGTGAGAGTATTGTGAAATACCCAAGGTGGAGATGATAGATCGGAAACCCAGGAGTAGTTGTTGTTCGAGTAGGAGACCTAGGTGTAGGGAACGAGTTGCGGAATTTCGGGGACGAAATTCTTTTAAGGAGGGTAGGTTGTAACGACCCGTCCCGGAAACTAGGCTTAAAGGAGTGTTTAAGAAAGGATTAGTGAGCCTAAGTGGAGGTTAGTTGGGTACTTTTGGACTTTGGTGGAGAATGATGATTTTGCCCCTAGGTTGGGCAAATAGTTGACTTTTAGTTCCGGCGGTCACTTGGGTATTGACCGATGACCGTGACGTAGTTTGGGACGTCCCGAATCCGTAGACATGTGGCATGCCCGATTCCGACATCTGAGGAGGAAGTTATGATGTTCGGAAGGTTGAGGGCATTACCTTAATTTGGTTAAACTAGGGGGAAAAAGTTGACTTTTTGTACGATCGGGTTTTGACACGTTGACATAGGACAATTAGGTAGATCTCGTCGTCCTGAATTCAACGACAGGCGGCACGTGTTCATCGGAGTAAGGACGTGCGAGATACGGGTCTAGAAAGGTAGTGGCATAATCGTAATCTTGACTCAAATGAGGGGTATTTTGGTCTTTTGCACATTGGGAATTGTGCAACTGGATTGGGAAAAGTGGGCAGCTGAGATTGGGACATTTTTGAGAGGGTTGGGAGGATTGTGACATGTGGAAGGGACCTAGAGGTTTCTAGGTTGTTACAATGGACATGGGTATATGTTGCACGATTTTAAACCATGCAATTTGGCGTTGAAGAACAGAAAACAGAGAGGTGAGGCGGTGAGGATTTTGATCAATTCAGTGAGTGTGTGAGAGTTTTGTGAGTTGTGAGAGTGACAGAGAGAAGAAGAGAAGCTGATGACTGGGACTGGGAGTGAAATCGTGCAAGAAACACGGTGGGTGTGAGGTTCGATTTTCAGGGAAAACATAGAGGGCCGTGGGAAGTTGGTGGTGGTTGTGCTGTGTGTTGGTCCAACCTAGGCTAAGAAGGAGCTAGGACAACTGCAGGGGACTCAGTGGACACCGTGGTACACGGCGGTGCGAACGGCGGAGGAAGATTCGACGGTAAGACTCAAATCCCTTGTTTTTCCCAATTTGCTTAATCCAAAAGTCGTGGCTTCTGGGTAAGAGTCGAGGGATTAGGGGTGGGCCCTGACACTCGGTATGAGCGGAGATCCAAGGCTATCAAACTTACACCCTGTGTGTTTGTGTGGATGTTTGTATGATGGTACTGGTACTAGCGCTAGTGCTGGTGCCGGTGATTGTGGTGGCGATGAGCCACGATTTGGGTTGTGACTCTATCATGATGGACGCATGTTCGGTATTTGAGATTCAATAGTGGTTGAGTCATGGACTGGATGGGATCCAGCGGAGATTGTGAGGTATTGGGATAAGTCCCAACAGTGATGAGGTGACAAGAGTTGAGTAATTTTCCAATCTGGATCGGTGCATGTGCATAAATAGTTATTAGCGGACATGAGGACTGAGTATTGGATCGATTGCGACACGTGGTTGTCCAAGTGAGTTGCGGATGTAGGAAGTCCAGCGGTTGGGCCTGACACATCATTGGGTGCGTTTCTATTCCCAACATGGTTGGAACCTTAGTCTCTAGGAGAGTTGTGATGGTGGGACGAGAGGTGCTCGTACCCGCATTGGTAATAGGCATTCTGGAATCATTAGGGTTGACTTCTTATTCTCTGCTCTGGCAGACGTTGATTGTGGTTACCAATATGTTGAGCATGTAGTGGTTGGTGGGCCCCTGTGTGTTTTGGGGTCACCAGGAGGAGTTGCGTACGTCGAGGCTAGGTAAATGAGATTTCTCATGTTCTGCTTGGTGGCAGACGATGTTGGACTACTTGGTATGGTGGGTGTAGGGAGTTGTGGTTGCACTCACATCGGACGGATGTTGATGACGTCGTAGTGGATCATCCTTGATTTCTCCTAGGTGGAATGACAAGGATCGATATTAGGTAATTGGAGGAAACCCGCAGTTTTGATGTGTTCCATTGATGAATGACTGATTGGATGTGGAAATAGATGAGGAGTGTCGTGTGGATCCTAGGTGGATCTAGATTGTGATGTTGTGGACACTGGACCTGGTGACGATCTAGGATCGTGGTGATACCAGTCGGGTGATGAGGTGGCGGATTGAATCGTGATCGCTTTGATCACGTTAGGTGATGAGCCTATCGCTCTATCATAGATATTTGGATATGAGAATAGTTGGATTGAACTTCTTTTTGAAGTTAATCCGTACTCGAGCGAGTTGGAATGTTTATATTTGACTCGAGGTTTCGACTCGTGAATGATGGGATTGGCTTCCTTTCGAAGTCAATCGGATGTGACGTGGTAACTGTTGAGCGAGTACCCGATATATTCGGTGTTGGTACGCCTCAGTAGTTGCAAGTGAGGTTAGATGCTCATTCGGCGTGACTGTGCACGCCTTTGTGAGCGTGCTTGGATTGGTACATTGTGGATGACGTACTTGGGAGTAGATGTTGGGTTACTGGTCGGGTGACCATGGGACTCAGGTTGAGTGAGTCGGTGATTAGTGTGACCACTAGTGGCTTGCGTGAAGTTATCACGTCTTGACATTGCCAGCGTCATGGTTCGCTGGGGGGAGTTGACTGTTGGACGTTGAGCTTAATATATGTCGCAGGATTGGGCTTGCCTGCGAGATGAGATCATGTGGTTGATCTTACGCTACGTTGAGTGAGTTGTAGTACGAGGTGATGACACCAATTGACTGATGATTGGTGCTTTACTAGGGTGGTAAAGCTTAGTGGTTACAGTCTGACTAGTAGCGTCAGCATGGGCTGACAAGTGAAAATTGGTGACTCCCAGTGGGAGCAGACGTCAGGTATGTTAGTGATTGAGAGGAACCGACTAGCTGAAGGAGTCAGCTAAATGGTGAGATTGACAAGCGATATTAACAAGGATCGGGTGATCAATTTCCCTCGCAGTGGTCGAGTGCGATCGGTACGACATGAGACGGTAATGGGACGTCTGAGTACAGATGAGTTAGTTGGTGTACGGGTGTACACGTGTTGCGAGGTCAAAATGTTTTCCACGAGGTGGATGTGAAATAAGGATAATTGGAAATTTCGAGAACGAAACTAATTTAAGAAGAGAGGAACAGTTGAAATTTGATCGGTTGGAATTTCGAGAACGAAATTCTTTAAGGGGGAAAGATTGTAACGACCCATCCCGGAATTCGGGATTAGATTAGTAACTAATCATGATTAGTAGGGTTAATCGGTGATTAGTTGGGCGAAATCGGACGAACGGTGCAAAATCGACTGTTTGTCCCTGGTCGTTGGGTAAAATGTTGACTTTTTAATCAGGCGGTCAAATGGACTTTGACCGATGACCGTGACGTAGTTTGGGACGTCACGAGTTCATAGACAGGTGGCACGTTCGATTCCGACATTCATGGTGAACGTTATGACGTTCGGAAGTTCAAGGACATTCATGGTGAACGTTATGACGTTATGACGGTTCTGAACGCCAGATGGGCTTCGAACCGGGGATTTCGAATTCGAGTTTGGTTATGGATTTAGAAATGGGTTTACATTGAATTTGGATTGGATTTGCTGGATCTGGATATTGGGTTTAAAGACCCGGATTCTGATTAACGCTGGACGGGCCCGGATTGAGTTTAAAGACTCGGGAGTTTAAAGACTCGGATATTTACGATATTACCCCCGTAGGCCTATGAGTTTAAAGACTCGGGAGTTTAAAAAACTCGGATATTATTGAGGCCTGGTTGAGTTTAAAGACTCGGATAGACCCAGCAGGTTTGATCGTAAAATGATACCTTGATATTCACGATTTATGATGCAGTTTTATAGTGTTTCTATTTCTTATGATGTTTTATGTTATGATTTTCTAATACGTAGTTGGGCATGCATGTTTTCAAAACGGAGGGAACAAATATTATTATTGTTTTTCTTAACTCTGACTTGATGAGAAACTGTTTTTGAAACTTTTATTTTCTTTAGTCCACTCACACTTTTGGTTTTAAATTTTCCCTCCAGGTCGTGGTGATAGCGTCGGGGTGAACGTTGAGGCAGGAATCGAGGCATAGAGCTTACGACGTTCTTCCGTTGCGAGACTAGCATAGTAGGATTTTGTGCCCATTTTGTAGAACTATGCTCTGACTTACAGTTGTATTATATTTACTCCTTCGTCTGATAGTTATGCTTGTAGTGGTATTAAGGTTATTTTGGGTACTTTGGGTGTGATTGTTAGACGGGAGCAGGGTTCGTCCCTGGTATCGAGGTGATATTTGGGACGGGTCCTAACAAGTTAGCTCCACGACCTGGAGGGGCAATTTAAAAACAAAAGGTGTGAGTGGACCATAAATAAAAGAAGAGTTTCCAAAAACCATTCCATAAGAAAACCAGGGTTTTGGCCCTCGTTTTGAAATCACACGTGCATAACCCATTTACTGAAATCAGTTATAAATCACATAAAGACCGTCATATAAACAGAATTGAAGCAGTTACAGAAATCATGTCATAAACATCATAAAACCATATCATAAAACATAGGTCTCAAACAATCATTATCCGATCAAACCTGCTGGACCTATCCGAGTCTTTAAACTCCCGAGTCTTTAAACTCAATCCAGGCCTCAATAATCCGAGTCTTTAAACTCCCGAGTCTTTAAACTCAACAGGCCTACGGGGGAAATATCAGTATATCCGAGTCTTTAAACTCCCCGAGTCTTTAAACTCAATCCGGGTCTTTAAACCCAATCCGGGCCCGTCCCCCGTCAAACATAATATCCGAGTCTTTAAACCCAATAACCAGATCCAGCAAATCCAATCCAAAACCATTTGAAAACCATTTCTAAATCCACATCCAAACCCGAATCCGCAATCACCGGTCCGAAGCCCTTTCGGCGTCCAGAACCGTCATTTCGAACCCAAATCCGGAAATCCACTTTTCAACTTTAAAACCAAATTCCGCTTTCCGAATTCCGATTTCAAAACCGAAAACCTCGATCATCAAATCACGTCTCAAAATCCATTTATACTCATTGAAAATCACTTATCGTTTGAAAACCCCAAATCATGGCATCGAAATCAGAATTCAAACCTTTCTCGTAAAACGTGCTGAAAACCGTACTTCCTCGAAAAACGTGCAATTAAGTAAAACAGTTATAGAATAAATCAAACATCATGAAATCACATGTAAAACCATAAAATAATTATAGAAAAACAGTTATGCATGCTCGAGTTTAGAGAAGGGGTCCACTCTAAGTCACCGGCACGTCACTCGCGCCCCATACGTTCCTCAGCTTCCTCGGGAAGTCCCGATCCTATCACAAGGCACCAAAGAACGTCACTAACACATCTACCAAGACTCTCCTAATTTTCCCCAAAAATCCCCGGGTCCTAAACATAACGAACCGGGACCCTAAACCTTCAACCTCGCGGAACTAAGCTCAAACGACGTTCGAATAACCCGAAACTTAATTCACTAGACTCGTTACAACCTCTGGACCAAAAACCTAGTTGGAAGTTTCCCCAGAAAACACCCCACGCGCCTCCACGCGCCGCCCAAAGTGGCTGCGCGTGGGCCTCATGCGCCTGCACACAGTCACTGTTCATCGTCGTCTTCAATGGGCAAACCGGTCTGAACCGGCGTACCCGGTTCTCTGCAAATCCTTCACCGTTTTCCTCCCTTTCTCCACCAATCTCTTCGTCCAGTCCTAAGCAACCTATTCCCCCACTCCAAACACTTCGACACAGCCTCTAACCCGTCGTCCCTAACTCGAAACCGTAACCCGTTCAAACCCCTATTTCACAATCCGGCCACCCAAGTCCTCCCCCGTCACGGTGGCCACACTAAAAAACTCCTAGGACCTCACTGAGTCTCACACAACTCACCAAAAACCTCGACTCGTACTCAAAACCCACGACTATTGGTTTGAACCTAAACGGCAAAACAGAGCAAAACTACGGAGATGAGAAATTACCTGTGCTCAGGCCACCGCCGTGAGCTCAGCCGTGCGTATGTAACTCCTGTCGTCCTCCTCCGTCCTCTGGACACCACCACCAGCCTCGATTGATCACTTACACGGCAGCTCCACCACTCAAGTTCCTCTCTGTTTTCTGGTTCCCGTGAGCTCACACTTCCTCCTCACACACTCACGATCACACAAAACCACTCCAATTCCCTCCTCAACTTTCCCTTAATCTCTCCTCTCGCTCACCAGTTCACAAAACCACACACCGCCCTTCACCTGGTCAATTTCCTCTCAACCTCACTCTGTCTCTGTTTCCTCTCGAATGCACGGTTACACAGCCCAAATAATTGGGACAGTGCACACGCCTAGAAGCCACTAGGCCCTTGCCACATGTCACAATCCCCTCAGCCCTCTCACAAATATCCTAATCTCACCTGTACACTTGTCCCAATCCAGTTGCGCAATTCCCAATGTGCAAAAGACCAAAATGCCCCTCTTTTGAGTCAAAATTACGATTATGCCCTTACCGTTTTAGACCCGTATCTTACTCACCCTAGGTCCGATGAACACATTCCACCTATCGTTGAATTCAAGACGACGAGATCTGCCTAACGGTCCTAGGTCAACGTGTCAAAATCCGATCTTACGAAAAGTCAACTTTTTCCACTATTTTAGCCAAATTACGGTAATGCCCTCAATCTTCCGAATATCATATCTTCCTCCTCGGACTACGTCACGGTCACCGGTCAATACCTAATTGGCCACCTGAACTAAAAGTCAACTATTGGCCCAACCTAGGGGCAAAATCGTCATTCTACGCTAACAGACCTATCAACTAACCACCGATTAAGCTCACTAATCCCATCTTAATCACTATCTTAACCCTAATTTCCAAGACGGGTCCTTACAACCTACCCTCCTTAAAAGAATTTCGTCCCCGAAATTCCACAGCTCGTTCCTGACACCTATGGTCTTCTACCCGATGGTCAACTCTCGCCAAAACCACTGCTCTAGATAGGTTCTAACCTATCATCTCCACCTTGGGTATTTCACAACACTCCTACTACCTGTTCAACACTTCTAACCCGCTCTCAGTACAACTAGAACTTCATGGTGTACGCAAGGGAAACTCTATGAACAGAAAACAAAGGTATTTTAAAATACCTCATATAGAGTACCCAATAGAATTCATAGAGTACATCCTCACGTACTACCACCTCACCTTCCGGAACCCAACTCGAATCCTAACCCAAAAGAAATCTAGTCCAAAAGGAAATCCTACCTACTGGCTCACTCCCTCGCTGTCATGTCCCTCGGTTGCTACTTCGATCACCTTGTCGGAATAAATCTACAAAGTCCTAAAGGCGAATCCTAGATTGTGGGTTCTCTTCCTTCAATAACCTCATATCGATCAGTTATAGTCACTTCTTTCCCGTTTCTTCCATCATCCTTCAACGGAACTCACTGAACTCCTCAACCTCGTCACTCCAGGTCACCTAAGAGAAAAGTCCTCGACTCCATCCCGGGATCCAACAAAACGGTGTACAACACAACCAAGGATAGTAAAAGTACCTGTCACAGCCCCCGGTGCTGACTGAACCTCCTGCTGAGTCATCGCAAACACTCGGGCCTGGGGTCCTGAAGCTCTACCACGTCCTCCCACACCACTCGTGGCACTGCCACCTCCTCTAGTGCCGACTGTCCCTGACACTGACGTCGTGCTCCGTCCGGGCTCCGCCGATCCTCGACCTACACCACATTCCTGTGGTAACAGTGGACACTCACGTCGGAAGTGACCTCGCTCCCCACAGTAGAAACAAACATCCCGACCAGGTGCACCACTCGATCTCCCTGTAGACGCAACAGACGTCGCACTAGCTTGCGGAGTCGGCTGTGCTCGGTAACCACGGAATCCCGAACTCTGGAAACTACCAGGTCTACCAAAACGATCATCGCCCGACGACGATGCTCCACTGTAGTTACCCCTCTTCGGTACTCTCTGACTCGAAGCTCCAAAAAAAGGTGGCTCCTGGCGTCATACCGGCAAGCTAGCCTCAACCCTCACCGCAGCGTCTGACAACTCTCGGAGGGTAGCAAACGATCCAGCTGTCACTATGGCTCGAATCTCGCCTCGCAGGCCCAACTCAAACCTACGACACTTCTCAGCTTCAGTGGCCACAAACGCAGGAGCAAAACGAGACAACATCTGAAACTTCTGTTCGTACTCAGCCACACTCAAACTTCCCTGTTGAAGCTGCAGAAACTTAGCCTCCTTGGCATCTCGGAAAGAACGAGGGTAGTACTGATCTAGGAACCTCTCCCGAAACGTCTCCCAGGTCACTATGTGGGCGTCCCAACCAGACAACTCGAGGGTATACCACCACTCGTACGCTGCACCGTCCAGTAAAAAGGTAGCCAGTAACACTCGATCCTCTGGTGGGCAATGCATTACTGCAAAAATCCGCTCAAGTCTCGTGATCCACCTCTGGGCTTCCTCAGGATCTACCCAACCACTAAAAGTCGTAGCCCCGAGCCGCTGGTCTCGCTCAATCGTAGCACTCTCTGTCCCTCTCGCCGCTTCGTCTTCAGGTCGTGGAGGGGGTCCACGTCTCGAATAGAGACAACCCCCGCTCTGATACCACGCTGACAGGACCCATCCCAATCCCCCCGGGATTAGTGCTGGATGACCCTGCTCCCGTCTGACACGAAGTGTCAGACAAGGGATATTTTCGACCTTTGCCCTCCCTGGCTATCAGAGTACGCCAGGATTCGGAGGAGGTATGTGATATCTCGGTCTCTGCTACAGTCCACATCCGATGTCAACCTGAAGGGTAGTCAAAACATTAAAAGCTGTGAGTGGACAAAACCAAAGTTTATAAAAACATTTTAACAAAGACATTTGTACCCTTCACTAAAAAGAATGCATGCATAGTAAAACCATTTATTCAAACACATATGTTTAAACAACCATAAATAGGGTCACAGCCCCAAGTTCCGTAAATCCAAGTCACACGGGCTCCTGCCCAAAACCATTTACAGAAAACCAGAACATAGTAAACATACGTGGGATCTCAGCCCAAATCCATTTATCATTACAAACACAATTTCCCAAACCAATTGAAATCATGTTTATCCATTATATTTCATATCCAGAACCTGTCACGGTAAAATAAAGCTACGCGCGTGCTAACCGGGGTCTCAAACCCAAGTTTCTCCAGAGTCCACCCAGATCAATGTCCGTAGATCAATGATCCTCCCTGGAGGTAACGAACCATGCCCATCCTGAGAGTAAGGAACCCAACTGAGGGGTGACTCCACTCGGTCAGTGCTCCGTGACTACTCCGGGGTCCACCCAGGCCAACGACCCTCCCCGGGGGAGACAATCATATAAAAGATGGAATATGAAAAAACTTTTGAAATCATTCTTTAAACCTTTCCAGGATTCATGCCCGGCCCCTCATAAGCCGTCATGAATCATAAAATCCTTTCATGGGTTCATGCCGGTTACCATAAACTGTCATGACCCGTAAATCCATTTCAAGGGTTCATGCTGGTTCCCATAAACCGTCATGAACCATAAAAATCATTTCAAGGGTTCATGTCAGTTCCCATAAACCGTCATGACCCGTAAAAACCATTTCTAACACATAGCTGGGCCCTAGGCCCGAATCCACATAGAAACTCGACCTCAAGTCCGAATCGTAAACCAACTGGGCCTCCAGCCCGATTCCGTAAATCAAATGGACCTCAAGTCCGAGAATTACCTTTTCAAATCCAAAATCATTTCATGAAATCATAACTAAAACCATAAGTACGGAAAATCAATGTAAAACCGAAAAATCTCGATTTACGTGCAAGCACGTAAATCGCCTCGTAAAGCGTGAAATCATATAAATCACAAGCACCCAAGTCAACATCATAAAATCATATTCATAATCCATATAAAACATTTATGCATGCATGACTACGCCCAAACTACGCATTAATTTAAACACGTAATTTGAGTATTGTGCAATTTAAACCCTTTTTGTGTAGATGTAGTATTGGTAAATAGGGATCGTTCTTAACCGGGGAAATTAGGGAACATTAATAATGTGTTAGTGGGAGATGAATAAAAGAATAATGAATTAAAGAATTAGAGAATAAAGAATTAAAGGAATAAAAGAATAAAAGAATTAAAAGAATAAAAGAATAAAAGAATAAAGAAGGGGGGTTTTGAAAAGATTTATAACTAAATTAAAGAAAACACTAATTAAGAATTAAAATGCAAATGCTCATGCTAATTGGAATGTACAAACCATAGAGTAGTTTCATAGACAAAACCCACACTTTTACGTAAGTAATTTCGAATTAACAATCACATTATTTAAACTACTCCTAAAAATAGACTTCTTTCTAACATTTTGCTCATAATAAACCAATCACGAAATCCTACCTTCATCATCTCAAATACTTACATATATCTTTCAATATTATAAATGCATCAACCATTAATGTGCGTCAAACATCAATATGCTTCAAACATTTACAACATGATTTACCTTAAGTTTATAATTAAATGCGCCGACAGCGATCAACATTTAATCTCTTCAATTCTACTCTAAGTGCACCGACAGCGGATAAAACACTTAACATCAAATTGAAGTTTAAGCACTAAAACATATGAAGTAAAAGAAATTCAAAAAGTAAAACACATGGAGATTGCATTCTTACTTACAAATGTTAGAAAGAAAATATCAAGAACAATAGTAAAGAATAAATGAAAATAACATAAATTACGAATAAGAATTAAAAGAAAACTAATTAATAAGAAAATCTACAAGAAGTAAAAATGGTCCCCAAAATTGTCTCTCAAAAGAGAGAAACAAAATAACTAAACTAAGAACTAAGAACTAAGAACTAAGAAAAATGAAAGAAATGGAAGAATGAAACTAATGGGGGACTCCCCAAATACATGAAATGACCTCCCTATTTATAGAGGGAGTGCCACAATTGTTTAATTAAAAGTACAAAATTAAAATATAAAAATAGCAATAAAATAGTACATGAAGAAGTGATGGAAATGATGAGATTGGGTGGGAAAAGATGCTGATTTTGGGGCAAATATGCTGATTTTAGGGAAAAGTGGCTGATTTTGGGGACAAGTTGCTGATTTTGGGGCAAATATGCTGATTTTGGGAACTATTGGGGGGCTGCTGGATTTTTGGCTTGGGATGCTGGATTTCAGCAGCTTCCCACCAAATTTCCTTGCGATTTTCGGTGGTTTCTCATATTTCGTCCATAATTTCTTCGTTATAATTCCGATCGGGACGATTCTTTCACCAAAATGCTCCAAATTCCAAGCTTTATTTATTTCTACAAAAATATCACAAAATAAATTAATTTGTCTAATTATTTATTATTTTATAAAATAATATAAAATAACGCTTATTTGAGGACCTATCAATGCATCACAGTTTAGAAATCAAAGTCCACTCACAGACCGTCCGAGCTGCCGCCTCGATTTGAGTGTCATAGGATCTCCCGAGCCAATCGCTATAACCGGGACTCCCAAACCTGTCCAAATTTTAATAGAAGGTTACTAACTACTTAATTAACTTCTCATTAAAGCCCCGTAATTTTCCAAAACTTGTAACTATTTTTAAACCGACCCTAAACCTTTGGACAGCCCGAAACCTATTGAAACGATGTCCGATTGACGCGAGACCAGTTCCAAAATCTTCGTTACATCGAATAGAAGATTTCATATGTTGCAAACTTCCCCAAATTATGGTCCGCGCGCCCTCAAGTGTTCCAAGAAGGTCAAAAACACTATTCATCGTCTTCCAGCTCCATCCGGCTCAGATGGCCGGTTCACCTGGTTTGGCCGGTCCAACTGGACCGGCGTGACCGGTTCATGGCCCTAGACACCCCATTTTTCATCCGACTTCTTCTTTTTTGATTCCTTTCTTCCTATTTTCATGTTTTCTATCCATTCCAATCCTTAAACGCAACCGAAAACGTCTAAATCCTATGGTTTGATTTTGAACCAAACGGTTCAAGTTTTCAAAACTGCACCCATGGCTTCACAGCCATCCTACGCTTCCTAAAACCTTCCTAACACAATCCTAATAACCCATTTAATTCATTGGAAGCAACCAAAATGACCCATAATGTAATATTGAATTTAAATGGAGGTTTGAGCCTTATCGAGAACCCTCTCGGGTTTCTCCTCCTCTCGTTGTCGTGGGCGGCGGTTCAGGCTTCCAGCAGCCTCCTCTCATTACTTAGTCTCTCACGTCTCATCCTCAAGTTAGCTAAGTGAAGGGATGATGGTTTGGGTTGCTCAGGGGAGAGGAAATGATGTGAGATCGGGTTGGTTTGAAAACAAAGAAGGAAATGATCGATGCATGTATGTGAAGGAATGTCCAGTGGATGGGTGACACTTGTCACTCATCCATAGGGCAGGAACTAAATATCTGGGCCCCATTAAAGTCCAAAAGTTAACTAGTTTCGTAATTCGTGCAATAGTGCACTTGAACTTCCGTGAACCGTAACTTCGCCGTCGAACGTCCAAATTCGACGTGCCGCCTGTCTACGGATTCGTATCGTCCTGATCTACGTAACGGTCCTTGGCCCTCGGCCATTGGACCTCTCGGTCAAAAAGTCAACATTTGACCCCTTTTAACCATAATTACCAAAATACCCTTAAACTTCCGAACGTCGGAATTGAACGTGCCACCCGTCTATGAACTCATGACGTCACGAATTACGTCACGGTCATCGGTCAAAGTCCATTTGACCGGCCTAATAAAAAGTCAACGTTTTGCCCACGCCCAGGAGTAAAACGGTCATTTCGCATCGTTCGTCCGATTTCGCCTAACTAATCACCGATTAGCCTCACTAATCATGATTAGTCACTAATCTAATCTAGGAATTTGGGATGGGTCGTTACAACCTTCCCTCCTTAATTAAGTTCATCCTCGAAATTCCAACCGACCTAAGTCCAACCGTTCTTCCCTTATTAATTAGTTCCATTCTCGAAACTCCAACTATCCTGATTCCACATCCACCCCGTGGAAAGTAGAATCTACCTCACAACACGTGTACACTCGTACACCAACTACCTAGAATAATACTTGCTCGCACCCAAGCGTACCACTAACGCTTACGTCGCAACGACTACATTCGACCACGTCGAATGATAGGAGTCACCTGTTTCTAATTGACACCACTTGTCAAATCTACCATTTTGCTGACATAAACAACTAGACGGTTCCCTTCTCAATCACTAATCTATCCTGACGTCTGCTCCCACTGGGAGTCACCAAATCTCACTAACCGATCCACGTTGACACCTTCGACAAACCGTCACCACTTGACAGTCGTCAGTCAAAAACTAACACTATACTCACTTGTGGTTATACTAACCACCAACTCACTCAATCTGAGTATACGCATACCAACAAAATACTCGACTTGTGGTTAGCTAGACCCATCTGAATACCATGACCCACTGCACAGTATCCAATGTCTAGTTCACGCTCTCGACTAATCCAATGGTATCAGAACTAAGCCGACTACCAACACTCTCACCAACGTACTACTGGTATAACCTATATACCACCACCAGGCATCACAAGCCTGTCCAGTATCGTACCTCAAACAATGCACAAGGTACGTACATCTACCTATCAATCAGCCTACAACCGTCTAGGTCATAGCCAAACACATTTCAATTATGGAGTTCACTTATCCAATCCAGCATTAGACAAATTGAAACTCCAACCCATCATCTATTTCCAAATCCGAATCCGAATTCGCAATTTCATAAGAAATCCCGAATACAAACCCAGAAATCAAATCCATAATCCTGTCCAAATCTGAGTTCGAAATCATTATTCCGTAAACTGGCATTTGGAATAACCATTCCGAACCCAAATCCATAAAAGAAAATCCACAGTCAAGCTCTTGAACCAAATCCTGAATCTTCACTCAGAATCCGATTCCAAAACCCAAATCTAGAAATCCACTTTCAAGTTCCAAAATCAAATCCTGAATCGTCATCCAGCAATCTGATTGTAAAACTCGAAATCTCGTTCACGTCTACCGAGACGCACTATATCCGAACCTATCAGATACATGTTCAAACGATTACCTCAATACGTTCGATTGACTTCATAGGGAAGCCAATCCCAATATCAACACATCTCTAAGGCTGACAAAATCCGACCTCGTCGGACACTTACTCGGGCGTAATATAACGTATGGGATTCACTTCGAAAAGAAGTTCAGTCCCATCATCCTCAGCTCAAATATCCAAGTAAGAGTGATAAACTCTCCATCTATCTGGACCATCAAGATCACAATCCATATCCATCACTACGTCATCCAACCATAGACGTCACGATCGAGGATCATCACAACGCCCAAAATCCTAGACCATTTCCCACATCTAAACAATTCAGTCAACAACGAGACAAGTCGAGACTGTGGGTTCTCCCCAATTACCTCGTATCAATCCTTGACATTCCACCTAGGAGAATCAAGGATGATCCAACACGATGACACCAAAAAACAACCTACGTGAATGCAACCAAAACTCATTGCATTCACCACGTCACGTAATCCATCATCGTCTGAATTGAACGTGCCACCCGTCTATGAACTCGTGACGTCACGAACTACGTCACGGTCATCGGTCAAAGTCCATTTGACCGCCCGAATAAAAAGTCAATGTTTTGCCCACGCCTAGGGGCAAAACGGTCATTTCGCATCGTTCGTCCGATTTCGCCTAACTAATCACCAATTAGCCTCACTAATCGTGATTAGTCACTAATCTAACCTAGGAATTTGGGACGAGTCGTTACACCCCGTGTTTGATGATGAATGATTTTGTTTTGTGAAGTCAGATTTTGGGATTTGAAAGTGGAAATTCGGACATGAGTCCTATTATGACAAAATGTGTTTTCGGATTTGGATTTGGAATTTGGATCACGATGGATCCCGAGTTTTTGTGATTGACAAATGTTTTGGGTTTAAAGACCCGTTGAAAACTGTTTTGGGTTTAAAGACCCGGTGCTGTTGCTGGAGCACGTTTTGAGTTTAAAGACTCGGTTAATTGATGACGGGGGCGGGCCCGAAATTGGGTTTAGAGACCCGGATTGAGTTTAAAGACTCGTGAGTTTAAAGACTCGGTTATTGTGATACCCCCGAGGCCTATTGATTATGTTTTGAGTTTAAAGACTCGTTGATATCCCGGGAAGGCATGATTATGCGCATGGTTTTGAGTTTAAAGACTCGGGCGCACTTGATATCCAGCAAAATGATTGACTTGTGATTTATTGTTAATTTCTGATGTTTCGGTTGAGTTGGGCAGTGGCCCGGTTTATATGGTTGATGTATTTGGATTATGTTGTATACATGGATTTTGATTCATGGTTTTAGGCTGAGGCCCTATGTTTATGATTGCGGGCTAAGACCCGAAGGTTAAGAAAAGGAAAGTGAATTGATTTCATGCACTTTTTTCTTACGTTGAAAATGTAACGGATTGCGAAATGATTTTTGAATGCATGCATTGGTTTTACGTGGAGGGTAATCGTGAGGCGGAGGCATGAGTAAGCACGTGTGGCTATCCCTGGTCTGGCACGTACTGAGGGTAACTTTGGGATTTCAGTCGTCTTGCCAGACGGGAGCAGGACCGGGCACGGTTAACAATGCCATTTCGGGGGCGGTCCTGTCACTTTTTGTTCCTGATGGGGCCAGTTTTACTAGTGTTATATAATATTTTTGTTTAAAAAAAAAGAATCATACTCACGAAAATAAGAAATTTTTTTTATTATATAATTCACATTTAAGGATCTGTTGCCAAGGAATTTAAGAAAAAAATGTACAAAGGAGAGATTGGGAGATAAGGAGGGGGAAACAGAGAGAAAGCAGATGTTCTTTGTATTGAATAATACGTTATATGAATAATACTGTAACATAATCCTTCGAGATACACAATATACCCCCGGATACTTGGTATACTTCAAGATACTCCATCTGATCTTGACTTCCCCTAAAAACTACATATTAGGTAGATAATCTAGTCTACCTAAACCAATACCTCGCACATGTTGCTGGAATGTGGCCTTTGGTAATGAATTAGTGAATAGGCCTGTATGGGTATCTTGAGATCGAATTAACTTGATCTCAATCTTCTGATGTTCTTGTTGTTGTTGGTTGAAGGAGAACTTCAATGCAATACGCTTGATGTTGTCTCCCTTAATGAAATTGGTCTTCATCTGCTCGTTGTAAGTAGCATTATCTTCGTAGATAACTGTCGGTTCATTAAGGGTGGAATGCAATCCACAAGTACTTTGAATATGCCCTGTAATGGATCTCAGTCATATACATTCACAAACCGCTTCGTGAAGAGCTAAAATCTCTGCATGATTCGAAGACATAACAATAAAGGTCTCGTCTAAAATATTGTGGTGTTCTCAATTGTATAGACATCACAAGATTGGGAATGTGCCTTATGTGAGTTTGATAAGTAACCTGCGTCAGCATACCTAACAAGGCGTGCATCATTCCGAGGACCAAGGAGGATTAATTCATTCCTCGATGCACAGGGATAGAATAAGCCCATATTCGTTTTACCTCTAAGGTATCAGAAGATATCTTTTATGCCATTCCAATGTTGGCGTGTAAGCTCATAGCTAAATCTATCTAACAAATTCACAGCAAATGAAATGTCTGGTCTAGTGCATTGAGCTAAGTACAATAATGTACCTATTGCACTTAGATATGGCACTTCTGGTGTCAATATCTCTTCATTATCATATGCAGGACAAAACAAGTCCTTCTTAGGATCTAGTGTAACAACTAGGACTTTTAATTAAATGTAAATTCAGAAAGTTAATGTAAAATGACTATTTTACCCCTAGTGAGGAAAAAATGTTGACTTTTGACCTGTAACACTATTTGGACTTTGACCAAGGCCCGTTACATAGATCGAGACATCACGAGTCCGTAGATAGGCGACACGTCGAAATCGGACATCCGACGGGAAAATTACGGGTTACAGAAGAAATTCGATACTATTCACGTATTATGAGGAGTGTACAATTGACATTTTGAGATTGATCAAAATATCTAAGTTGGACGGTTTTGATGATCGGAAATTGTTCCTTGGGATTGTGTGAGTCCACATGGATACAAAATGGTGAAGAAATGCGGCAGGAATCGACGGGAAAACAAGCTTGAAATTCAACTGCCACTATTCAAGCTTGGTCGAAGCAATCTAGGTACTTTCTGTTCATTTTAAGGTTATAGATCCATTGTTGGGTAGATTACGAACATATAGGAAGAATAATGGTGAAAATGGTTGAGAATTAAAGAAGATAGGACCGGGTCTGGTCGCGGATGGAATCGACCCGTTATAGAGAACTGAGTCAACCCAGCTCAAGGTTGACGATGATGATGTGGCAATCCACATCATTGCCACATCATCATCTGTCAGAACTGTCAGTCCAAGTGGCAAATCAGGTGATGCCACGTGGAAAGCTGTCAGACACAATCAGCAGCTGATGTGTTAGCTTGTTAGACCACGTGGACCAATCGGGGTGCCACGTGGCAACTTGTCAGGACCTTTCAGACTTACGTGGCAGCTGACATGGCAGGTCCAGTTAGCACTGTCAGAACACGTGGACCAATAGGCTGGTGCCACGTGGCAATATGTTAGAGGTGTTAGGGACACATGGCAGGACACGTGAACTAATCAGAGAGTGACACGTAGCAGATGTCAGACCTAACAATTGTCAGACCTGTCAGGCTGACGTCCGTCGTTGATTGGCGTTGAGTAGCGTTGACCGTCGTGGACTAGCATTGACCAGAATTTTATCGGCGCGTGGTAGCGTGTGGACATAAACCCGATCATGTTCAAAAGTTTTTGACGATCTGAATCCAATGGTGGTGGTTTCAGGTCGATCGGAGACCGTTTGATAGGTCATTTAGGGGTTTTTAGCCTCGGGAAGCGTGTTTGTGACTCGTTTCCGGTATTGAGCTTTGTAATGGTTTAGTGTATGAACTTGTATAGCATATTAGTGACCCTTAGACATGATTTGGACAGACCCAAAGACTTTGGACTGCTCGGTGGTAGATATAACGCTGAGGTTTAGCACGCAGCGTGGACCGAGTGTGAGTGGATTTTTTGTTTTAGAACTGAAATGCATGCATAATTGTTTTGAATGTTCTATTACATGATTTAAGTTGAAATGTTTTGATATTGTTATTCGATGATGATGTGGATTGAAATCATCAGTTTATGAAATATTTTACGGATTTTCGTGAAAACGAGGTTTTGGGTTTGAGACCTGATGGAACGATGATTTGACTTAGATTTAAAGTCAACAGGAAATTGAAAGGAAAGAATGCATTTCACTTGGATTTGAATAACGATAAATCGGGATTTATAAACAAGTTCTAGACACGATTTTCAGGTGGTATTTGTGGAACAGATTTGTGAGAATTATATCTCGGGCACAACCACATTTGAATAGTGTTTAATCCGATTTGAGACGTAAATGATTTTAATATGATTTTTCACCGGATTTTCTTACGGTTCCACATATACCATCCTGGGTGAGTTGGTTAGTCTCTTCCAGACGCCAAGGATCCTAGAGTAGCCAGGGTGCACTACCTGTGATGAGTGACTCCGAGGAGAGGCTCAGGCTTAGGAGTGCTAGATTATGATATCGTCCCAGACACGGTAGATTTGGGACAAGCACCCCATGTTGATATCACCCCAGACGTCGTTAAGTTGGGTCCTGGGGAAGTACTCGGAGATAAGACCCCAAGTTGAATGCGTAGCATTGGAAATCATGACTGGATTTGGTTATAGACATCACGGATGTTTGAGGATAGGGTATATTGTGTTTCACTGATGTGTGTGTGTCCATATATATATGTATATGTATGTGTGATTTGAACTGTTTTCATACGATTTATCTTAAATGCATGCATGTTAGTAAAACGGAGGGTTAAACTATTGATTTTGCAAAATGGGTTTATAACTTATTTATTTTTGGTTCACTCACATTTTGACTGTTTTATTGACCCTCCATGCCGTGATACAGAGATAGGGGCGAATATCGAGGCTGAGGCATAGACAACACTGTTGCGTACCTGACACCCTACGGGGTAGGTTTAGTACTTGTATTGCACTGACATATGCATATATATATATATATATATGCTCGCTCATGTTTAATAGATATTTATCCCTTATCTGACAACATGATAGTGTACTCTATATATTTATATTTGAACCCATAAAATGGTATTTTTGGTATCTTAAGTATGATTATTAGACGAGAGCAAGGCACATCCCATTGTAGTCCTAGGGGGATTGGGATGGGTCCTGTCATCTAGACTACGGACGATCATGGGCGTATATGAAGGTTTCACTTTATCCTCATTAAAACGTCTCAATATCTTCTAGATGTAATTCGATTGATGGATCAAAATACCTTCTGCACGGTGCTCGAGCTCTAAGCCAAAACAGAAGTGTGTTCTCCCAAGATCTTTCATTTCAAATTCTAACTTTAGGTGCTTAGCAGTTTCTTTGATCTCTTCAGGAGTACCAATCAGATTCATGTCGTCGACATAAACTGCCACTATGACAAAGTTGGAACTTGTTTTCTTAATAAACACGCATGGATATAATTCATTATTCACATATCTCACTCTGATCAAATATTCACTTAGACGGTTATATCACATTCATTCAGATATTTCAATCCGTAAAGTGAGCGCCTCAAATGAACGGGGAGCATGTTTCGTGGTCTGGAACTATTTATATCGGGTATCTTAAGTGCATCAGGAACTTTCATATATATATATATATATATATATATGTATATATATATATAAGCAGTGACCACATCCAAAAGCTGCATACTCAGTTTTTTCAGAAACTACCAAACTGATAAGGCAGTGGAATACTATTATGTCTATTATGGGTGAATATGTCTCCTCGTAATCAATTCTAGGGCATTGAGAAAAACCTTGCGCCACCAAACAAGCTTTGTATCTCACAATCTCGTTTTTCTCATTACGCTTCCTTACAAATACCAATTTGAAGCCTACAGGTTTAATAGGGGGAGGTGTGGGAGTTATAGGTCCAAACACTTTCCTTTTCGTTAAGGAATCAAGTTTGACCTGAATTGCTTCTTTCCATTTTGGTTAGTCTCCTCTACGTTGGCATTTATCAATGGAGCGAGGTTCGATATCATCACTGGTTATTATTTCAGTAGCTACTAAGAATACAAATATATCATCGATGATAATATCATTCCAATTTCATATCTCATTTAAGTATGAATAGTGTATCGATATCTATCTATTCTCAAGAGTGAATTCCGACGTTCGAGCATTCCCCAACATCGTCTCTTCTAAGATAGACTCATAATCTGGAATTGTCTTATAAGATGGATCAGCTGATGTTCTGATATCTAAGAGATTTGATTGTGCCAAATTTGTCCTCTTCCAGGGATAAGAATCCTTTAAACCTATTGGTCTTCCTTACTTCTAGGCAGGGACATATGACTGGCTAGCCGCCATTGCCATACTTTGTCCATCTAGGATGACCCGTGTTTCTGGGACGGTGCGTCCTAGATGGACGTCTATCCTTCCAAGCACGTTTGCAGTAGGTATGTGTGATCTCGTCACTTTTGTTAGATCAAAGAAAGCATTTGGCATATTATTAGCTATAATCTGTAGATTTAGATTTCTTCGCACTTCATTCTCACTTTGTGCGGTTCAGGGATCAAGATAAGACATAGTAGAGACATCCCACGTTAATTCACGTCATTCTTCAGAAATGTTGTCGTTCTTTTCTCCCCATAATAGCTGGAAGAGTGTCTCATCGAAGTGACTATCTGCATATCTAGCGGTAAAGAGATCCCCTATCAAGGGCTCAAAATAGTGTATAATGAAGGGGGATTCATATCCGACATATATACCCCTCCGACGTAGAGGTCCCATTTTTTTACGTTATAACGGCGCAATTGGCACTTCAATTGCACACCCGAAACTGCATAAGTGTGAACATCGGGTTTGTGCCTAATTACCAGTTGTAACACGAAATAGGGAGGGATGGCAGTGGGGCTCAATGACAGGACCTTCCCCGTAATCCCCCTCGATTAACATGAGAGAATTTGATCCCGGCTGACACAATAATGAAAATTTACCAATTTACCCTCGGAGTTAGTTAAACGTACTTACCTTGTGTCAGACAATGGATAAAACTACATCCTACTTGGAATATTCCAAGTACGCTATTCCATGTGATGCCTCAGCTTTCATACAGCCCGCGTCCGCGATCAACCTGAAGGGTTTCAAAACCAATAAAAAGTGTGAGTGGAAAAAAAACAAAGTTTTGGAAAACCATTTTTTGAAATATACATTTACACCCTCCATTTTATAAAATTGCATGCATAATCGATAAAAAAACATTGTGTTCAAATCACCAGCAATATATATATATATATATATATATATATATAAACCATGGGTCTAACTCAAAATCACATAAATATATAAAGGCTCTCTGGCCCACATTTTACTGAAATCACCAGCTCTTAGATGCTTTGAAAACATTTTCAAATATCTCAATTATTAAAAAAAAAAATTGATCTCTCTGGTCCAACTAGTCTACTAGTCCAACTAGTCATGTGTCAAACCTCGTCTTGCTAGTCCAACTAGCATCTCATCTATACTATCGGTAGTCGAGTATGGATCCTACAAGGCCCAACCCCGTTGGCACGTGTCGAGTCCAAATTTGACTACGTCCGAGCCCATCTATGGGAATCCAAGGAGTCCGACTCCGGATATAGCGATCCAATCATCTGAGGTTGACCAATCAGAAAACAGTATCCATAACAAATACATTTTAACCTAAGCACCAGCCAAAAAATTATCGTACAAGCACCAGCCCCAAAACAGTTATCATATGGGCACCAGCCCAAAACACGATTTTCCAAAAAACACCAAAATTCAATATCTAGAATTATAACCATAAATACATTTCAAATCCAAGATTTATCCAGCAATCATAACCATATCCATAATCATGGAAAAACATATCATAACCCAATAAAAACATATAAGTATGCATGCATCAGGTTATGAAAGAAACTGTCCACTCATAGTACCTCTACTCGCTCAAAACGCGAGCTGTAAGCCGATCCAAAGCCTCTGAGACATCAAGCCCTATCAAAGTCATGCCCGAAGATCACTAACAATCCATATAAGTTCATACAAGGAACCTCCAAAAACCCCGGAACCGAAAATGTGACGACCCGTCCCGAATTAACGGGATTAATTAAGAATTAATAACGGATTAGCAAGGCTAATCGGAGATTATATGAGGATTATCGGACGTACGGGCGAAATGACGATTTTGCCCTTGAAATGGGCAAATCATTGACTTTTTGTTCAGGCGGTCAAATGGACTTTGGCCAATGACTGTGACGTTGTTCGTGACGTCACGAGTTCATAGACAGGTGGCACACTCGATTCCGACGTTCGAGGAGGAAGTTATGATGTTCGGAAGTTCGAGGGCATTTTGGTAATTTGGGTCAAAAGTTGACTTTTGACCCGGGAAGTCCAACGGCCGAGGGCCAAAGACCGTTATGTAGATCGGGATGATACGAATCCATAGATAGGCAGCACGTCGAATTCGGACGTTCGACGGCGAAGTTACGGTTCACGGAAGTTTCAGGATACTATTCATGGCGACAAGTTGTGAAGTTGTCTTTTGTGGGCCCAGTTACTTTTCAATGGACCAATGGATGAGTGACAAGTGTCACCCATCCACTAGCCAACCTCACCCATTCATGCATCTCCCCTTCCATTTTCATCGTTCATCCTCCACCCTTCCAACCCAAAACCCCATCCACCCTTCACCCAAATACCAAACCCTTAACCCCAGATGATAACTGAGAGAACAGAGAGGGAGGAGAGGACAGTGGACGATGGTGACTGGCCAAGGGCACGCCACCATGGACGGCGGAGCCATAAACCCGAGAAGGAACTCGGTAAGGCCCCATTTTCATTTTAATTCAATTTTTGCATTAGGGCCTGTTTTGGATGGTTTGGTCGAGTTTATTAGGTTGTTAGGAGTGTGAGTGGACCGTTTTTTACGGCTGAGAAGGGTGATGCTGCCCTGGGGGTAATCGGCAAATTTAGACCGATTAGGGGAGGATTAAACGGATGGGTTTTGTAGGTTTTTCTTAGTTTTCTTCATTGGAATGGATAAGAAACATCAAAATAGGAAGAAAGGAATCAAAAAGGAGTGGATTGGACGAAAAATGAGGGAGGAGGAGAGCTAGAACGGTCACTCCGGTCCAGTTGGACCGGCTGTACAGAGTGAACCACCAGACCGGTTCAACGCGTGAAGGAGAAGATGAATAGTCCTAGCGCGTGAGGCCCACGTACAAGACCATTCTTGGGCGCGTGTGGGCGCGTGGCCCACATTTTGGGGATGTGTTCAACACACGAAACCTTCTATTCGATGTAACGAACATTTTGGGACTGGTTTCGAGTCAATCGGACATCGTCTCGATATAGTTCGGGCGGTCTGAAGGTTTCGATGCTCGTTTAAAAATAGTTAGAAATTCCAAAAAATTACGGGGCTTTAGTGAAGGGTTATATAAGTAGTTAGTAACCCTATAAATTAATTTGGACAGGTTCAGGAATCCCGGAGGCGACGTTTGACCCGGGAGACGATTATGGCACGCGTATCGAGGCGTGGCTTCGGACGGTCTGTGAGTAGACCTTTCATTCGAATTCGATGCATGCATAAATGTTTTATAATTGATTTCATATATGTTTTGTGATGCCATGAGTGTATTTGATTGTGGTAGCTTAGGATCGACATATTTGCACGCTTTTCGAGGTTTTCGGCTTTATGTCGTACATTTGCGTACTGCGTTTTCAATGATGATTTAATGAACGGATTTTGGATTTGGATATATGAAATCGGGCACGAGACCCACTTGATTTACTAACTCTCGGACTTGGAGTCCATTTGAATTGACTAGGAATCAGACTGAGGGTCCATTTGAGCCATACGCTCGGACCGAGGGTCCAGTTGATTTACGATTCGGGTTTGAGGCCCAGTTAATGGTACTATCGGGCTTGATGCCCCGTTATTTATGATATCAGGACTGAGACCCATTTCATGGAGTTATCGGGCTTAAGGCCCCATTGGTTGTGAAATCGTACGCGAGGTCCTATTGAGTCATGGTTCGAGCTTAGGGCCCAGTTGATTGTAACATCGGGCTTGAGTCCCAGTTCGTTTTGTGAAAGGAGTATTCGGGCACGAGACCCTATTGAACTAAGGATTTAGGCTGAGGCCTGTGAAATGAAATTGAATCGGATTCGAGGAATCCCGTTGAGATGAATCGAGTTTGAGACCCAGTTGAAATGTATTTAGAGAAAGTATTTGTGAAAGAAAGAAAGAGATTTGAAATGAATGAACCCTCCATATTGATTATATGGTCTCCTACAGACGTCGACCTGGAGAGTCACGATCCACAGACCAGAGTGGGTATCCCCATAGGGATCCCGTTCCAGGAGTGGTGGTTACTTATTATGTTGTGGTCTCGGACCAGATTTCGGAGAGATATGTAGACTAGATCCAGAGAGAGAGCTCGAACTAGATCCAGTGATTGAGCCTCCCAGATGGAGATTCCTGGGAGAAGACTCGGAGTGAGACCCCGAGTAGTGTGCACACTAGTATAGATTTGACATCATGACTATTTCGGGGATGTGTTCCCTAGGAGCTGTGTGCCCCGAGTTGGCATCTTCTCGGAAGTGCCTAGGATGGGTTATACGTACGAGTACGTATGTGATTTACAGAAAGTGATTTGGGGGCGGAGACCCCGCGTTCCGTGTCTTATGATTTAGAAAGTGATTTGGGGCAGAGACCCAGTATTCGATGTTTTGCGAATGGTTTTGGGTTGAGACCCACGTGACGTGATTTGGGCTGAGTCCCTATTGATTTGATTTATGTATTCCATGTTTGAGTTGTGATTTCAGGTCGGGGACCCAAATGGATTTACGGTTCATGACGATTTATGGAAACCGGGCATGAACCCTTGAATGATTTTGAGATTATGTTTGATAAATGAAATGATTTTATGAACGTTTTGATAAACGTTTTTTGAATGCATGCATATGCTTTTATTGAAGGGCATAAATGTCTTTAAGCGAAAATGTGTTTTAAATGAAATGTTTATTTTTGTCCACTCACAGTTTTGGTGTTTTAATGCCCTTCAGGTTGATCGCGGATGCGGGCTGTAGCAGAGACGAGACATCACTCCCCTCCTCCTACGATCCTGATGCACTCTGATAGCCCCGACGAGGGCTAGAGATGGAATTTTCCCTGGTCTGACACTTCGTGTCAGACGGGATCAGGCGGGTCCCACGTTAATCCCGGGGGATTTGGGACTGGTGCTGACAGAAAACCTATCCCGAACAAGCTTCTTGAGGAGAAAAACCTCCAAAATACCAACCAAACAATCTCTGATTAGCCTGAAACCACTATTATTGGATTCAGAATGTTGAAATCTTTCGAACAAGACTAGTTTCACCTCAAAATTTGAGCCCACATGCCCACATGCACCGGTCAAAGTTCACACGCGCCTAGTCAATGCTGACGTCAACTGTGACGTCACATGCAATCTGACAGCTTCTAACAGCCTACCACGTGGAATCACTTGATAGTTTCTGTAACGACCCGTCCCAAAGTTTTGGGATTAATTAAGACTTAATTATGGATTAACAGGACTAATTGGGAATTAGTCGAGGATTTTCGGGCATTGGCAAAATTACAATTTTGCCCCTGAACGAGGGAGAAAAGTTGACTTTTGACCTGGGAGGTCCAATACATAAGGACAGTTACGTAGATCGAGTTGATACGAGTTCGTAGACAGGCGGCACGTTGAAATCGGACGTTCGACGGGAAAGTTACGGGTCACGGAAGTTCCGAAGTACTATTATATGAATTACGAGATAGATAGGCTTTTGTTTGGAGTATGCCCCAAATATTTTCCTCAGGACCAATGGATGAGTGACAAGTGTCACCCATCTATTGCTCACCTAACACAGATACATGCACCTTCCTTCACCTTCTTTGTGCATTCATTCGAACAACCCGAAAACCCCAAACCAAACCCTTCCCCCCATTTGAATTTGTGTGAGGCCAAGAGAGTGACTGAGAATGCAAGAAAGACTAGACGGCGACAGTGAGGGTGGCAGAACCACCGTGGACGGCGGAGAAAAGGTAAACCTGAAACCCAGGTTTTGTTTTGAATTCGAATTTTGTGTTTTGAACATTGAGGACATTTTCTGATGTTTGGGGTGTGATTCTTGGGTTTGTATGGGTGTTTGGGGGTGGTTTTGGATGGTGGATGGTGGTTGAACAGCCCAGGGAAAAGGCTGGAAAATTGGGTCGTGAAGGGAAAATGGAACGAGTAGCTTTTAGGCCATTTTCCAATGTTTCAATTCCATAAAACCCTAGCCTAGGATGGGACGAAGCTATAGTGATGATCGGGATCGATTTTGGTGGTCGGAAAAGGGGTGAACGTGCCATGCCGATTCGATTGGACCGGCTGACCAGTGAACCGGTTTAGACCGGGTTCGTTGGAGGTTGAAGATGACATGTACTGGGCGCGTGAGCTTCACCCGCAAGGCCTTTGTGCGGCGCTTGGGGCACTATTTGGGGAAGTGGTCAACATATGAAATCATCCTTCCGATGTAACAAACATTTTGGGACAAGTTTCGAGTCGATCGGACACTTTTGGGGTAGTTTTGGGTGTCCGAAGGTTTAAAGCCTACGTAAAATATGTTTAAAAATACCAAAAAATTAGGGGGCTTTTATGAGAGGTTATAGAAGTAGTTAGTAACCCTCTAGTATGATTTGGACAGGTCCGGGAACCTCGAAGATGGTGATTGGCCCGGAGAGGCTTATGTCGCGCGTATCGAGGCGCAGTTTGGACGGTCTGTGACTGGACCTTGCTTTCTAAATTGATGCATGCATAAATGTTTTATATGAGTTTATGAACATGATTTAAGATGCCATGAGTGCATTTGATTGTGGTATTTAGTATTTACGTATTTGCAAGTATTTCAAGATTTATATTTTTATGTTGTGCTTATACGTGCTGGTATTTCAATGATGGTTTGATGAACTGGTTTTGGATTTGAAAATATGGAATTGGGTATGAGACCTATTTGAATTGGAAACTATCGGACTTGTAGTCCATTTGAATTAATGAGGCATCGGGCCAGGGGCCCAATTGGTTTACATGATTGGGCTTGAGACCTAGTTGGTTTATAAAATGGAATTTCGGGCTGAGACTCATAAGTTTGGAAACTGGATTTATGGATTTACGATGGTTTCATGGAAATCTCGGGCATAGGTCCCTTTCAATGGTTTCGAGATGATTTACAAAATTGTTTTCCATATACCATCCTCACGAACGGTTGCCTTCCAGATATCCCGTAGTATCCTGGAGTAGCGGGTTGTCTCCTCCAGACGTCTCGTAGTATTCTAGAGTAGTCGCGGGGCATTACCTGCGAGGGGTCATTGCACGAAGCGACCGGTCCGTATAGTGACTTAGGAGTAGGATTACTAGAGGTTAAAACCTCCCCCCAAGGAGGGTCATTGATCTGCGGGTCATTGACCTGGGTGGACCTTAGGGAGACTTGGGATTGAGACCTTGAGTAGCACGCGTAGCTTGGAACCGTAACAATATTTATTATGACATCTGTGATGTCAGGCATCAGGGATGCCGAGGATTGGTTTTGGGCTGAGACTCACGTGTATTGGTTTTGGGCTGAGACCCACGTGTATTGGATTTGGGGTGAGACCCACGTGATTTAACTTGGGCAGAGTCCCTATGAATTTGGTTTTGGACTGAGTTCCCACTTGATTGGTTTTGGGCTGAGTTCCCATATGCTTTGGTTTACAGTTTTGGGCTAAGGCCCTAATGGTTTGAAATACTGTTTTTCGAATGCATGCATGCTTTTTAGTGAAGGGCATAAACGTATTTTCGTGAAATGTGTTTTCAATTAAATTATTTGTTTCGTCCACTCACAGCTTTCAATGATTTTAATGCCCTTAAGGTTGAACACGGATGCGGGTTGTAGCAGAGACCGAGACATCACACTCCTCTTTCGATCCTAACGCACTCTAGAAGCCCCGTTTGGGCTAAGGTTAGAATTATCCCTTATCGTGTCAGATGGGAGCAGGCACGTCCCTTGATAATCCAGGGGATTATTAACACGACCCATCCCAATCCCCCCCCCCCCGGATTCAAACCTCGGTTTGTTCGATTAATCGATTTCGCTCTTGTGACAACAACTTCGTCGTCGAATCTCCGATTTCGGCGTGCCGCCTGTCTACGGATTCGTATCAACTCGATCTACATAACGATCCTTGGCCCTCTGTCATTAGACCTCCTGGGTCAAAAGTCAACATTTTGCCATTTTTTCCACTAATTTACCAAAATACCCCTTGACTTCCGAACGTCATAACTTCTTCCTTGAATATCGGAATCGGACGTGCCACCTGTCTATGAACTCGTGACATCCCGAACTACGTCACAGTCATTGGTCAAAGTCCATTTGACCACCCAAACTAAAAGTCAATATTTTGCCCATGCCTATGGGCAAAACGGTCATTTTGGACATTTCGTCCGATTTCACTCCATTAATCCCCAATTAGTCATTCTAAACCATAATTAATTAATATTTAATCTCGATATTCGGGACAGGTCGTTACAATTTAGGACGGGTACTAACAGTTTTCACGTGTCACCACCTGACACGTGGCATATGTCACTTGCTAACATCATCATGACGTCACCTACTAACGTCATCCTACCACGTCACTTATAATAGACCTCTAACATGTCGCCGAGTGGAATCAACTAGCCACGACCACGTGACCTGACATAATGATGTCACACGTTGACATCATCATCATCTACCTCTATTCGGGTCGTCCTGCGACCCTATAATGGGTCGTTTGATTCGTATGCCTAACCTTGTTCTATCTTTATTATTTCTCAACCAAAATCCACCATTCTTTCACTAATAAACTCGCTATTCACCCAGGAACTAATATATAGCCTTAGAATTGAGAAAACATACCTGAAATCCCCTGGCCAAGCTCGAATCCTCACGACCAGTGTTCATGTTTCCACTAGATCTCATTCCAGCGTCCATTCTCTTTGTTTCTTGGCCCTGGTTACTCGTACGAACTCGAGAACAAGAACAAAACATCAAACCTCAAATCAGGTTCCCATCGTCTAAACCAAAAACACCATTTTCAAGCTCGCTGGTTCATAACCTTTTTCTGGGTTTTCCAGCCATCCTCCATGGCTTCACGTCCCACCACCGTCTCTCTCAATCCCTCAACCTCATTCTCCCCTTCACAACAGAAAGAAGGGAGGAGGAAATGAATCCAATGGCGAGGGTGGTGTGTTTTCAGGTGTGTGTGTTTCAAAACAAAGAGAGAGAGAGAGATATATATAGTTGCATGCGTAGGGATATGGGCCAATGGGGCGAATGACACTTGTCACTCATCCTATGGTCCCAATGTAGATATTTTGGGCCCCATTAATAAATCACCAAAGTCAACACTTTTCTAATAACGTGCACCATAAAATATCGTCACAATCGTTCTAGACCCGTAATTTCACCGAACGACGTCCAAATTTGATATGTCGCCTGTCTACGTAATCACAATTCCGCGATCTACACAATGGGCCTCGATCAAAGTTCATATAACCTCTGGGTCAAAAGTCAACATTTTCCCAGTCCAAGGGAAAAATTATCATTTCATCTCTACTAATCTCGAAAATCCTTAATTAATTCTCAATAATCACGAAATTTCAAGTTGGGTCGTTACGCTCAACTGGACCAACATAGCCGCATGTAAAATTGCATAGCCCCATGCATAAATTGGGAGCTTGGTGTGCATAACTAAGTTTCGTGCAATCATTTGTAATCGTTTAATTAATGCTTCTACAAGACCATTCTGAGTTGAACATGTGCAACTGGATGTTTAACATCAATCCTAAGGGACATGCAATAATCATCGAAAGATTTCAATGTAAACTCTCTATCATTATTAAGTCTTATGAAATATATAGGATAATCTGAATGGTAGGCCCTCAATTGAATGATTTGGGAAAAGATTTCAGCAAACCCCACATTGAGTGTGGACAATAGTGTCTCATGTGACCACCTTGTCGATGCATCAACCAAAACCATGAAATAATTAAATGGCCTGCGTGGTGGTTGGATGGGCCCACAAATATCCCCTTGTATTCTGTATAAGAAAGGAATAGATTCTTTACATATCTTTGCGTATGATGGTCTAGTGTTCAATTTTTCCATTGAGCAAGCTTGACATAGTGTTTCACTAAACACAAGGTCCTTATTTGTAAGGGGATGCATGTGTGATGTATTAAGGATAGGTCGCATCATACCTTTATCTGGGTGTCCCAATCAGTCATGCCATAATAAAAATTTGCTTGGGTTATATAGCTTACGGCTAGCCATGTGATTTTCTTCGATGGTTCTAATAATGGTCGTGTAAAGGCCACTCCTGAAGCAGTTCAATTTCTCCTATGTACGCTTCCGACCATACAAATTGAAGGTTATGCAAAGATATTCCACATTTTTTTGTAATGGCCTGAATCTCGAGGAAAAAAAAGTAAAATAAGAAAATAAGAAGGAAGTGACCATTTTGCCTTATAGTGTTAATGTTTGAATTTTTGATCGGAATAGCTTTTGAATATTCCGTAAAGACCATTACGAAAGTCTCGGCCTCCCGAGTACGTCGGTAGGTGACATGCCAAAAATGGAGTTCGGGAAAATTCGGGGAAAATTCATTTTGGTGTTACATTGTATAGGGGCATTTTGGTAAGAAGGGCAATTTAGTAATTTCTTTGGAGGATTTTCTTATGGATGACTTGAGAATGTGAAAAATGTACATTTATCACTTATGGGAGTATGCAACCAGATTTGGACTTAGTTGTGTGGGTACGTGATGTTTTAGATGTGGGTATGTGTGTTGTTCACTCCAAGAAGAAAAAACAAAGGAAAAAAAACCAGAGAAGAGAGTGAGAAACGGAGAGAGAAAGAAATGAGAGAAAATCCAAGGAGAGAATAAGGGAGGAACTTAGAGAGAGAGAGAGAGAGAGAGAGAGAGAGAGAGAGAGAGAGAAAAAAAAGTGAACCCGAGAAGAAGGAAAGCTGAGTTTGAATCCCTTGCTTCAGTTTTCGAAAAAATGAGCTCAAAAAAAAGTTAGGACTCAGCTCTACAGTCCATTAGAAGCATTTTGGGATAAAATAAAAGGGTGTTGGATGTTGAAAATAGCCCAAACAGTGAAGGTGGTGGACAATCCGAAAAGTGAAGGCTAGTTTGCGAGGTGAGTTCCTTGGTTTTGAGTCCATGGATCTTTTCTTGGAAGATTTAAGGGCGTTTGGACGAAAAAGGAACGCAAAAGAGTGAAAACCAGCGTTTTAGGACCGGGTCATAGTTGCAAATTCGGGCGACCCACTTTGCAGAAAACCAGGTATCAAGCCTTGCAGTAGATGATGAAAAATGAACGGGCATAAGGCCCACACGCGCAGCCACTTTTGGTGGCGCGTGGGGGGTGCGTGCCACTGTATCTCGTCTTCCGGTCAACACATTTTTTTATAGTTTTCAATGTTATGAATCCAACGGTGCAATTTCCGAATCGGTCAGACACCGTTTCGAGATAGCTCTAGGTGTCCGAAAGTGTGTAGTTAATTTTAAAATTAATAGTTAATTCGTGGGAGTTAGGGTTCATAATAGGAGGTTACATGAGGGTTCATGGACATTAGTAACCTAGTATATGATTTTTGGATAGAAGACAGAACCCTCGGAGTTAGTGAGGAATGTCCGAAATAGTAATCGGCGAATTCACATTGCGAGTGGACATTTATTTTTATTAACATAGTATGCATGCGTGTTAATATGTTTTAAATTCCTTTTCTATAAGATTTTTGTGATATTTGATTGATGGGAATTTTTATGTAATTTTTGATGAGTTTGGATGATTTTCAAGTAAAATGTTATTTCTGCACGTTTTACTAGTATTGATGTAAAGTATGTTTTTGGGCGTAATGTAACGACCTGGAAATTCGAAAAAGGAAAATTTGGAAAATTTGAAGAAAATGACGATTTTACCCTTGGAATTGGGTGAATGGTTGACTTTTGGTATTGGGCGATCAAACAGACTTTGGCCGATGACTGTGACGTAGTTCGAGACGTCACAAGTTCATAGACAGGTAGCACGCCCGATTCCGACATTCGAGGAGAAAGTTATGATGTTCAGAAGTTTAAGAGTAAATTTGGTAAACTGGTTAAAAAAGGGGCCATTGTTGACTTTTGATCGGGACCGTGTTTGGACTTTCCGTAAGTACCGTTGGATAGGTCTCGGGACGCTGAATCCGTAGGCAGGTGGCATGCATCAATCAGAGTCCGAGATGACAAAGTTACGGGTCTAGATACATGAAGGGCAATTTGGTAATTTGTCAAAGAAGGGTAAAATGGTAATTTGACTGGAATTTTGATGAGTCAGTATGGTTATGACTCACTTTGGTGGTTAAGTGACATTTGTCACTTGGTAAGAGAGATTAGTGGCTTAAGTGATTATGGTGCAGGTATGATTGGGCGGTGTGGATTTAAAACTGGGCGGTGTGTGGATTTAAAAACCGGGGAAACAAATTGTGTGTGTGTCATAGTGAAGAAAAACAGAGCAGTATGCTCAAACAGCTCATTCGATGTCCCTGTCTGATCGATCTGTGAGAGGAATAAAGAAAGAGATCATTAGAGAGGAAGAATGAGAATGATTGAGAGGAAAGGAGATGGAAATTAAGAAAAAAAAATCCAGAACCCGAAATTCTTGATTGAGAGCTTGAATTTGAATTCGGATTTGTGTGATTAGTTGGTCGAAACAAATGTTTTGGGTGAGCTTATTGGACCTTAGATGAGTTGAATGACATCAAAATCGAAGAGAATTGATCAAGAACTGGACCCGCTACAGTTTGGAAATACCATGGCTGAGTTCAGGTGACTGGAGGTAAAATCTTTCGAAATTGAATTCAAAATCATCTTTAAAATGAGGCTAACGATGTTGTCTAACTAATTAATTGATGAGATTGAATGATGAATTGATGAACTCAGACGATGAACATCCTTCGAAAGTTTGTATTAAGTTGGATTAGTTTAAGCCAACTATGGATGTAATTGATTCCAAAGAACTTTAATTAGTATTAAACCGATGAAATTCGACGTTTTAATTGGTGAAAATTATATGCAGAATTGATGGAGTTCTGAACGGGTTGCATCGCGGGTTGCAGGACCCGTTTATCAGACAACCGGGTCAAGAAGATGAACAATGCCATGTTACTGTAGCAGGCGCGTGGACTCACGCGCAGCCGCTTGCGGGCGGCGCATGGGTGTGCGTGAGTGGGATTTTTGAAGTGAGGTCAACATGATTTTGTCCCATTTAATGTAACGAACATTTTGGCACTGGTTTTGAGGAAATCGAATATCGTTTCGATAGTGTTTTGTGTATCCGAAATTTTAATATACGTTTAAAATACGTATTTAAATCCCGAAAAAATTGGGAAAAATTATACGAGGTATATTGGAGTGTTAATGACCCGCGATAATGATCTTTTGACAGGAATGATGACTTCCGAAATTTACAGAAAAACGTGCAACTCGAAAAGCGAGCGATATGGACGGTTGTGTGAGTGAGACTTTTGTTTTCTACCAAGAATGCATGCATATATGTTTTAAATTGATAGGACCTGCCTCGATCCCCCGGGGACCACAAGGGGACCTGCCCTGCTCCCGTCTGACACCCAAAATAACATTCCAATTTTAACCTCAAACGTTCAAATGCATAAATAAACCAAATTAAAGTTATACATCAAATCCAAATTTAACAGATGTCAGACAAGGGATGAAATCCAAAAGTACAAGTTGCAGAGCACGACTCTAAAATAATCCTGCGGGTAAACCACCCAACAGGGGTTCAGGTACGCAAGAAGTAGATCTATGCCTCAGTCTCAGGATCCTCCTCTACCTCGGTAGCACAGCCTGGAGGGATTACCAAAATATTAAGGGTGAGTGGGCTGAAAACTTAAAGTTTATAAACCGTTTAATAAGTAAAACATATAGTTTACCCCTGCGTTTTCCAAACATGCATGCATCAGAATTCGAAACCATAAATCATAGATACGATAACCATAAGGCATATAGTAAAACCATAATATAATTATAACCACTGCACAAAAATACTCCAATCCTGACATCCCAGATGTTCAGAAGTCCTCTGACGCCCAATATGGTCACAGTCTCAAGGCTACGCGTGCCACTCGGGGTCTCAATCCCAAGTCCAATTCTCGAACCCTGTCCGAGCATAGCATCCCAGATGCCTAGCGTCTAGACGCTCGACGTCCCAGACGCCTAATTATAGCAATCCCGTTCCTGAGTCATTCTACGGTCTGGTTCTCTCCGTAGAATGGCCCGTCGCAAGCATTGCGCCGTGACTACTCCGGTTTACCTCATCCGGGGGAGACAGTATAATATGAGTATATCACCACAGTGCAATACCAAATAAAATCATTGATATACCACATGCACATATATATAGATAAAATCCAAAACCATACTCAAGTTTCACCAGACTGGGTCTCAAGCCTAAACATCGTAAAACGTGCCATAAATCATAATTTCAAGATCATCAAAACCATTTCTTGTTTCTAGCATGTGAATATATAAGTAAATCAGAAAACATTTATGCATGCAAGGGTTTAATGAAATCGGGCCCACTCACAGTACAATCCCCGCTGCGAATCTGCGCGTACGGACCTGTACCGGGATTATCGTTACAATTCCTGTCCGTCCAAATCACACGTAAGGGTCACTACAAGTCCTTAATATTCATCCAAAAAGTCTGAAATAGAAACCGGCTCGGGGAACCCGTCCGAACACGATTCCCGAGATAACCGGCCCTAAACTGACCCACCTAACTATCTCAGATCAACATGGTTAATTCACCAAAAATGTTCAGAATGATGAGAGGAATAAAAGTCATGTTGATCTTGATCGCAGATAAGCCTTAACGCGCCCTCACGCGCCACCCAAAGTGGCTGTGCGTGGAAGTCACCGCGCTTGACACTGTAGCTGCTACAGTGTCACCTTCTTCACCTGATAGCCTGCAATACGGGTCTGCCCACCCGCGGCTTGACCCGGCCAATTAACCCTTAATTTCGACTCGATTTCACTCCCTTTTGATCCTAACATGTTTAGTAATCATCCAATTTGAGTTCTGTGACATTAATTAGCCTCGACAAGTCCCCAATCGACCCTTCGACCCGTGATCAACCAAACGGGTCGATCACCACAACTCCCTAGTTTCTAAACCCATTATCAATTGTGCCTGTATATACCTGGAGGTTGCCGTCCCAAGCTCTGCAACTTCTCTGAAAACGGCAGCCTCCGTCCCAGCTCGACCGTGGCTAGTTCCCTTCGGTTTCGATGTGGTTGTGTTCCAAACACTCCCAGAAGACTAAACCCAAGCCTTGGTTTGGTCCAACAAGCACTAGGAATTAAATCTCGATTTCCCTCCAATTTTCCAGATTTTCAGTTTTCTCAGATTCCCTCTCAATCACTCGACCTCAGTCCCGCAGAGTGAAGACCACACAATTTGTACTCAGTTTAAACAAACCTTGCCACCCAACAGCTCGTGGAAGCCTCACTGTCCACTGAGAAATGTTTCCCGCAAATTTCGAATCTTGAATTATAAACGGTGCCTTTGCATAAAGGATGAATCAACCCACGTTCAAACCGCCCATAAGGCTTAAACAATTCCTTCCTTTACAGCTCACAACCTGATTAATCAATTGGGGTACTCAGAACCACCGTACACGGTGGTGCAGCACTTTGTTCCCCGTGGTTGCTACAGTGATCAGGGGTAAAATGACCAAAATGCCCCTAGTTCAGAAATTACCAAAATGCCCTTCACTTTCCAGACCCGTAACTCCGCCATCCGACGTCAGATTTCAGCGTGCCGCCTGTCAACGGACTCAAGGCTTCGAGACCTACCTAACGGTCCTCGAGTCGTGTGAAAATTAGTTGTCAAAACGAAAAGTCAACATTTTCGCCCCTATCGTCCAAATTACGATAATGCCCCCTGAACTTCCGATAGTCATAACTTTTTCCCTGATTGTCAGAATTGGACGTGCCACCTGTCTATGAACTCGTAACGTCCCGAAGTACGTCACAGGTCATCGGTCAAAGTCCGTTTGACCCATCAATCAAAAAGTCAACAAATTGGGCAATACAATTCACAGGGGTAAAAACGTCAATTCATACAAAAATTTACAATATTAAAATCCTCGAATTTTCGGGGCGTTACATAAATGCTTTATGATATGAATTGAAATGATTTGGCATGATTAATGTTTCGATATGATGATTTCGAATTTTGGGAATGTTATATTATTTTATATGATTTTTGGCACAATTTTCGAGAAAACTGTGAAACTATTGTTTTGGGCGAAGGCCCAGGATTTGAGATTGGTTTTGACTCGAGTTATGAGTTGGGAAATTGATTTGGTGGATTTGAAATTCTTTTTGGATATATTTTGTGGATTTATGTGAAAATGGCAACCGAGGTTGCGATTACGCGAATTTGCGTGAAAGTGATATTTGGGCTTGAGACCTAAATGGAAATGTGATTTTGATTGGATTTGTATTTCCATGTGATTACATGATGATATTGTTGGTTTTCGGATTTATGAAATAATCGGGACTCTGGTTTTATGGATTTTGAGGAAACTATGTTTTGGGCTGAGACCCTGTATTGAAAATGGTTTTGATTTCAAATGCAACTATTTTCACTGGTTTTCATGGTGATGATATGTTGCGGATATATAGGGCTTTCGGGGTGAAATATGTTTCCCCCAAAGTGCACCCTGGATTGTGGATATTAGGGCTTCCGGTTGGGATTGTGTTTCCCCGAAATGAACCCTGGAGATAACGCTCGTCATCGGGATGGATGTGTTTACCCCGGAGAGGTCACATAGCACGGTCTGTTATTGTGCAGCAGAGGGAGGTTCGACTCAGATCAGATGTGCTAGATTATATGGAGATCGGTCGGTGATGTGTTCACGACGATCTGGATTGTCGGCTGGTGATGTGTTCACAGCGACTAATGCTCAGATTTTGAGCGGTCCTTGAGCCTATTGATTTGCACGCATTGCAGGGATAACGTGACTATATGAGATCGGGTATGGAAATGAGTCCCGTGGTTTTATTGAGATTTGTGATTTATAAACATTTTTGCCCATATATATTTTACTCATGATTTATGATATGCATGCATGTTTGTGAAACTGGAGGGTAGGAATGTATTTTGATAAATGTATTTGTAAAACTTTGTTTTGTCCACTCATACCTTTTCTGTTTTATTAACCCTCCAGGCCATGTCACGATGATCGAGACTATTCGAGAGGTGGAGGCATGAGTGGGCACAGGTACAACTATCCCTTGTTTGGCAAGTGCTGAGAGTAATTTCGGAACTTCAGTTGACTTGTCAGACGGGAGCAGGACCGGGCACGATTATCTATATCCTTCGGGGACGGGTCCTGTCACGTAAGCCCAAATTTCTGAAACATGGTTTTGATTATGGCATTGATGTGTATGTGATTCCTCGGTATTCGTGCATTTTAATGTGAATTGTGTATGTGTGTGAACAGCCCTCCTCGAGCTGCTTGTAGTCGATGGGTTAGTCTCAGATGTCGAGCAGGACTTTTTTCTTGAGACTGTGGCTACTCGGACGTCGAGCTGGGCTCCTTTTCCAAGTGGTCTACCTACTACTAGTGCAGGTAATAAGATGGTTGACATTGAGTATCGAGGATGGGTTGACTATATGTGATTGTTATGTGGACTTGATGATGGTAGTGTTGACTCACTGATGTTATTTTATTTATGTACAATTTTCACATATTTCGAGATTATGAGTTGTTATTTTTTTTACTCGAGGGCAAAGTTTTAGTTGACAATTTTCACATATTTCAGAATTATGTACAATTTTAGTACAATTTTCATCTATTTCGAGGTTAAGAGTTGTGAGTTGTGATTTATGTACAATTTTCACTTATTTTGAGATTATTTACAATTTTAGTTAACGATTTTCTTGTATGCATGCAAAGTTTTATAAAACTGAGGACAAATGCCGTATGTTTTCAAACCATGTTTTTAAAACTATATATTTTCGTCCATTCACACTTTTATGGTTTTACTTTCCCTCCAGACCGTTGCACGCATGCAAGGTCTTACTAGAGGTGGAAACATAAACTAGAACCTGAGTACCTGCTAACGTTTAGGGTAAAGTTCTGTATTTTTATGTAATAAAGCTTATGCTCTGTATTGTAACTAGACGATTGTATACGTATCCCTAGTCTGAAGTTTGAATGGTTTTATGGTTATCATAAACTATTTTAAGACTATTTTCAATATTTTGGGTATTAACTATTAGATGGAAGCTGGATCTCCTCGATTATC